>RJWH01000258.1:483269-806123 GCA_004363575.1 Solenodon paradoxus
AAAAAACTCCAGTTTTATTTATTTCATATAATGAGATTTCATGGAAGATTCTGATTGAATAAAGTGTTCTGATGCTTAAAAACAAAAAAGAAGAGAGCAAAGTTGGAAAACCGCAAACTATGCTGATGTCTGAGGTTCCCTATAGCTTTAAGTTGTTGTTTTGGAATTAATCTATGCCTCAGAATGTATGTGAGTAAGCAGTAAAAATGCAGTTTGCCCCGAAGAGAATTTCCAAGTCACTGAACATCAATCATGAAGAGTCTCTGTTGCTAACATGTGGCAAGTTGATTTTTTCTGCTTCCCTCAGGTCAATTTACCATCTGCCCCATCTTCATCAAAACATTAATTTCAGCTTAATCCCCTTTCTTCCTCTCTGGTGGTAAAAGGACCTGACTCACTTTGAAATAGAACAAATAGAGTACAGCTATGGTTTCATATGCAAGATGGTTTCTATCTGATTATCATGGAACTCCAGAATACTAATGTGAATAAAGTAACTCAGTTTTTCTGAGACTCAAAGTCTAAAATTGATTCAAATAATATGTACCGAAATTCATGAACCATCCTGAGTATCATATGCAAGGTGCATTTCTAGGTGTGTCTGGTCACAGAAATGCGGAAAGACTCTGGCCTTAAGAAGTCTATACTCTCCGATAAGAGGGGAAGTTGAGCCTATGTGATTTCATAGGATAGAAAGGCTCATTAGGCTGCAGAAATCTGGAAGAGTTTAAGAATCTTAAAGTTTGGGCATGATTTCAGTCAGCACAAGCATGGGAAAAGGATGTTTCTGGTGAAGAGAATGATAAAGTATGAAATCTGTACTTAATAAGCAAAGAGGCAGTGTGGGAAAATGTAGGTTTTATGAAGAACAAGCTAGTATTAGAATACAGTGTAAACAGAAAAGGTAGAGATGAAAATCAGGAATGGAAACTGGGGTGCTGGCTGCTCCAATAAAAAGGTGATGGAGTGGGATGATGGCAGTGGGAATACTAAAGAAGTGATTGATGGGAGTTACTCCTAGAGTAGATTGCCAAATCTTATAGAATGACTAGTCATTGACAGTAGAGCAGGTAGGAGTTATTACGAGTCAAGGAAGAAGACCACGTACAAGGTAGCTTGACTAAAGTAGATGGAAACTAGAAAGAGAGAAGCATGCATATTTGAAAACTATTTAGAAAGTGAAAACTAACAAGGATTTAGGGATAGATGGGACAAGGAGATGATGTTCACTAACATAGGAAACAACAGATGAGTAAGAGTTAAGGATTCAAGGGAACCATGATTTCCATTTTGGATATTTTGTTGATGAGGAATCCAAGACATCAAAGAGAAGCTAGGATAATGGGGAAAAGAGCACTGCCTATTTGAGATAGTTTTGTGGATGTGATGCTCTCAGATAAAATCTAAAGTTCAATGAATACAAAGATAGTAAGATTTAATGGGTGGGAAGTTACAGAACGTGGAAATTTTTCACACAAGAATGGAAACATGGTAGGACTTGCAGGTATGTATGAAGACATTACACTATTCAAATCAGATAATTTGATTATGTTTTCTTGATAGAAGAAATTGATACTTAAAGCAAAAAATAAGGAACTTTGATGATGAAAACAATATCTTTTTCTAGGTTTTGTTTGTATTCAATGAATGAGTTTAGTCTCTTCTGAAATCTTTGACCAGTGGAATTTTCTCTCCATCACGTTTGAATGTTTAGAACTCCCTTAATGTTCTATTTAGTTCAAGTGGTTGTATGTTGGTTCTTTGGCGTCACTGACAATAATGAAATTCAACAAAACCCTAAATTCAACAAAGCCCTAAATATGGCTTTGTTTTTCTCTTTCTAAACATATCTAATTCTCACGCCAAACCAAAACCCAATTTTTCCTTCTTATGTGGGTGCAAGTGTAAGTGACTGACCACCATTAAAATTGCTTTATACAGTAGAGACCCCACTGCCCTTCTGCTGACCTGTGTCTTTACTCTGTCTCCCAAGTCCTTGGCCTTCTCTATTATCTACTGTCACCTTCCTTGATAACACACCTCTGCATTTTCATTAACCTCCTTAGGAAAAAAGGAAGTATGTTTTTTTTTTAAAGTGTCCCCAGTGATATTTTGAGATTGGGCAAATTCGAGAAAATCTGTGTAAAACCTCATCAGGGGCCATTCATTTGTTTCAACAGGTCTAGGCCTGTGTTTTCAGTCTTTTCACATGAGGCTTCTACATAAGTTTTCATCTTATAATTCACATTTACTTGAAAATTAGTCACAGAGCCATTACCACTTCTGATGTTCTTCAGCTCCCCATCCATTTAACAATATTTCACAACCAGTACTATATCCCTCAGCTACTTGATGATCAACAATGAAACATTGCTGAGGGCTGAATATATGATAGGCTCTATTCTGTGTTAAGCATATAACATTGAACAGACAAAATCCTTGCCTTCGCCTTACTTTCATGTTGGGGGAAATAAATAACAAAGAAGTGAAATATTTAGAATATTAGACAGTAAGTATTTGGGAGAAAAATAAAGCATGAAATGGGGAAAGGAGAATTTCATAGAGAGGGTGATGTGTGTGTATGTGTGTGTGTGTGTGTGTGTGTGTGTGTGTGCGTGCACAATTTTAAATAGGGAAGAGCCTCACAAGAGGATGGCCACTGAGTGAAGTCTTGAAGGAGGCAAAGGAATGAGCAAGGTGACTATCTGGAAGGAAAGTGTTCTCAGACAGGAAATCATGGTAGATGTTGAATTTGTAGGATGAATGAATAGAAAAGTAGGAATGCTTCTATTTAGGTAATGTTCTGCTCATGGAGCCAGTCCTTCCCTTCCAGTGAAGAGGCATTTGCTTTAACTGGAATCTCCATGTAGACTATGACATTCAAACCACCAAGACACACTTGACAAATAGGATTAAAAGTCCTCTTTATAGCTGAAGAAACTGAGAGTCAAAGAGGACAAGTGACTTGCCTCCAGTACTAATGAGGCAGGAGCCAGAGCTAGAGTTCAGATCTCCTAAATTCCAGCATCAAGTTTTCATTTGAAGACGTCCTTTAATATACAAAAAATGTAACCAATATGTGGAAACCAAGTTGGTAACATTTCTTTTTAAAAAATAAATTGACATTTCTTATTTAAATGTTTTCTTAGTGACTATGAACTAATAATAATAGTGTGGATAGCATCTTTGATACTAAATTCTGTTTGAATACCACTTGTGAGTCCTCACACTTTCATACATCCCAGCACACAGAAAATAAGAAGAAATAAAGGGAGAAAAGGAAAGCAGGATGAGGGAGAAAAATGAACACAGAGTAACACAATGCAAACCAATCAGTTCTTATAGAACCCCAAACATTCCTACTTCTTTCCCATACATTGCAATAACACTGTTAATTTCCCACTAAATCTGAAATAGTGCTCTATCTACAAGTTAATTTTTTTGTAAATTTTCTCACCCACTAGATCATTATCTTATTAATAAATAAAGGAAGCATTCATCATTATCATCAACTAGTGGAATCCCAACCAGCTCCATGTGATAGTGTGATGTTTACTTCTTTCATATGATATCCCTGTAAACTTGAGACCCAGATTCCACCTGGTCCTTCCATCTAGTTCCTCTTAGACACACTGCTTTCCCTTCTTGTCTTATTTGGTAATGCGATCTCCATTTCCTCTCCCACTTAATCTTCCCTGAGAAGCACGGTTGTTTCTGACATCTGTTCTCTTCCCATCTGCCTCTGTGAACTCTGAGATAAAGACAAAATTTTCAAGAAATACAAAGCTCATCTGTCAACTTACTTCACCTGTCAGGAGACTCGCCGCCTCCCCCAGGGGCACTCTTGACTCTACACGGACTTGGAGTATTTTTGAAGAGCTTTATTCGATGTTTTCCTCATTCTCCATATTCTTTCCTATTAAGTGTTGCATAATATGCTTATTCACAATGCATCTGATCACTCTCCATGGCTGTCATTTTACATACGGCTCCTATGACATCATTTCCGTTACAGCAAAAGTCTGTTATTTCAAGAAACTTCTACCCAGTCCCCAAACTCAAAGGCTCAGTTTTAGGGTTTAACCTATAATCTGGGTGTCTGAAGAAAGATCACAGCTGCTACAGCTGCCAAGCTGGGTATGGAAGCAAGCAGCCCTTTCTCTTCCATGACCTCATCATATTTGTTCACACCCTTAAAATATGTAGGCTGGATTAGTGCACTAAATTCTGGGTTTAGGGCCATCCTTAAAGACCACCTGTGAGATTTAGTTAGCACACCAACTTTAGGATCCTGGTCAGATGAGTAATGTTGCACTTATTCCATGCACTTCATTTGCCATCTAGAAAAAATTAATTTCATATTGAGTTTCTGGAAGAAAAATAAAATTCCTGCTCATGTATATTTTCTCAGGGTCTTCTGTTTTATTGAGACATCACTTTCCTATGTAAAATGTACCTTCCTCTCCTTCCACCTTCACCCCCAATGAACAAACAAAACAAAACCCTTCAAAATATCTGAACAAGTTCCTTTTTGCCAGGGAAGATGGGTCTAAATTAAGGGGTGAAGGCTGGTTTTCCCTGGTTACAGGGAGAGGGTAGAAATGCAAAAACTATTAGAAATTTTTCTGTTTCCCCTTCCATATCTCTCTTACCTCACTTAAAGATTGAGCCCTTTGGGTTCTAACTATGAAGACTTCCTTAAATGACTTCCCTCTTCATTTCCCTACAGTGCACCAAGCTCCCATACACACAGAGAGAGACACACAGTCACTTATATCTAGGTACACTCTCTCTTAGTTCTAGAAAACAATAGTTGCTCTCTCCTATGCTTTATAGACACATTATTGCTTATTGCTTTGTGTTATGCTTTGTTGGTTGTCTATCTCCCATATTAGACTTTTTGAAGGTTTTAATTTTATATTTCTAGCTATAGTACATAAGGACAATTTATAAACTCAAGGCAAGTTTATTAAAATTGCTTTTCTAATCAAAGTAATATATGCAAATAATGACAGTTCAAAGAGTTTGCATATGATGAAAAGTAAGTCTTCCACCCCATCCTTCTCCATGTTGAGGAAATTTCTTTGAACTTCTGTCTAGATCTTCTGGTCCATAACCCTAGGTAATATGCCTCTAATTTAACTCCTTGATTTAACTACTATCAACAAGAGTTACTGACTCCACCTACTGAAGTGGAAGTTTGAGCTCACAGTTCTCCTTAAATCTCCCCGTCAGTGAATGATATCATACAAGTCAACAATTCCTTATCTGAAGTTCTTGGAAGCACGCATGCTTCAGAATTGAGACTTTTTCATAATTTATAAAGGTAATATTGCACATATATAATATGCTGCAAAAATTCCACATATGTGTTTCAGCAGTAAAGTATGTGAACCGCCCATCCTGAGATCTATAAAGATTATAAACAATGTCACATTAATGCAAATCATGTCTTGTCAACAAAAACTTCACCAAAGTTTGCTCTTCCTTGGCCTGAATCCACTAGTTGCATCAATTGTTCAGTCCATCTTATTCTTGCTCAGACTAACTTCATCAGAGTAACAAGGTACATTGTTCTCTCACTTTAAAAACAAAATCTCTTCATGTGCTTATTCCATATCCAAACCATTCAATCATTTAGTTTCTGTTAGCCTCACTAATTCTGATTGGGCTACACAGTTCTTTTCTTTTATTCATTGCTTTTAAGTAACACTGTAGCTTGCTATGCTACTGTCTTCCTTTTATTCTCTTACTAGATGGTTCTGTTAGGTACCTCACTCTCTATATTAATATTACATAGCTGGAAGTATATGTAGGCATTTGAAATTTCGCTAGTTAAAGCAATGCCTCTGATGCCCTCAAACATGAAGAGGTAACCAGATGTTATACACTGTAGACCATGCCTTATTTCAGCAAGAACCAAAATCTCTATAAGTTCTTCCCACTCCATTGTCTAAAATATATTGAACAAACATGACATACTATTCACTCTAAAGCTGGCGTATAATAATTTAGGAAAATACGCACAGCTGTGGACCATTCCAGCTTAAAACATTGTATTAAAGCATATGGATATGTCTTGGTGGAGTAGTGGTTTGATCTGCTGCCTCCAACTGAATGCAGTCCATATACATCCTGAGAACTTGGGTTCGCACCCCAGGCTCTGGGTTGGGGGAGGGAGGAACAATCCAAGTTAAACAGCTAAATAAAAATAAATAAAATCATTTCTTCCTCTTCTCTCTTCCTGCCTGCTTGCCTATTTGCTCATTCCTATCTGCACTTTCCCTTTAAAACTAACCTTTAAAACTTCCCTTTAAAACTAAACATGAAAACAGGTAGTTTGCACATTTTTCCAAATATGATCCCCTGACCCATGTATTTCTTTAAATTTTTCTCTTTTTTCCCCAAAAGGAAGTCAACTATAAAATAAAGTTTAATCACCAGGTTGTGGGGGGATAAGTTCCCTTATGATTCCTTTATTTTCTTAACAGAGAGTTTGAAAAGTTTTTTCATTTGTTTATATAGAATAAGAAAGGACTCACTCTGGTGGAGTAGAGATTTGACACAGTTCACATACATCCCAAAATCCCTGTCTCCCCTTGATCGCTGCTGTGGGGGATGAACAACTAAATAAAATAAATAAGGTAACAGATGAAACAAAGCCAGCCCTTGAACACTTGCAACAAAACTAAGGTGACCAACAGGGAACAGGATGAGGATGGGGGAGAGGGAAGAAAAATGGTGGTGGAGCCCAAGGGACAATGGTGAAGAACACTTGGTGGTTTGGTGGAGGGCAGCGTGTGTTGACATAAATAAGAGGAATGGTGAAACTTTATATATGAGGTTGTTTCAATGTGTAAAAATAAAAACAAATAATTATTTTTTTTAAATCCACCCCCCAAAAATAAAAATAAATAAATAAGGTACTTTATCTTCCCCTCTCTGTCTGCCTGCCTTCATTCATGCCTACGCCTTTCCTTTAAAATAAAACAGAAAAAAAAGAAAAAGGAAGGCAGATAGGTAGGAGGAAGGAAGGAAGAGAGAGGAGGAAGAGGTATTTTATTCATTTAGCTGCTCATTTTCAGTTTTTCCCCTTGGTCCCAGGCCACAAACTCATGTACTTGGGCTTTATGTGGACTGCTCCCCAGGTGTGGAATTAACCCCTGAGCATCCAGGGTACACAAAAAAGGACATTTATAGCTTAAGCTTTGTGCAGAACAGATACTAATGTTGCCATTACCTTTTTCTACTAAATGTAAATTATCAGATATTTTAGAGAAAATGGATCAAAGTTTTCTCAGACTTTGGGATTTATAGGAGTCAATGATGTCTAAAATTAGAATTAAGCCACAAGGCATAATAATCCCCCCAGGGGCTCTGTGACTTGGTTCTAATATGACATTATCCTGATTACCCCATAAGGAGTAATAAGGACTAACTCCCAGCTTCCACTAAAAGAAGATGACCAAATATTGAGTCCAACTGCACAATTTGAAAGAATTTTACCCTTCTTGAAATGTATCATTTCAGCTATTATTCTATCCCATTTGGTTTTATGTCATCCATTCTTCAGTCCTCCAAATTTTGTTCTGCTAGACTTGAGTGTCCTTGATTTTTCAACCTAAAGGTTGCTTCTCAGTCTTAAACACACATACTCCATAAAGACCAGAGCATGAAAACATCCCTAAGTCTGTCATCCTCTCTGGGTTCATGTACAATCAGAAATCATTTTGTTTCCCAGTAAGTGTGCTTTACATGGTGCACAAAGAGATCTGTGTATATGGACATGGGAGAAATTCATATACAACTTGTCACCAACAACTTAAGTTTGCACTTCAAGGAGAATCACCAGATGCCGATGTTTTTTCAGACAGCATTACAATAATTTCACAGGTTCAAAAAAACAATAGAACTCAAGTTGGACTCAAAAGTGCAGTGGACACTGTGCATGGCTGTTCAGCTTGGACATAATTACTACTAAAATAGGCTGCTTACATTAGCCAGTTACCAGGCACAGAGGATCAGTCTAAAATGTACTTATTTGATGCTTGTTGAGCAGCTACACTGGAAACTTGAAAATATTTGCATATTAATTAGGAAATTGGCATCAGCTTCTTAACAGTATTTATTTCCTCTCAACACAAGTCGGTCTTTCTGGGGAAAGGATCAATCCCTTGAGCACCTATACTATAGACTCCCATTTTGCATTTTTGTCTATTTGGTCCTTTTTCTGATCAACATGCCCTGCTGGGAGCTGGAAGTAAAAAGGAAAAGAGGATCAACTTCAAAATGCATCGATGTCATGTATTTGCTCACTACTGAAAAGAATAGATGATTTTTAGTAATAAATAAGTACTAATTTGTTCAGTGATCACTCTGCACTTACACTGTTAAGTATTTACTTTTTAACTTATGGTCTATTTTGTTCTTGACTATTCTTTCGTATCTGTAGGATAATAGTTATGGTTAAGATATTGAACTACAAGTTAATTAGCAGTAAGTCAGATACTCTCAGATACTGAAATGCTTCTGACTCACCACAAAAGCAGTTAATTATATTTAGCACACACACACACACTACACACACACACACACACACACACACACACACACACTTCTTTCTGAGCAACAAAAATTAAATAACTGGAATATATTTTATCCAACTGGGCCTACTGTGTTTTGTATGGTTCAGCAAAAATTATATTGGATATCACAAAATTTGGAAAGAAATTTCCCAGGTATTTAGACATACACTAAAAAGTTCTAATTCAAAAGAAGATTTCAAAAAGGAAGATTTGAGTTAGCTCTAATTCAGAATAATTCACTTAACTGTGGCCAGCTTGCTCACTGTGAGCACAAAACTCTTGGGTCTCTCTCTGTGGGCTTTGTTGTTCATGCCTGTGACTCTGGGAGAAACCTCTGCATTCCCTACCCAACTCCAACCCTGTAGGCTGGAGTCTCAGTCCTCAACATAGTATGGGCTCTAGCGTTTCAACAATTCTGAGAGCTGAGATAACACAACTATAGGAAGCCCAGCATTTCAGACCAACACCTAGGCCTGTACTGTGCATCTTGATACCTGAATATAGGAACTTTGCATTAAGGAAACCTAATCCATAGAAATAAACACAGAATGACAAACAAATCAAAGAGACCAAGAAATATATGTGAAATGATGGACCAAAACAAAACCCCAGGGAAAAATCTGAATGCAACAGAATTAGAATTCCCATAATATGAAAACATAACAAGCATCTAATAGTTTTTGTTTTTAAATGATTCTTTCAATAGTTACACCCTTACAATAGTATGGAAAAGACCTGATGCGCCCTGGTTTAATTCACTGGCCATAGCCCACATGCATCCCAAGGTCTCTGGTTCAAGACCTGGAATCAGGGGAAGTGGTAACCAAGAGAAGAACTAAATAAAATAAACAAACTATGTCTTCCTTCCCTCTCTTACTGCCTACCTACTTGCCTTCATTCTTGTCTGTATCTTTCCTGAAAAAAAAAAAAAGGAGAGAGAGAGAAAGAAAGAAAGAGAGAGAGAGAAAGAAAGAGAGAGAGAAAGAAAGAAAGAAAGAAAGAAAGAAAGAAAGAAAGAAAGAAAGAAAGAAAGAAAGAAAGAAAGAAAGAAAGAAAGAAAGAAAGAAAAGACATCAGGAAAACTTTCTACCTGAAAGAGTTGATTAAAGCTGTTTTATAATAAAAACTTTGTCACGCCAAACAACAAGGATGATGTTTTTGTCTAATATCTTCAGTTTTATCTTTTTAAAGTATGCTTACAAAATAATTTCTAGAGGTACTTAATTTCTCTGATGCCAACATGATTTCCTTAACATATTTTTTTTCATTTTTCTAGATTTTTTAACTTTTATGAAGTATCCAGAAATGTACAGTTCAGTTTCCAGCACCCAGATCAAGAAACATTATCAGTCCTGCAAAGGTCACCCTCCTGTGCCCTCTTCTAACAATGCCTTTTAATTAGACATGCCAAAGAAGTATCTATAAAAAGTGAACTTCTGAAGAAGATTAGCAAGATTTAGCCCATCAATTCTAGTTCTGAAGTCTCCTTGGATATTGCCCTGCCGGGATAGGGGTGGAATTTCTGCTACTGCTCTCTTTTCCTTCCAGAGAACAGTTAGGTGAAAGGTGCAGTGTGCAGAATGAGAAGAGAGACCACTATACATGGCAGACTGTATCCACTTCCTGACATTCAGATTTTCTTTTGCCAAGTAGTGAGCTGACCTCAAGCAATTTAGTTAACCTTTCCTGGTCTAGTTTTTCTTTATCTATCAAAAACGATGTGGTGTATATGATCTCTAAGGTTTGTTGCAAGGCTAAAATGATATGACTTTGTAAGGAAAGATGCCTGGTTGCACAAGTGTGGTGAGAACACATCAGAAGGTACAGAAGGAAATACTAGCTCTCCTTTGGTTTTGGTCTGAACATGGTTTTTCCATGCTTGTCTGTCCTGGTTCCAAGTTTATCCTGAATTAGAATGGTATGATTATCTTTTCATATACTATGATCAGTTTGTAATGCTTCATAAATAAGTTTTTTTTTTTTTTTTTCCTACTCCTGGTTCTGGTTCGTAAACCATGTCCTTGGGCTTTACATGGCGTGTACTTTAACTGCTGAGCCACAGGAGTGTACCAATAAATATTTTTTAACACCATACGTTAAACGAATAAATGTTTTGCTGCCTTTTTAGTCTCTCATGACACCACAATGTAAAAAATCTTGGGGCTCCTTAAGTAGCATCTCACACCTCCTCCAGTGGTAACTTGTGCCCCACAAGAATAAGTATTTCACCACACATATCCAGGAGACAAGAAATAGTCAGAAGCTGTGATGCCCATGGATAAGGAGACAGTTTTTTAAGTAAACCTTGGTCCAAGATAAGGAGGAGTTAATTTTCGCTGCAAAGCTCTTTTATATCATTGGAAATATCTTCAGAGACTACACAACCATAAAAGACATATATCAACCTCGATTTAAGAACGTCTGACAATTGGCTCACATGAATCATTGTCAGGAGGAAATCTTCCAGCCAGAGTGATCGTCTGGCTGCAGTGTGATTGATACCAGGAACAGAGCATCCCCCCAACTTCTAGCAGGACTATGAAAAAGGCCATAAAAACAAGGATTAGAAATTTCATAATTAATGTCTCTTCAGTCCTTTCTTGACTAAGAGTTCAAATCAATATCCCCCTACACTTTCCCTGATTCATCATATTTTTTTTCCAATGACATTAGAATAAGCCTGGTGGCAGTTCTCTTGCAATTATTTGCTTTCTAAAAACTGTGCTAAGCTCACACCTCTGCTACAGTGCAATATAGAGAGAGTATTAAAGAACTTGACTAATTTGACCTCACATATGACCTCCAAGGCCCTCCCTATGCTCAATAATACCATCTTCACAAGGCAGGTAGGCTCACATTCACAACACGCGAGATCCATTTTCTTTACCATTTCTACCTGCTCCACCTCTTCACATTTATTCTCTGACCTTATTTCAGTATGTGCAGAAGGAGAATTGGCAAGAAACTGTGTGTTTCGTGATCTAGCTGCCATTCTACATGCGTTGTCTGCAGAGAGCTGGAGACCGTTCTTTTTCCATTTACCTAAGTCGTTAATTTAAATAAAACCTGAACGCACTGTATATCAAACTCAGAGCAGCAACTTTCTCCAGTCATATTCAGTCCACATGAGATACTTAAGGACGGCATAAACTATAGAAAAGCATATTCTTACTATTTTGGAAAAAAATCCTTTCAAGACAGTAATCAATTTCAGTGTGGTGGCAATTTCTGCAAAATGCATTAAGAAGTTCACGCCTGTGGCAATGGTCCCTGCACATATTTTGGGATGTTTCCCAGACTATAAGACTTTTTCCAGACATCCAGGGGGAACTTTAGTATGACAGAGATCCTGCTCTGGGCCTTAAAAAAAATTCACAGAAGGAAAACCTTTTGAAGGTTTGGTTTCAGCTGGATTTTGTTTCTTAGACAGCCGGGTTGCCTAGGTTATGGAAAATACTAGTAATTATAGAGTGATGATAATCAGAAAAGTTCCTTTCTGTCTTTTTTCTCTTTTGTCTGAAGTCTTAATTAGTTAACCAAGGTATTGGTTAAGTCATAATGCCAATTTGCTTCCTAAGTGTCTTTATGGGCAGGGGAGATTGGAACCCAAATGCTGTAGTGACCAAAAGGTACTTGACAATATTTTTTAACTTTGTACAAACAAGATGTGTGTGCTTACTCATGTGACTGCTTTAAATGCCATCCACGTTTGCTCAGTAGCTACGCCTTAAAGGAAGGAGGCTGATATCACTGGATTTAACAAAGTGCTCTTTATCTGCTTCTGTTATCGAGCTCAGCTTTAAACTCTTCTCTCACAAGCAGTCTTTGCTGTGGCTGGAAATGAAATCTGAGTGCATAAAGCGAAATGGTGTATATCTTAAAGGGCGTACTGATGTATGTGAGCGCCTCACATTTCCCACAGACATGTAATCTTCTTTCTTCTCCTTCTCAAAGGCCTAACTTCTTTTTTGGACATAGTTTGTCTCCCATAAATCTAATTCATCTTACACATGAAATATATAAATGAAAGAAAAAAAGAAACTTTTTGAAGTTTTTTTTTTCATTTTATATCTTGGTTCACTTTATAGTTGTTCAGATGTCACTTTCTAAATCCTTTATTGTTCTTGTATTGGCTTGAAGGTAACTTGCAGCTCGAGTTCCTTCTGTGCTCCACCCATATGGTTGCTGGTGTTAGACATAGGGAGACTCTATTCTTCACACCCCAGTCCTTCCTGCAAGGGTAAAAGGTGAATGACCCTTCAAGGAGATGTCACTTTCCTTATCTTCCTGACTCATAATTCTCTGTTCAGAACCTAAAAAGTCAAAGAAAAGGCATGCTTGCTCATTCTGGATTACATACCTAGTATATTTGGTGCTCTTTACAAGAAAAGTGGCTGGAGAAAGCACGAACATAGAGCCCTGAAGACTTGGGTTGTGCTTCCAGTTTTGCCATTTATCAGCAGGGTCACCTTGAGGAATCACTGAAATTTCTGAGTCTCAATGTTCTCAGCCGCAAAATGGGAATCATACCTGCCTTGTCTAACACACCACTTTATTACAAGGATCAAATGAAATTGGCCGTGGAAAAATACTTCTAAATTAACATCCGTGAAGAGCTCAGAATTGTTTGTTAAATGATAAACACTATATAAGAATTAGTTGCAATATTATTATTATTATTATTATTATTTAATGCAAAGCATATAATCATTAATACATTTTTGATGGCTATACTACTGTACCATCTCACAATTAGTGATGTTTTAGCATTTAAAAAATTATTTATTTCTTAATTTATGTCTTAGTTGTTCATCTTGGTTGTTCCCCCAGCCCTGGGATGTGAACCTGGCTGCTCCGGATGTAGGTGAACACAGGCCAGAACCAGCAGACTTAACTACTACTTCACCAGGACATGTCTCATATTTAATAATGCTGTGTTTTTGTTCTTGTTTTAATTTTACAAATCTATTTAGCAACTTAAACCTAGACTTCAGTAAATGCATTTTTTTCAGGTGATGAGAAAAGAAAATGCATCCAGAAATATTCAGCAGACAAAACATCACTGGGCTGTTTGAGAAGCCTGTTGCAGGGTAAATGAGTCTTTTCTGTAGCTGCAGTTGTGGCTGAGTAAAGACCAGGAGGGGTCACTGCAAACACAGATCTGTTGCTGTGGGGTTCTTGAGAGAGGTATGGGGTACCCTCCCTGCTTTAATGCACAGAGCAACTAGCCAGAACTCCCTTAAACCAGTCAGAGACCAACCAGTCCAGTCTCCCCCACCTCTGCTAACACCGCACCTCCACCCCCGCCACACACACACACACACACACACACACACACACAAACACACACAAGGCAGTTCTTGAGAGCCACTGACTTGACTTCTGGATGAAGAGAAATGTCTAATACATCAGAATTCTGACTCCTGTCAAAGTTAAAAAGTCATCTAGGTTTACCCTCAGGGTCAGTATTCATTTGTTAGGGCTGCATAACAAAACACCACACATTAGGTAGCTTCCACATCAGAAACATTCTCTTCTCCAAGTCTGGAGGCTGGAAGTTCAAGATCAAGGCACTGGCAGATTTGATTCCCTGTCAAGGCCTCTCTCCTTGGCTTGCAGACGGCCATCTTCCTGCAGGATCCTTATATGTTCTTCTCCTCTGTTTCAATCCTGGAGTCTTTGCATGTCCAAATTTCCTCTTCTCACAAGGACACCATTTATATCAGATTTGGGTCCTCATTAACAGCCTCCTTTTAATTTAGTCGCCTCTTTAAAAAGCCTTATCTCCAAATATAGCCACATTCTGAAGTACTGAGGACTAGGTCTTCAGCATGAGGCTTGGGTGACAAACTAGAGTAATTCCAATGTATCCTATGCTGTAAGGTTATTGTTCTGTGAAAATTAGATTCAACTGCATAACATTTCAAGGAAAATAACTCACAGAATTAGTTACCAATAATGAAATTACAGTTTTAAGGTAAATATTTAAATTTTGAATAACTTGCATCTGCCAGTAAGTTTGCCAGCTTCCCAATACTTAAAGACTGATTGATGTAACCCATGGAGCTATTAACTAACATGATTTTTTCAATGTGATTTTTGATATTTATAATGGCATGAAAAAAAATTCTGAAAGACCTACCTGTCATTCAAAGAACGAATAATTCTCAACTGGGCTGTATACAATATGGCAAAATTATGTACAGATAAAAGAGTCATTCAAAGTTCAAATGGGACATGCCAATATATTTTTAATGCCATAAACAATGACAATTTAATAATTCTGATTTTAGATCCACATTGCAACTAACCTTTAAGAAAATTACTGCTTGAGTATGGAAATCCCATAACAAAATTGAGAATGGAAATTCCATATCATCCCATCATTCCACTTCTGTGCATTACCCTCAAAACTCAAAAACACTTATTCACAGAGATATATGCACCCCATGTTTGTGACAGCATTTTTACAATAGAATTGGAAATTAGCTAAGTGTCCATGGTCAGATGAACAGATAGTATATAAGGAATACTACACAGCCCTAAAATAGATGAAATCCTACCATTTGTGACAATGTGGGTAGAACTAGAAGGAAACTAGAAGCTAAGTAAATAAGTGAGAAGGAGAAAGACAAATACTAGATAATCTCACTCATTCGTGGAATATAAAGAAACAAAGTCAAAAAACACACAAAACTTACAATAGAACTGAGTTTACCAGTGAAGACAGGGGTGAGGGTGGGGAGAAAAAGGTGGTGGGGTTCAACGAACATAGTGGAGAACTTTTGGTAATTTGGTGCTGGGTGTGGTGTGCTGTCACATATTTGATAAATGGTAAACCTACACAGATGGGCTTGTATTATTTTGTAAATCAAAGTAAGTGAAATAAATATTAAATTAAAAAAAAAAAGGAATTACTGCTTGATGAGCTTTCGGTGTAGTGCTAAAGAAGAATATCTACACAATTAATTGAGAAGGTTATTAAAATACTCAATCCTTTTCCCAACTACTTATCTGTTCAAGTCTGGATTTTCTTCGTATCCTTCAACTAAACAACACATTGCAACAGATTGAATGCAGAAGTAGATATGTGAATGCATCTGTTTTCTATCAAGTTGAACATTAAAGAGATTTGCAAAAAAATGCAAAACAATGTCATCTTCTAATCTTAATGTGTTTTGGAAAATACAGTTGCTTTTTCACATAAAATACATGTAACTTTGGACAATACATGAAGGGCTTATTATTTTAAATAAATTAATATATATTTTAATAAGTTTCCCACTTTAATTTCTAGTGTTACATATCGATACATACAGTATATAGTCCACGTAAACAAAGGCTCTTTGATTCAATAACTTCTTCAGCATTTGAAGGGATGCTGAGATCAAACATTGGAGAACTACTACTTCATCAATAGTTTAGAACTAGTGTGCCTGAAGGCAAAGTTCATGTAATGCAATTATGGTGAGTTTCTATGGTAAAATAGGGATAGGTCTCTCTAAGGAACTATGTGAAGATGATGGTAGGAAAGTAAACTGGGTCAATTACAAGACATGTCTGTCTGTCTATCTAGCTATCTAATTGCCGTGATAAAATATTTGAACTTTGAACTTTATCCTCTATTCCTATGACTTTCAAATTTTTTGACTGTAACACATGGCCAGATATACATTTTACATCATAAAAATGTACCCAAATACATGCAGATTTATGTAGGTATAACTAGAACAGAAGTGCTATACTCTTTTGTTTTCTATTACAGGTTTAGAAGCTAAACGCAATACATCAATCTGAATTCATTTCTCATGAACAGCTTACACCTGTAATTTGTAAGACAATGCTGTAAATAGTGGACAGTCAAGGGGAACAGATGTTTTATCCATAGATCATATGTGTTTCTGGAATCCCTGTGTGGTGTAAAGGGTGAAAAATTTAGAAGACTTTTGTAATTGTCCAGGGAAATTATGATGAGACCATGACCTGACCCAGGGGATTGGGAGGAAGGGCTGTGTTTGAAGAGAAAGGACCATCAGAACTTGAAGATAAGTGGATGTGGTGCTTTTAGCAGAAGATACCTTCAGGGTGATGACTCTGAGGAGGTTTGTAATTTAGGAGGACATGTCAGCTGCCAAGGCCATTATCTGAGATGGAACATGTAGGAGGAAGTAAACTGATTCTGGTGAGTCTGGATGGGCTGGATTCAGAAGCCTACATGTAAGTCATTCAAGCAGTGATGCCGTGAAGGGAAACAAAATTTGATTCAAGTCAAGGTTGAAGTGAATTGAATTCAAGTATGAAAATATAGAAATAACTGACTTAGGTCTCCACGCTACCCTTCTAGAAGGAACACTGTCTTGTATTAACTCTATGAAATATGTTCTCTTTGATGATAACTTTTATTACTTCTTTTGCTTACATTGTTATATTCATTTTAGGATACTAAATTCACACCTCAGTCTGTGCGTCTCACACTACACCCACCATCAGGGTTCCAGTGCCCTCACCACCACCTTGTCCCTCCGTCCTTCCCTCCCTGCTCCCAAGTCCCTGTTAGCCACTGTGTTGCGATCTTGGGAATTTTGCTGGGGGTTGCCTGCTCTTTTTGAGCACTGTATCCACTGTATCGGCTCATGCAAAAGAGGGTCTTTGAAGATACAGTATCATTAAAAACAATAAGAAAAAAATATATACAAGTTTTAAGTTCAAAAATAAATTCACCAAAACCATTATTTTGTGAAGTTTCTTCAACATGGCTCAATTACACCAAAGAAATACAGCACATATGGTCTTTGTCAAAATATGTCATACCACTGGGAGATGTTGCACACTGCTAAGAAAATCTTTTTCATGACAGTAAAACCTCAGCATGCAGAAGGATATAAATATTTTATGAGTCAACAAGAGAGTGCTACAATCAATTTTTGGTAGAGCTCTAAGAAGGAAGGATACAAATATCCCTCAAATATGAGTGGAGAAATGTTCAATTCATAAGTATTCGAAATTTAGGGATTAAACCCCAATTCAATTACTCTTCATGTCAAACTTACCACTATTGCTAAATATGTGTTTAATGGCCACAAAACCCTGGTACCAGGCATTTTTCTTGAAAATATCAGAGACCTTTATGATCATTAAAAAATGTGACAACCAGTTGCATCCATTTTATACTGATGGAAACCAAGGTTCAAACTGGTTAAGTAACCTTGCAAATATCATATGGTACATAAATAACCAACTCAGACATATCAGAACTGATCCCTTGCACAGCATAGCCTTGCCACCAAGGAACTACACACATTTTATTCTCATGTGAGCCCATATAGAACACTGACATTTAATAAAATACTGAGACATAACTTTTTTTTTTTAAAGGAAAGGTGCAGGCAGGAATGAAGGTGAGCAGACAAGCAAGTAAGAAGAGAAAAAAGCACTTTATTTGTATTTAGTTGTTCATTTTGGTTGTTTCCCCTACTCAAGGACATGAACCCAGGTCCTTGGAGTATGCATGGACTGTACTTGGTCAGAGGCAGAAGAACTAACTGCTACTCCACCAGGGTGTGCCAAGAACATTTTTTAACACCACAGATTATTTAAAAAATAATTCTGTTATCCAAAAGCAAATATCATAAACTATAGGAAGAAATACAGAAAACAGCGTGTGCTTGCTATGAGAAATAGCATGAGAATCAGCCTGTCTAGGAAACCTGGTCATCTACCACCATCATTACCATTTCAGATTCCCTCAGCAGTGTGTTAAGCACATGCAGAATGTCTGGGCTCAGATATCACAGAAACAACTCACTTCTGCTGCAACAATACTGTTCCCTCATAACCTGTTGGGATGGTGCAGCAACCCCAAACGGCTCAGTGACCCGGACTTGTCAGCACAATGTTTACACTTCAGTTTCTTTGACCAAAAAAGCCCAAACACATCAATGAAATACAACACCACATCTCAGTGGCAGCAGACGTTGCACTTGAGGGCTGGCAGCAATCTAAACGTGGGGTCTGGAGACTGGGGCCTGTGGCTTACCCTTTGGGGAGCATGAGGTACCTCACACACAAAAACAGCTGGCAGAGCAGAGCAAAGATGAAAGAGAGAGACTCCCTAGCTCTGTCCCGGGCATCATATTTAATCCTAGACAAAGACTAAATGGAAGTTTTCATTACAAGTCTATCTTCCTGCTTTGTCATTTTTAATGGCTGCTCCTCCCCAAGAGGGGCTCAGGTTAGGTGGTTACTGGGTCTACTCAGGTTGTGTTCTGCTTTATGCAGTGGATAATTTCTGAATATAGTGGATGACTTTCATTCCTATAATTCTATTAATGCTCCCTTCAATGACTAGTATCATTTTGGATCAAATTTCTTTAATGTTAGATTTCTCTGACTCACTCTTGGTCTACCTTCTCTCAAACAGTGAGTTGGCGATAGTTCAATGTTAAAATGCATCACATAATTAAACCAGTTAAAAGGATTTGATAGACTGGTCCTCTGTAAAGTGAAAAAACTTGTCACATAGATAATTATCGCATGTTTTTATAGCTGTAAGGTTCTTCAGTATATTTCTTACATTCATTTAATCTTTTGGAGAATTTCAGATTATCTCATTCAACAGTCAACAAGATGTCCCAGTCACTGTGTTAAGTCATAGGGATGTATAATTTTAAAAACATGGGCTGCAGTTTAAAGAACTCCACACTTCAGCAGAAAACACAAATATAGATGAAAAAGTATGAAATATACCAAAAAAGTATATGCAGGGCTTAGAAAGAGAATACTTAATAGAGTGATTAATTCTTTGAAAGACATAATTGACAAAAATTTCACACAAAGAAAATTATCAGGTAGATCTCTACCTGTTAAATAAACTGAATAAATTAATGCACCAGGCTTAGATGTTTTCACTGGTGATTCCACCAAATGTTTAAGGAAGAAATGAGTCATTTCTCTATAATCTCTCGCAGAAAACAGAAGCAGAGGAACACCTAGACACATCTTCAAAAAAATATCAAAAGTACAAGATAAAGAAAGACTATTAAAAGCAGCCAGAGAAAAACGTGCCTCATATAGAGGAGTCCCCATAAGATAGTCAGCGAACTTCCCAAAAGAAACTCTACAGATCAGGAGGGAAAGTCATAATATATTCAAAGTGCTGAAAGAAAAGGAGTTTCAACCTAGGACACTATATCCAACAAGATTATCATTCAGAACTGAAGCAATGATAAAAAACCTTTTCTGACAAACAAAAGTTAAAGGAGTTTATCACCACAAAACAAGCTTGGCAAAAAATATTAAAGGACGCTCTATAAAGCATAAAGAAACCCCATATAAAAACAGTGAGTCAGCAAATACACCATAGTGGGTGTCGTCTGCCAGTCTTGGTCAAATTAAAACTCCCAGCAGATAGTCTCTTGTTTCCAGTCCTTGTTCATCAGAACAACTCATCAACAACCCAGTGGAAGTGTTCCTTTCTTGCCTGCCAGCTTCTGTGTACTTTCCATGAACTAGTCCTGACCCAAGTCCACACAGTGACTTTCTTTACCACCAATAGACAACAACTACACCTTCTCCAGATGACAAGAATCCCAACAATTCTGAAGTGAAGAGAGCCTGGTGCCAGAATCACTGTGCTACCTCCCACTTGTAGTACTCTAATCTTGGAGATTAGAGATTGTGCTTTTCAGTATGCCTCCAGACTCTACTGCAGTATAATACTTTGACAAATTCAGATATCATAGATCCACTATTACAGTATCATACAGAGTAATTTCATCATTCTAAAATCCCATTTCACCAATTCATTCTTCCCCCACTTCCCTTCTTTAAACACCTGGCAACCACAGTTTTTTAGTTGTCTTTACAGTTTTACCTTTTCTAGGATGTCATATAGTTAGAATCAGATAGTATGTAGCCTTTTCGGACAGGCTTCTTTCATTTGACAATATTCATTGAATGTTTCACCATTTATTTTTTGTGGCTTAAGAGCTTCTTTCTTTTTATCACTAAATAACATTCCGTTGTATGTATATACCACAGTCTGTTTACCCATTCACCTAGAGAGGGACAGCTGGGTGTTTTCCTATTATCGGTAATTATGAAAAGAGCTGTTACAAACATTTGGGTTCAGGCTTTAGTGTGAACATAAGCTTTCATGTGATTTGGGCAAATATCAAAGAGAGTCATATGGTATTTGCTGACTTACTGTTTTTCTGTGAGGTTTCTTTATGCTTTATAGAGCATCCTTTAATATTATTAATATTTTTTGCCAAGCTTGTTTTGTGGTGATAAACTCCTTTAACTTTTGTTTGTCAGAAAAGGTTTTTTATCATTCCTTCAGTTCTGAATGATAATCTTGTTGGATATAGTGTCCTTGGTTGAAACTCCTTTTCTTTCAGCACTTTGAATATATTATGACTTTCCCTCCTGATCTGCAGAGTTTCTTTTGGGAAGTTCGCTGACTATCTTATGGGGTCTCCTCTATATGAGGCATGTTTTATTTTAAAGAGTAAAGGATGAACCATGGCTGGAAATGACCACGGTTACTCCTGGTGAGGGAAGAAGAGGAAAAAGGTCCAGTGAGGGTAGGGATGATATTCCTAAACTGCAATTAGTATTTTTAAGGATCCGATGCAGATATACAATGATGCTAAGATTTTATTAAGACAGTATTTCTATTTTCCATCTATGTATATATACTGAAAATGTTTCACAATAAAAATCAATTTTAAAATCAGCAAAAAGAGAGAATGGTCAACATCACATGGCTGGTTAAGGGGTTCCAGACATTGCTGCTAGAGTATCACTCTGGGATGTTGGTGAGGCAAGGCAGGTGGGAGAGTGAAAGGCAGCAGGTGGTGAAGCTGAGAGGGTTCTGATGCAAAGAAGTAGGATGAGAAAAGGAAATTTGCTCAAACAAAAACCTGAACTCAGAAAAAATGTTGACATAAGATTGTTAGGCCTCTGTGGGTGTGGTCTTCTGGCACTTCAGAGGAGACACAGAGGTGCACAGGATATGAAGAGAATCAATTACACTGCCCAGATGTTTTCTGGTCCATTATGGTGACCTGGCCAAAGTGAGTAGCTCCTGACTTACAGACAACCTGCATGGTAAGGATTTTGAAGCTTAGGGAGATGAACTCTGCAGAGCAAGGATTTACCAACTGCAATCTGTGAATGGATTTGAGGACTGCAGAACATTCCATAATCATTTTGTGAATGTATGTATGCAATGCTCCCAGTAAAGGTCCATAACACTTGCAATGTTCCCAGATGGATGTGTGACACCAAAAAGTTTACGAACCTGGAATAGATGTAGATACACTTCCATGTTGACAAAGGCTGCCCAACCCCAACTTTTTATCAACAATGATCTCTAATTCCTTCAGCTGGATTGACCTCACCAGAGGGCAAGCAGCTTCTCAAAAAAGCAGGAGGCAGTGACTTTTGGAACGAAGGAGGCAAATGTCTAGATCTTGGATCTCCCAGATAGGGCTGAAACTTTTCTCTGACCTCATATCTTCTTCAGAAAGGAGGGCACTGTTCTTTCATATTATTCCCCAGAAAAACAGAAGTATATATGTGCATTTTACTTGCATTTTGAACTATCTTAAGGAGGTCAAGAGAAAAGAAGCTGGTATTTCATCACCACAAAGTTGTTTTTTAAAAAAAATTGATAAGGTCATCATCAGAGTCCACATTTCCAAACCCTGTTCAGCTCCCTTAGGTCATGTTGTCTTTCTGGTTTACATCTCCACATTTCTTGGAATTTGTAACTGATATCTAAATTAACTCTTGCACACTCTGCACTTTGAGGCAGTTTTTGTTATAAGCAAAAACAGCTTCTCAAATCTGAGGTCCTTCCTCCCTTTTGGACCCAAAGATGCCTGTCATCCTCCAAACTCTGGAATGTCTTCCAAAGTGAGCTAATATGACATTTTTACTTACTTCCATCTTTATTGTAGTTAATAATTAAGACCTTTTGATTTTACTTCTCACATTTTTGCCTTTTTACCTCAAACATGAGTTTTTTTCAGCAGCAGAGTCAATTATAAATAGGCTGACCATATTTCCTTGAGACAAAAAGAGACACTGGGATGGCAAAAACAGGACAGTATTATATGCTGGTGACTAAGAGGACCAATCCAGCAGGAGCAGAGCATCCAGGTCAGCAACAAGTACAATGTGACTCCGACTGGTGATCACATAGCAACAACGTACGGTCCAGCAAGACTTCACATAATCGGCCAGGGCCAGTGCAAAGAATTTTGTCATCTTAGGCAAAAACCAAGTTTGGCAACCCTATAAGCCCTGCTCTAAATGTCCTGCCTAAAAATACAAGCTGCTTTAACCATCCCAGTGCCAGAAATGTCCAATAACCCCCACAGTGTCAGAGATAACTCCCACACTACCAAAGCGGTAGCAGCCCTGGCTCACTACAGTCAGTGCAGGCAAAAACCATCTTTAATGAGGGACAAAAGGGGTAGCTGCTCTTGGGCCCCCTCCACAGATTGGGCCTGAGGCAACTCAACTGCCCCTTTTACCACACATTAGCGCTGGCCCTGATTTACTAGAAACAGGACAAAATTGACACTTTTCTTAAAATGATGGGCTGGTCAGGAAATATGAAAAACAGTACTGTTTCATTTAAAATGGTATGTATGGTCAGCCTAACCATAAAACAATGCAAAATTCCACAACTAATCATAAGAAGTCCACTGGAAATTAAAGTACATATACTTGTGGAAATGCCAAATTCCTCAGACCAAAATAAATAAATTAAAAAAAAAAATGTTCTTTAGAAATTTCTAAAAGCTGATTAGGTATGAATAATTACAAATCAATCAATAAACCCATGTGCACTGTTTTATTTTCCATTTCAAAATCAGCTATCAAATCAACTTGGTTAATTTGATTAAATTATTTCATAGTCTTTCTTATCTAGCTGTGAAGTTGAGTTCACAATATATTTATCATAGAACCTCACAATATGGCTAAACAATGACAATATACTCGAAGAATGATTCCTAAGTGCACAAACACATTATTTTTTTTAAAAAAGAACCCTCTGTTCAGGCCAGGTTGCTATATAATTCTGAACACAATGAGACCTTGCTTTCCCTTAGAGACCCTTTGGAATTTGGCTTTTATTTCAGCCTTTCCCGTGCCAAGCATATAGAATGAATTAGTTGAAGTTCTCTTACAAACACACTCCACCCACAATGGTTTCCAATAGACAGCCGAATTTTTCAAACCCACAGTTTAAGAGAAATGTAAAAATGGTTCTGCTTTCAAAACTGAGTTTCGCTTCCCTTCTGAGGCTGCTCATCTCTTTTCATTCCAGCTTCGTCCCAGAGAGAGAATAAAACTGGAACAAATGTAAACAGGAAATCTAAAGTAAACAGTCTCTATGCACATTTGTTGTCTTTTCATTGCAGGTATTCACATGCTCTAGGGGCCTGTCCATCCCATTGCAGAGGCAAAAAAAAAAAAAAAAAAGGAAGGGTTAATCAGGATCTCCCTTCAATCCTGTTTTAACTTTGAATCCCAGAGTCCATTCAAGCCCTGGAGGCAGAGAACAAAACCTCTGACTAGAGACCCAGAGGAGCTGCTCTTTCCATATTGCCTGAAAGGCTCCAGCTTCCTTTTTCTGTCTGGTCTTCTTTTACTGCCTCTGCTTCTATTCCAGATGCTCAGTGTGCTGCTCTGTGTCTCTGGCACTAAGAGAAGGCATCTTGTGAATGTGTGCACTATAAGATGTAGAGTTTGCAAAGGAAAGAGAATGGGGGTTGCAGGCAGGCTAGTGAGGTGTATGTATGCGTGTGTGTGTGCGTGTGTGTGTATACGTGTGTATGCTTGTCTGTTCTCAGCTCTAAGATGCACCCTTGTTAAAAAAAAAAAAAAAAAAGAAGATTCTCTGAGACTTGAATTCTGCATTTGTGGATTAGTGAAAACATAAGACATCAGGGAGAACAAGTCCATGTTCCAATGTTGGTGTCTTAATACATGTTAATGTGCTTTCTCCTCCTTCCCTCCATCCAGACTTACGCCTCCCAGAAGGCTTTGTCTTTTAAAGACAATAGGAAAGAGCAACATTGCACTGGAAACAATGAATGTCTGAAGAGGGATTTTCGGTGCTTGGCACTAGCCTGGGGAGATATTCTGGGGCACTGCCAGGCTCTCCTGAGGCTGCTCAGTACTGTGTTGAGGACAATTTTAGTAGGAAGAATGAACATTTCCAAATTTCTCAACTTCTAAATGAAATTAACTATAAATTACTATTTTTCAATGACAAGATTCCCAATGGCTATACCTCCAAGGATGGGTTTTATTTTGTTTGGAGGAAGCAGTCTCCTTGGGACGATATGGGTTCCTAGCCATTTTTAACACCCTTAATGGGAGCATTTGAAAAGATTCCATAGAGCTAACTTGCTTGTCCAGATATACATACTTTATATTGAAAGAGAAGACCATCTATTCTTTATATCTATTTCTACACCCATATTCAACTATGGCATCTCCAGGGACACCCTACATTCTCCTTTTGTCTTCTGCCGAAATTATGAAGACAGAGCAAACCATCAAAAAGGGCATGCTTCTCATTCTGTGGAACTTTCTAGATAAAAATATTAAATATTTATTTATATTATTATATTTATATTATAATATATATAAATATTATACAAATGGATACAAACAAAACAATGACTAGCGTGGAAGCCCTACTATAATTTTCTGGTTTAATAGTTGTAAGGTTTTTTCTGGGCTCCGTGAGGAGAAAAAGTCAATTAGACAAAAAAGTCGAATAGTCAGGGCTTTATTGGATTCTGCACACCCGGGCGAAGTTCCTAAGTCCGCAGAATGGAGCTGGGGAAGTCGCGCTTGAACAAAGGGGAGCGCGCTCTTTAAGCAAAGGAATTTCGCGGGCTTCCTATGTCGCGATTGGGGATTGGCCCTGTGAATCCAGGTGTGGGGGTTGCATCCCTTATTCTGATGTCATCCACCTTTTTCCCGGGCTTGGGCGCCGAGCATGGCTGCCGGGCATGGTCGCCGGGCATGGCCGCTGGGCATGCCCGCCGTCCCGTCTTTCTAAGCCAACCTAACAATAGTAGATTCCACTCCAAATATATAATGAACCTCCTGTCTATGCAAATAGTAATGGATGAGTGGTCTGAAGTGTTAATGCCCCTTCCAACTGAGATTCATAAGTCATGAGAATGCTCCAATGTGATTACCTAAAATAGAAAAAATATTTCCCCTGATTTTAAAAGTCATTTTAAAAAAATCTCTCTTGAGCTGTAGCAATATTTCAAGTAATTTTTGCTCATCTTTCTTTTTCATCGAAAGACAGTGAGCCCTTTGAGGCCAGAGATTGTGGCAAAATGAGGTTTGCATTCCCAGCATTGGCAGAAAGCCATGCCAGAACTTTCAGGACTCCAAGGAAAAAGATGATAGTGTCCTAAACAAGCTTGGTAAAGAAAGTCTATACTCAAAGGGTAAGAAGGAGCTTCTCTGAAAAGGGTCACATTTGACCTTGATTCCTGTGGTTGAAAGACCCCAGAGTGGGAGTTCTCCTCAGAGGGGTTGGGGTACAGGGGCTGGCATGGCCACAGAGGTGCCCCTTCATGTTGGGGAGAGGATGTGCTGAAGCAAAGAGGTAGGAAGGAGTCAGGGCATGAGGGCCAAATTAAGATTTTATATTGTATCCTAAGTGTAACTATGGCACTATAGCCTCTGGAGAAGTTTCAGCAGGAAAGTGACAAGATCTGACTTAGCCTTTTGAAAGACAACTCTGGGATCTGCGTGTGAGAAGGTACAGAGGGAAACAGGGACAGAATGATGACTGATGACCTTGACTTAGGCAGGTGGAGTTGAAATACATTTTGAAATAGGATCAGTAGGACATGGGCATGGATTGGACATTGTAGGATGAGGGGTAGGATGGAAGATTGCTCCTTGCTCTTGGGTTTGAATAAAACAGGGGTGAAGATGATGTGTTCCTGATGGAGTAGAGCAGATAAGCAGGACAGAAATTGTAACCCTATTCTTAGAAGAGAAAAATGGGCTTACAGAGGGAAACCAACTCATCCAAGGTCAAATCACTGATACATCTGATTCAAGAACTCAGATTTTTCTGCCCTTGTGGTTGTTCTTGTTTTAAGTACTAGCCTAGTAATTTCTACTACACCACTCTCATCCTCTAAAAGAAAATGTTTGGATGCATTACCAAATAATTGACAACAATTGTAAGCAACTGATGTGGTTTACCCTTCTAGTAATTAAAGATTTTACCATATACCAAACCAAGCTCATGCCTCACTTAAGAAACCCATGACATTTCCCTGAATTTGGGTTTTAAAATTCAGACTCACTGCATTATCTTTCAGCTGTCACACACATAATTCTAAAGTATTTATTTACCAAGTTTTCATGTAAGATATCATATTTTAATTTATGTTAATTTAACTGTGTTTTCACAACAACTTTGGGAAATATAAGATAGATAATTCTTTTCCTCAAAATAAAGTGCTATTCCTGTTCCAATACTGAAGTGTTATAATGAATATTTGCCACCAACTGTAGGAACACTGAGAATTAGGGAACTTAAATCCTCCCTAAAATGAGATGGCTTAAAACGGGTATTTAATTTTTTTTAACTTTTGTTTTGTCTTCCTGAATAAAAATGGAAACCCAGTCTTGGGGCTCACTACATAATTAGGTTCAGAATTCTAATTCCCAGGGAAAGTCATGAGGGTTGGGGGTTAATGTAGGATGGGAGGATCTAAATACTCTGAGTACGTTGAAGGAAGGTCATTACTATTGAACTTGCTTTTTTAATTTTTTTCTTATTGAAAGTAAGAGAAAAGCAAATCCACATAGAAGACTCCTTTATTTAACTTAGCTAGATTTATTATTGGACTGTTTATCATATTTCAAAGACACATTTCTTGGTATTTAAGGGAAAAGTCTGTCCATTACTTTGTCCCTGGTTCACTTCAGATACAAATGACAGTTGGATACCAACATGCAATGACTTGTTCAGAACACCCTGTCCTCTGGTTTCTCATATTTCAATGATGGCAGGTCCTAAACAAATTTCATGCACACAGGTTAATAGTACCTCCATTTTTATGCTTTATCTAGTGAGCTTTATATTAGAGAGACTAATTGATTAATTCCTTTTTCTTCCCCTCTTTAGTTCCTCTGGCTGGTTTTGAACTACTAAATAAACATATTCCATAAATACTCTCACACTTCTTTTCCCTCTTAACCAGACTTCACTTCCCATCTTAAGGACACCTCCACACTAGACAATTGAATGTTACCCCTTTCAAACAGGAAAATCAGTTCATGACAACCCCAAACTCAAGAAAACCAACATCCTTGAGAACCCTTACATCTGATCTTCAAATGGAGTGCATAGAATTGCAGCCAGAAACAGTCATGAAACAGACTGATTCCTCAGCACCCAACAAGTTAATTAAAAAACGAAGACAGAACGTAGATTATTATGATTGGTCTGGCTATGCCTGTTCGGTTTCAGGCAGAGACACAACTTATTTCAAATAACCTCAGTTTATTTAAAAAAAATCCTGTCTTCAGACAGGAAATGGGGGAGGAGTTAAGGGGTGATGTTTTACACATGCACATCTGGATACAGTCCAATTTTTTTCCTTAAACATTCCCCCAGTTGTTTTCATTTTGCTCCATGCTTTGGCATTCATAAATTTGTGAGATTAATTGTGTGTCACAAGTCGGCAGGCCTGGAGCTGGGCACGACTTTAATAGTAATGCAGCTACAAAACAACTCTATAGAGAAATACATTCACATTTTCAAAAAGGAAAGTACAGTCCCATATTTCATTTCTGCTTAATATCATGGCATTGACATTGTACATAAAGAAAGTAGTGTGATCTTTCAGAGAAGTGCTCTCCTTGCATATATACATATATACATATATATATATATATATATATATATATTCAACTGTTTAAAGCAGAAGGAAGGATTCATCAAAAGGCGCACTGAGTAGTGTGTGGCTGGGCATTTGTGTTCCTTATTTTCATCTGAGCCTTTTGAGGGGAATGTAGTGTCAGCAGAGTGTATCCCGTGACCTGGAATTATGTCAACAATTAAAATCACCTTTGCCAAAACAACAATTTTATCTGAGAGATGGTAGGAAAGCATCTTGTTTTTAAACTATATTTTGAGAAGTCTCATGTGCTTTGAAAGCTACTGGTCTAGACTGAACGTCTCCAAGATTCACACATTGAAACCTAAGCCCCACTATGATGGTATCAGGAAGGGTCTTTGGGAGGTGATTAGGTCAAGAGGATAGTGCCCTCCTGAACAGAATTAGTGCCCTTACAGTAGAGACCCCAGAGAGTTCCCCTTCACCCGCTCTGTCCTGTGAGG
The DNA here is from genome assembly GCA_004363575.1 of Solenodon paradoxus. Taxonomy (NCBI): domain Eukaryota; kingdom Metazoa; phylum Chordata; class Mammalia; order Eulipotyphla; family Solenodontidae; genus Solenodon; species Solenodon paradoxus. The sequence continues at coordinate 512,271 of RJWH01000258.1, forward strand.
TCGTCATCTGTGAACTGGAAATCGGGCCCTCACTAGACACCAAGTCTGCTGGCATCTTGATCTGGGATGTCACAGCTTCCAAAACTGTGGTAAGTAAGTATCTGTTGTGAATAAGCCACCAGTCTGCAGTATTTTGTTCAAGCAGCCCAAACACACTAAGACAACTTCTATACGAAAAGAGGAACTTGAAGTGACTCATCCTGATGTTTGGACCTCACCACCTGGATCAGGAGCCGGGATCCAGATTAAGGAAATGCTGTGTTCCCCAGAGCCTGGCATCTCAGCATTAAACGTAGGAGCTCAGCAAATGCTGGCAAACAATGAAAGAACTGCTTTTAAATGTTGAAAATGAGACATCTCAATTCTGTTTGGTGTAATCCCACATTAATACACGACTTGGAGTTAAACCTATTAGACATAGGACCTCTTCACAAGTAAATACGCACACCCAACTAAGAGGTGGGTAAATGTCTGTGCATACACTTAACCCAGAAGAATGTTCTGGGTCAATGTCCTGGGATTGGTACCATTGCCATGGGAAGGAGATGGGCAAGTTTCTTTAACTCTCTTTTGTAGAGGTTAAGTGCCATTGGAGCAGCGGGTAGCCTTGCTCTGGGTAACAATTAGGGCTCAAGTGAAAAAGGTACGCTATCCCAGCAGAAAGGAAGAAGAAAACATTTTACACTCTATTTTATTTCAAGTGAGTTATGTAGTGGGAAGGTTTCCCTAAATAAAACTACAATCTAGAAGTAAGCCCCTAATTATATGAGCCCTAATATGTTGCCATTACTGCATTGGTTCTACCTCTCCTTAGGTTACCTATCAGAATAATTTATATCAATATGTATGAAGTTTGCTGAAAAAAATTACACAATCTTCTCATTCCTTGAAATCCTTTCCTGTGAAATGAGGTGAATAAAATCATCTATCTACATCACTGGGTGATGGTAAGGATCAAATGATCAAAAGAAACAATGTCAAAGTAATCAGGAAACCACGAAACACAACACTAGACTATGAGAAGTACTGCCCACAGTCCTTCACTCTATGCATAGCTCTGTACTGAAAACCCAAAATGTAAAGTTGCTTCCACTTTGCATAAGTTAGGTTATTAATACCCAGGTTAGCTGGAATTAGTTAATACATTCTAATGAGTAACAAGTTCACACAGATGAGACTCAGACATGGCAATCTGTCATGTGTTCATGAGAGAGGATTGATAACAGAAGACCAAGTACTTCAAAAACAAAGCAAATTTGCTCCATGTACATTGCAGCATTATTTACAATAACCAAGAGCTGGAAACAACCTAAGTGCCCAATGACAGAAGAATGAGGTGTAAGTACAGAATGGAATACTACTCAGCTGTATAAAAAAATAAGGAATCCTGTTACTTATAGCCACATGGATGGACCTAGAGGATATTATGCTTAGTGAGAAGAGCCAGAAGGAGAAAGACAGATCTCGTGTATCACTTATATGTGGCTTATAGAGAAACCAAGCAAACAAACCAAATCAAACAAATATAAACTTTTAGTCAACAAAGCAAATCAGTGGTAAAGGGAAGACAAGGTATCTTTGTATAGTAAAGGATGAACTGAAATGGTAGCAAACTTAATATATTGTATACGAATGCAGAATTACTTCGATGGACACCTTAAAACCATTTAACGGTGTGATGCAATGTTCCTTCAATAAAATTAATTTAAATTAAAAAAATACTAATAAAAATATTTAAAACAATGCAAATTGACACAGAGATGTAATATGGGTACAATATTTATAGAAACAATTGTGCTTTATCTAAGCAGATCAATTCTCATTGCCTGAGCTTATACCTAACTACTTGTGATGGTCTTGTCAATTCAAATCCTTGCTTCCATATCCCATGAGCAAAAAGCAAATTAATCTCTCAGAGTATTTTTCCTTATATACAAAAAAGGCAAAAAGATAATCTGACAAGGTTATTATAAAGATGAAGAGGTAAGATAGGAAGAAGTATTTCTCACATAGATATCACTGAGTACTTGTATCTAAAAAATGATTGATCCCATATTTCCACAACTATGTCAGGAAAACAAATTCAGAATTAAATAGACCATAAATGCAAATGAATGAAACATCATTAAAAACCTATATATTTATAAATATTGCACATCTTTTTCTTGGAAAATTCATGTGAGGTATATTGAAGCTGAAATAAACCACAGTAAAATCTTCTTTTCAATAGCATCTTGAATTCAGCAGTTGTAATGTTATTTTGATAGAATAATACCTCCAATCATTCTGAATAGTGACAGAAAACATAATTAAAATGTAAGTGATCTTTAAACTTTTCAAGGCATATTCATATGTATTATTTTACTTTGGTTTTCTCAATGATACTGTAAGAGTACTAACATCATCCTGAATTCAATGTCTGATGAAAACCTAGTGGAATCAACAAATTGTCTAATTTGAGACCCAGCAGGACTAGTTAGAAAAGCTTTTCAAGACCACCAATTATCAAACTGCACCTCATCACACATAAACCAATGGTCACAAATGACAGTCAAGGCATTTTTTACCACTGGTAATAAAAAAAATTCAGAATTCCAGTCCAGATGGGGATGTTCCCAATTCATGCAAAATTAGAGGAAGCAGTGTGAAAGTAGTCTTCACACATCAACTATTGCAAAGGTCAGTCCTCAAGATCCAGTTTCATTCCAAGTGTGCACTGACAAATAGTAGTAATTTTGTGGATTCATAGCATATTCTCACCCAGTAACTAAAAGCATTCCTTATCTTTTCGGCTAGAAGGAGATCTCTTTTACAGATTGAGACATAAAGTGATGCAGCCATGTCCTGGATCTGGGAGAAAGACTCTGTGGATTCCATTTCATCTCCAGAATGTTACCCCACAGGTTGGTTTCTATCCTTAGCAACATAATGACAATGACAACCTAAATATCACGATGACCAAATAATGACAAATCCAGTGACCTATACTTGCTTCTCTCTGATAAAGCTGCAATATCAATTTGATTCTGTAGGAAATCAGGGTGCTTGTCTTTCTACACCCTCTCTCTTTTATATCTCTCCCTCTTCCTTCCTCCCACCTATCATGACTTAACACACTATCTTGTCTTGTTTCTCTGTTCATCTCTGTTCATCCCACTGCTTGTGATTTCTGTATGACTTACTGGTCAACCTCTGGTCATCATGTAATAACTATTGTACTCAATATCACACAGACCGCAGCATATGGTAAATAATCAATATTTTTATTGATATATTATTAGCTTACAATACTATATAAATTTCAATAGAATGGATTTATCAATGTGTATTGTATGATACAACCGCCAGAGTCCTAGTAACATGTGCCAGTATCAACCTGACCCCTGAACATGAATAAATGACCCTCAGTGGAATATGAATCTCTGGGCATCTTAGGATTTATGTTTATTTTTTTGACCAATGTTTTTTACCTAGAATCTAATTGTTTCATCCTCCCATGACTACTATACTCACTGATAATCCCTGTAAGAAACAGATCTATGAATACACGATGGAGGTAACCTAAGGGAAATGAAGATGTATGTACTTTTCAGGATCATCCATCCATCCATCCATCCTTTCTTCCTCCCTCCCCCACTTCCTTCCTTGAAAATCCTTCTTCTTTCTCTCCTTTCCTTTCTCTCTTTAAAAAACAAAACAAATATTAAAGAATAAATCTAAGATACAGAAGTACCCTTTACCCATTTATGAAAAAACAAATTAAAAAGCTTTTAAATGATCTGCTTGCAATCTACGTGCCATCCATAGGAAAGTTTACCACCCCTTCACCATTAGAAATTGCTCTTATTGGCCATATACAGCACTCTTTCTCTGATATATGGTCATCAAACAAGTAGTAGCAGACAGTAAGAAGAAACATTAAGTATAACACTAAGGCATATGCTGAAAGATGTCAGCCAAGGATAAACCACCAGTGTGTAACTTGTTAGTTCCTTCTAAGCCAAACGGTAACATTCAAGGTTTGGTGTCCACGTCTCAGATGCTGCCAAAGAAAAATAGTGTTTCTCTTTTCAAATTTTCTCCAGTCACTTATGGACACACTGTTTCAAAACAGAATTTCACTCAACAATGGACCCACAGTAAATGAAAAGGTCTCAAATCCTTGTAAAATTTGAAAGTACACTTCATTCATTTATATTTCCTTCCAGAGTTGATGGACTCAAGGCTGAGGAAAAACGAAGAAAAAAAACAAAACAAAAAAGAGCAACCCGTTCTATACTCAATCATCAAATTTGATTGGACCTTAATCAAATTTGATGCAAAAACTTAAGAAATATTCTCAATATTTGAAAGCCTGAAAATTCCCCCTCATTTTCCAGAGAGCATATGTTACAAAGAATTGCATCATTTTACATGTTTGTTGTCAGTAAAACCAACAAATCTAGTTTTTCTTAGAACCTGAAGTTACACAGCAGCGCTGCCTCCTCATGTTTAAGACACTGATTTCCTCTCAGGTATGCAGCTTGTTATGGTTGTGCTAACTCAGTTCTAATCATCTGATCAAGAAGACTTCAACTGCAGGTACCTCCACCGAAGGACAAATGTATTTTTATATTAACCTTATAAATACAAAGTTGCAGGCCTGGTAAAATGAATGGGTATTAAAACCCTTGACAGGCAAATATGCATGCTATGAATTATCTCAGCTGTTCATCTTAAAAACTTCAAAACTTTTGTTATAAAAGTGTTTTTTAATAAATTGACTTATTTCAATGTGGTTAACATGATAAACCAATGCTATAACAAGGCAGCAAAAATGAAGATTCCTGGTAATTTGTATGTAAACAGTAGGAATGACAATACATTTGCATTCCAATTGACAAGAAATTATCTTCCGGTTCCTAAAGATTCTTTAATAGCTGTAATGCCTTTTATACAGTAAAGATGCAATTGTATTAACTGAGTCAGCAATGAGAGTCTAATAACTGAGCTGCATTCTTAAACCATACTGACAAGAAAGGGATATAACAGCATGCTGAATAGCACCCAAGTCTTTTACGCTTAGCTATGGAAAGAAAATACAGTGTGCATCAAAGTTACAGAGTTTCTTAACTTCAATAACTTAAAAAAAAAACACATTTATTTTATTTAGTTATTCATGTGGTTTCTTCCCCAGTCCCGGGTTGTGAACCCAAGTCCTTGGGAAGTATGTGAACTATGTCTGGTGGCCTTACCTATTCAGCCACCAGGGGGCATGACTTCAATAGCTTTTTATCACAAATAATCTAACCAAAGTTTTATTCCTTTTTTATTTTACCCTGAAATCCTTCCTGGGAATAAAATTTCTCCCCGGTTAGCTTCAAGATTGAAGACTCTTTTGAGACCAAATCTTTTAATTTCAATTGAACATCATCACCTGGATGGCTCACATATTGATAAATCTGACAATATCTCAAGTTGCAATAAGTTTATGCATACCACTCCACTTTTATGCTGGGAGCCCTTTCTGGTTATTGATTCTGCCAGTCTACCTACTTGCTGACACAAAGACCTTAGAATCATGCCTGATTCTTTCTTCTCTCTCAACTCTGTCATCCAGCTTCACCATCAAGTTGGTCAGTTTCCACTACTTTGATATTTCTCTTCTTCCTGTGTTTCTGTGTCTTGACTGCCAGTGCCTAGTTCTGTTACCATCACCTTGTGCTATCACAAATAGCACTTCCCTTTCAAATGTTCTCCGTCTCCACTTTTCCTTATTTCAATCCATGTCCACTACTAGAATCGTCTCCCCAATGCATGCCTGATCACATTGCTTCCTGTACAAGTCTCTACAAGAACACTCCACCACCTCTAACCAGGGCTCACCTTCTCTTTATATGTGTCATTCCTTCATGGCACAATGCGCAACTCAGCAGAAGGCTGGCAGATGTCAGAAGAATGGCATTTATTCACAGATGACACAGAAGTGAGAAGGTGATGTCCTGAAGTCTACACATGAAGGACTTGGTCTCTCTCACCAGACACAGTGACACCTCAACACCACCCTGGCTATGAAGGATCCAGGTTGAGCAATTTGGCAGTCTCCCTACTCTGCTCCCCTTTCCATCCCACACATGTTTCCCATCATTCTTCTTTATTTTTTCAACAAACAGTTATTCGTTCATAAAAACAAGTATCTCTTATCTGCTAGGCCCCAGGGGTACCTGTCCACATGCCAGGGTCCCTGAACTCACTCTTGAATGCCCCCAATTTTCTACACTGGAGATTTCTTGTGTCAGGAACACAATCCCAATCCCTTTTTCTTGGTCTCCCTCTACCATGCAGATATTAAAGGCTCAAGAACTGTTACAGGATTTTTTTTTGCATTGCCCTGTTTGTTTATATCTATCATCTGGACACAGAAATCAGCACAACTCAAGATGATTATATAATAAATATTGGTTCAGTCAATTTGACAAACTGTTCAAAACTGTCATCAGCTCTTCTGTCTGAGGTTGAAATCAGCACAATTTCTAACGCATGTTTGCATCTCCTCACTCAGCACCAAGGAAGAGCTAGTACTGTGGTCTTGCAGAGCTATGATAGGCAGTAAACTGGCTCCCATAACTTAACCATGTCCTACAGAGAATGCAAGTAGATCAGAATTTCAGATAAAATTCACATTCAATCTATTTCCTTCCCTTTGACATAGTCATACCTTGCCAAGAGGTATATTTTGACTCAGGCAACCTCATTTGTTTATTCTACTCATATACTCTTATCATGACATTAAATTCAATGGTTTTAAAATAATATATAACAAATTACTCACTGGCATGATCACAATGACTAGAAAGAAATCATTGGTACGTTCCCAGAAAGTCAAAATAACTGAACTTAATAAAGAAGATAATACAGACTAATGTTGAGAAGGAATCAATATCACTGGTTAATATTGGTCATACCAGTTGCCAATTTTCCCCTGTTTGAAATTAAGCACTGTTTCTCACAACTTCCCTTGGACTCATTAGAGCTCTCGGAGGTAAGTCCTTTGAGGCACACAGCTACGTTGAAAAGGAACAGAGATACCAAACTAGGATATAGAAAGACATTGTAAATTCAATGATGAGTAGAAGTTAAAACTCCAAGATCATGAAAACAAACATGCTGTTGCCAAGGTAGCCTCAGATTTTCCCCTCTAATTTCAGTTTAGTGTAACATGAACACATTAGGCATTATGCCCAGTAACTCAGAAATTCAATTTTCCTCCTGTGTGACTAGGTTACACACAGATTCTGCATACCTCAATCTTCTGCAGATGTAGACTCTTAAGTATTCACATCAAGATACATCCCTGGAGCTCAGTGTAGTAGTGGTTAAGGTGCAGGCCATGTAAAGTCTACAGACTCAGGTTCAAGACACAGGGGTAGGGGGTAAAAATAAATTTTTAAGAGAATTCACACACCAGGGTAGGTAGCCACACTAGAGCTGGTCAAACATGGAAATATTAGCTCTGAAATTTTTCTGACTCTTTCAGCCAGAAAAACAAACCAGGCGCAAAAACCATCATGGTGGTATGCCATTCATAAACTCTAAACATGTCACCCCAATGTGACAGTCTTTAGAAAATCATTATCACAGGACTGGCAATGACATCATCAATGAGCACTGAAGTCTTACAATATTCTAGCTTCGCATGTATTAACTCATTTCATTCACATTTTATAGATATGAAATGAAGGAGGCACAGATAGACGAAGGACTCAGGTCTCAGGGCTAGTGAGTACAGCCTCACCTACACTCAGTTGCATTCACCTTTATCCTAGAGCTTAGTTGAAAGTTTGTGTCCAGCGCACCTGCATTCAAATAGCAGCTTTACCACTTATTAGCTGTGAGACATGAATCTAGGTACCTGACTTCCCACACCTGTTTTCTTATCTATCATATGAGAACATTAATGATACCTCCACTTGAAATAGTTATTGTGAAGATATAAAAAGATAAAACAACACTTTCAATATATAGCAAATGTTTAAAGCACATGAACTTAAAACAAAAATAGAACAAACCAAAGAAATGCTCTGATATCTCTCCATATTATATCTTTGTACTGGTAAATCCTTCCTTCTGAAACCATTTATGTAGAAGCTAATTTGTTTTCTGTACAGAGATTTCCAGCTCCTTCCAAAGCTGCTTTCTAAACAAACATACTTAGGGAAAAAAATGCCATGAAATTTATAAACAAAGCTGCAAGGATTTTTCTTCATGCAATGCAAAATCCAACAACAGTTTAAGTTTGCTCTTAGTTCTTTGATAATATTAAAATTTAAAGTCAGGTGCACTGTGGTAAATCCACAGCCACTGGCCAGCATAGTCCACATACATTCCAAGGACCTGGGTTCCCAACCCAGGGCTGGGAGGCAGGGGTGACACACAAGATGAATAACTGAATAAACTGTTTCTTCCTCCTCTCTCTTCTTGCCTGCCTACTCACTTTCACTGCTGCCTGAACCTTTCCTTTAAAATTTTTTTTTAAAGTTCATCCAAAGAAGAAAAACAATTACGGGCACATGAATATATCATGACGAAACATTTCACAGTTGATAGAAATGGCTGTTCACATCAAATAACAACTAGTGCAATGTTGTCCAGTAGTAAATGGAACGATTAGAGCTGATGTCCCTCTCTGTATTCACACCCTTCCTATCACTTCAAGCTGCCCATGAAGTTTTCTCTTAAGTCACCTCAAAAACCTTTCTAAGTTTGCTCTTATCCCCAGGATTCAAGTTAACTAGAGTATTTTAAAGAACACTTACATGAGCGGTCACCTGTAGAAAGCTTCCAAGTCAAAAAGTCAACGAATATCTCAATCACTGGAAAATGAAATACCCTTAAGGCCAAACATATTCCTGAAACATAAAGCTCAAAGCAGAGAATAAACTATAATTCTTCATCATTTCATGAAAACAGCACAATGACTTTTTTCTTCTGAGAAGCAGCAGTCACAGAAATTTGGCTGCAAAGACAGGACTCTGAGTAGCCAGGAGCCCAGAGGTAAACAAAGGGTATCTGACACACTCAAGGTCTGAGGTGCCTAACCTCTTCCCTTTCATTCAAGTTGATGGAGAATTGGAAGAGACCCTTTTTCTTAAAAGTATTTGGAATGAGCGAGAGGTCTCTCAAGATGGAACTCTCAAGATGGAAACATGTAAGGAGCCTGTCTCATAACAGGATGATAAATACCCAAGACACCCTATGGCAAAACCTTATCAAGTAGGTGAAACCTGAATGATGAGAATAACTGTTTAAAAGGAAAAAGAAGCTAATGTTAATACCACCCAAGAACTACTACTATTTTTATCATCTTTGACTTTTTATCAGTTGCTTACAAGCATTGAGGCCAACAGAGCTCAGGGATCAATGTTGTGGTGAAGGGAGAACTGGAATGGTGGTGTTGGACTTGAATGCATTCTACAGAGATGTTGATTTGCCATGATGCACACCTTCAATCTATATAATGTTATGATGCAAAGTTCCTTCCACAAAATTAATTAAAAAAACCCCTGATACTGAAGAGTCCTTTGCTCCCAAATGAGTACTAAGTTTCCTCTCATGGAGACATCTACCAAACCCTGACGTGTGGGTTCAGCCATCCATAATTGTTGCAATTTGTCTAATAAAATGTGATAGCCTGTATGTGGTTTTTAAATGTCTTCAAATACTCATCAGTGCAGTATCTACATGCAGTAAGATGTGATGGGAGCCTGCCTCTCTCCAAGTTGACCAGGGACACCTTGCAAACCCAATGTTGGCATTAGAGCTTCTTGCACAGAGATCTGTTGTGCATTTAATACTTCCAAGGAAGCAAAGGAGGCTTGAACAGGAAGAGAAAGCTTTCAACTCTGGTATGTCTCTTGGGGACCCCATACTTCTTTGTGGAGACAAGCCAAGTCTTTGGGTCACTCATGAGCAATTCTAATCACCCAGCACCCGGTGGTAATTCAGACACATACTTGAAGCTTTTCCAGAAAGCTGTTGTCAATCAGGCTTGATAATAGAACAACTGTATCCCCAGCCCTGTTTAAAGCACCCATCCTGCCATGACCAGTGAACCTTTTGTTAAAATATGTGCAGTCCCTGCTAGCCTCTGTGTTAACACACAGGAAGAAATGATGGCCAATAGTGAAAAACAGAAAATGTGCTTCCGATTTTTCTATCACAGTGGAGCTGACCTTTCAAGAAAAGAATGAAAAAACAAAGAAATAAACAAAAAACCCACAGAGAGAGCATACTGAACTACTAGTCATAGGAAAATACCTTCATTCATTCAATAAGTATTCACTGAGTACCCATGACAAACACTGCAGAGTGAGTTATCCTACAGGTGGTTAAAACCCTGAGGAAATATTTGTTCTATTCTGAAAGAGAGCAAAGTTGTATGAGTATTCAGGAAAACAGTACAACATCCATGAAACCTGAAGAGTATAACAACTCCCAAGATGGAATGTTCATGTGTGCCTTGTGCAGTCTATTATCTGAAGAGCCCAAACCCTCGCAGCATCTCAAACTAATCTCCACTTTGCAGGAAACTGCAGTTTAAAACAACACTAATTTTGGTAATATGAGTTATCAAGACAAAGTTTAAATACTTAAAGTTTAAAAGCTTTAAAAATCCTGAGCTGGATAAATTCTTTGATGGCTGACTATGTATCTATCTGTTCCAAGTTACATAAAATCCATGAAGATCTTAATTGTGTAACAGAATCATGAAATTTTCTGTTAGTAATGAGATATTTTCAACCTACAATGAATAAGAATTCAGTCCACTGCCCTTGATTTCAATAGACCTGAAAATAAACTTGAAGAAGGAGGAGTAGGAGGAGGAGGAGGAGAAGGAGGAAGAGAGGGAGGGAGAAGCAGACCATTTTAATTAATTTGTTTATTTTTGGTTCCTCCTTCACATGGTCCACACCTCAGTTGTCTCAGGATGGCTCAGCCACAAGGGCACACCTGGATGTCATATTCCTTGCTGCTGCCTTTCAGTCCCAGATCTCCCCCTTTCAATCATTTGGCAATATTGAGTACAAAGGTAAGAGAGTAGCAAGAACTCAAATCAGTAAATTCTAATTGTTAGCAGGTCTGATAAAACCAAAAGAGACTTACATACTAATGCCACAAACATTTACACTGTTCGAGGCTGACATGTGGAACATACAGATAGAATAAAACCCACATTGGATTCCTTGCCTTCAAGGGAGTCAGGTCTAATGCTGATTTGATACCAGTTGCTGCAGACTACACAGTTGGCGGCACGCATTCCCAGACTTCACAAGACGTGTCTATATGTTCATCTGCAGGTTCTATTGTAAGGAGACTGCAGATGTGCCCCTATGTATGTAAATCGAAGGCAAGAGGCACCTTGATAAGATGCTTGCACACATCATGATTAACAGTATATACTGACTAGAGGAGAAAGGAACACAAAGGAACAAAAAGCCAAGATGTGATTCTCACACAGTTGGCTTGAAAGCTAATGGCCTGTTTAAGTGAGTCATGATGATCCCAGACATTAACCACAAACTTCGGCTGCCTTTCTTGGTGTTTGTCTCATTCCACAAATGCCTGTTAAGCTACAAGAGTAGTGGGGACCTGATGAAAAAAGATCCAGTGTCTGTCCTGAAGATGCTCACAACCTGAAGGAGGCAACAGACACAGACTCCAACAAATGACGCAGCATGACACTGCTAAGTCAGAGAGCAGGAGGGGAAAATGCACTGGTGTCCAGAGGAGACATCCTCTGGGTAAGTTGTCCAGAGGGGAAGACAAGAAAGATGTCCTTAAGAAATCTTTTTATAGGTGTACCCTGGTGGGGTAGTGGTTTGGTCTGCTACCTCCAGCTGAAGTGCAGTCCATGTGCATCTCAAGGACCCGAGTTCATGTCCTGGGTCAGGGAGAACCAAAAAAAAAAAAAAACTTTCTATTTTGCTTCATATTCCAAGTACATAGCACAGTGCCTGGCAGATACAAGGCAACTGGTCAAAGTTTGCAGCATGCATAAATATTGAAAGCAATGTGAAAGATTCTAAATATATATACAAGATCCTGATTCTAATCAGCTTAAAAATTCTAGAGACATGAGACCTACATAGACAAAATTAATACTAAAAATTAGGGACTCAAAAATAGAAGTGCTCATGGTTGGTGTGCATGTTGCTGTAAGAGTAGAGTGGAATGTGCTACTGCCTTGGACCAGGTGCTTAGGGAAGGCTCTATCTAGGAAGCAGTGAGATTTTAGTTATACCTTGTAAAGTTGCTGTAGGTTTTATGAGGTCAAAAGATGGAGGGAAATCCCTGCTGAAAGTCAATGAGGAGACCAGTTTGGCTAGAGAGTCAGAGCCAGGTGTCTAATAATAAATAATACAGGCAAGGTAGACTGTGCTCCATGTAAGAGATTTTAAATTCCAAGGTTAAAGAATCTGAACTGATCCTACCAATTATAGGAAGTCACAATAGATTTTCAGCAGTGTGGTTAATATAAAAGCTACACATTATCTTGTATATTAACCATGTAGGAATATCTTTATTCTTTTGAAGACACAGACTTTGTCTTGCAGGGTTGTTTTTTTTTTTTTTTTTTTCCCCTTCTGAAACAAATCATCATCCAGGTCTTTAATTCCCTCCTTTAAAAACATCTTTTTATTTGGAGACCATTTTTGATTTACCACAGAGTTGGAAAAACAGAACAGAATGCTCCTGTCCACCTTTCACCCAATAAACCTGAATTTTTGAAAGATAAATCTGGTTAGGGCCTAGCTTGGCCTTGGACACATACATACATAGAGAGAAACAGATTTTTCTCAGGTGGCTTTCTTGGAGAGACTGGATGTGGCCAATCACTAAGACTAGGGCAGGAGCCTACATTAGAAACTTGGTTTAAAGGACAGGGTTACACTTATGCCAAGTCTCAGGACAAGGAGCTGCTTGTGCCCTATGAATAAACACAGGGGTACATGACCTGGTCTTGGAAACAAAAGCACCACAGAATCAGAATGTGGCTCATCCATGTTTCACTGCCAGCAAAGCTGTGAAGTCTGTGGTCCTTAAGACAAAGTGCCCTTGAAGATCATATCTCTAGCATTGTCTTCATACACATATGCTCCCAGGAGGAAGAGTTGCTGCAGTGGTTTGGATGTGGAGCCGTCTTGGAAAGGAAGCATCTTTAGGGTCAGTGCTCACTCCCTAAGTCCAAAGGTGTCAGTGTCTGTTGATTCTTTCTACCATGTGGCTGGGGTGTAGTAAGATGCAAAGACACAGTATGGACCAAAACACAAAAGAGGCCCCCTTGGGTTTGAAGTTATCTAGATCTCACCACCTCAGGTGTTGCTCCAGAGAAGCAGTCTGAGTCCAGTCAGCCAGAGTTCTTTGCACTGGGGTTGGAGGCTAAGTCTTCAGCAAATAATGAGGTGTTATTGTGTTTTTCTTGGCTATTCTCCCTTTTTTCAGAAACCATGGATGCCAGGGTCCCTGGAGGATTTGGGTATATCTGGCCCTTTGGTCATCATACCAAATCATAGCACCTAAGCCAAGCACAGTTTAACATTGCCTGTTATCTTACGTTGCATTCCATTATTGTGGTGCATAGTAAGGTCTCAAAAAAAAAAACCAACGCAACTTTTCTCCGCACGCCCGCCCCCCGCCCCCCCTGCTCCTTTGTCATGATATGAGTTACTGTTCCATTGTCTCTAATTGTACTTTCTTTTTCTATTTGGAAAAGCTCACAGAGTAGTCAGTTCAGTGCAAAGTCTCAAGGTCACCTGTGTACCTGAAGAGGCAGAATCTTACTAAATATTTGCTTATGTAAATGTCTTGGAAAGGGTACATTCTTCTCCAACAAAGGCATTTTTTTTTTTAAAGATTTGATAGACATTCATTCTCAAAACATGATCTGTATCTATTCTTTAGGCCCATTTATGTGAAGACCTGAAAACAATGAAAAGAGTAAAACTCTCAGGCTGTAATCTGAGTGTAAGTTAAAATAGAACGAAGTAAATTATTCTGAGGAAACTGAACACGTTTTTAAGAAATGTTCATTACAAGACAAAACTGAACTAGTTATAAAAACTGGTTTAGATGATCAGGCAGCATTTTGAAATGAGCAATACATTCATTTAGTTCAAAAGTCAAAAAATGTAAAAAGGTATTCAAGGAAAAAGTATCTTTCTCACCCTTGACTGGAGTATTTTAAAACTGGAGAAATATATTAGAAAGTCATCTTTTCTGTGTGTTTTGCACATTTGTGTTTCTGAGTAACTGTCACCGTGACAACATCTCTCTCTAAGTTACCGAACATTAACCAGGAGTTCAGACTATATTGCCAACTGTTTGGAAAGCAGTCCCAGTGTGTATCATTTGACTCTAAACCGCTGTCTTTTGAAATGACCAATCATGAATTCCCTAAGGGAAATCTCAAAGCTGTTGATTAAGGTTTGAAGTACTTTCTTTATATAAAGCCCTATATAAATTAGCAAAAGTAGAATTTAGGCAAGAAATGATGCATTGTTTTTCAATGACAATAGCTACTCTGCACAAATTTCTGCTTCCTACCATTATGAAGACATTTAGTAACATAAAGCCATACCTAAATACATTCACTGAATGAATGCTTTGAAGCACATTAATAGCAAGAAATTTAACAAAATGATGTCGGCGGTCAAAATAAATGCTCAATTCCTTGAAAATATACTTTAGCTAAAATATTGCCTTAGAGAATCATGCATTTAGGAACTAAGGCAAACAATCATCCAAGCAAAAGGGATAAATCCCATATAAAAAAGATAATCTTGGAGAGGAAATCCACACCCTCTCCTGGTAGTGCCTCCTGGGGTTTAACAGCAGTCAGTTTCATGGGGTTCTTTCTTTGCTCAATCTAAGTCTCTGGTAGCAATTTACACTGATTTATTTTGTTTACGTTCCCCTGGAAGATGAAGCGTGGCAGAACATCCTTCTTACACTGAAATCTAATTTACTTAAAGGCAGTGAAGTCAATTTTAAGCTCCTTCCTCAGTCAAAACACCTTCTTTCTTAAGCTCACTCTTTGTCTCCCCACCCCCATGCACCAGACTGCCAGATTTCTCCGAAGAATGACACTCACAGCACTAGCCAGCTCAGACATCCCTAAGCGACGAATCTAACCAAATGTGTGTTCTCTCTCATAGATGCCTTTTTTCTCCAGCCTACCACCTTGGTGCGTAGCTTGCCCGTGAATAGAAAGGTAAAGAGACAGAACTGATAAATAACGCCAATAGATCTCAAATTGCAGGATATTTTTCCAAAGGAAATAACGGACAATTGAAATGACTTGACTCATTGACCTTCCTCCTCTTGTGAGGTGAGTATGTGATTGAATATACATATCAGTCAGCAAAATAACCCTTATTTAAAACTTGATTGTGAGCATGAAGGAGAGGACAGCAACTTCTAACTTTATTTTTAAATCAGCAGAAACCCAAAGCCTTCTGCCTGACTGTCAAGATGCTCCATCATCCTGTGTCATTCTGCGTGTCGGTGCTTGTGTCCCTCCTGCCCATGCGTGGCGCTCTGCCCTGGACAGGTTAGCTCACATGTGTTGCATGAGAGTCTCTTCCACTATCTCTGCTTCTTTCACATTCTTCCCTCAACAGGAATGCTCTTCATTTTACATATGCTTCTTCATAGCCCATCCACTTCAAGGGCTACATTTTCCTCTAAAAACTTTCTCTGGTACGTCCCTGATCCCCTTTCTGTGTCCATCATTGCAATCCTATCTTTTTGGTTTGTTTTATTGTATCATATTTTTCTTTTCTTCTCTTTTTATTGTATACTAATTGAATTCATACACCAATCTGAATGTATTTCACACCACACTCATCACCAGAGTTCTAGAGCCTTGTTCCCTCGTTTCTTCCCTTGTCTCCCGACACCTCTGCCATGTAGCCACAGTCTTATGTCCTGTAAAATTGTGTGGTGACTTATCTCTTCATTTGTTTTGTTTCATTATATTCCATATGTGAGTAAAACCATCCTGTACTTGTCTGTTTATTTCATTGTGTAGGATTCCTTCCAGTTCCATCCAGGTTGTTGCAAAAGGCACAATTACATCTTTTTAAATAGTTGCATAGAATTCTATGGAGTATATGGATCACAGCGTCTTTATCCAGTCACCTGTTGATGGACATTTAGATTGTTTCTATGTCTTGGCTGTTGTGAACATAGAGGTGCAGATATATATTTTTGATTAGATATTTTGCATTCTCTGGGAATATGCCTAGGAGTGGGATTGCTGGATCAAATGGTAAATCCATCTTTATTTGTTTGAGGACTCTCTATACCGTTTTACAAAAAGTTGTAACACTGGATCTTATAGGTCTCTAACATCAACATCATCTCCTCCTACTCCTCTTCTCATTCAATTCCAGTCTCGCAGGCCTCCACACATACTTTTGTTTCAGGGTCTTTGCTGTAACCTCCATCTGAGAGGCTCTTTCTCCAGTGGTCTGCGAGTTCACTACCTTAACTATTTGAAAATATTTCCCCAACATCATGCTTCCTGTTTAACACTGCAACCCCATCCCCAGATTCTTGTTGTATTTTTATTTTTACTAAAGAAGCGGTATAGGCAGGAATGAAGGTGAACAGAAAACAGGCAAGCAGGAAGACAGAAAAGATACAAGCATTTAAATTTTTTATTTAGTTGCTTTTCTTGGTTTTTTTCTCTCTCACACACAAACCCAGGTCACAAACCCAGGTCCTTGGAATGTTTCTGGACTGGCGGACTTAACCATTAAACTATCAAGGCATGCCTCTTGCTTTAACTTTTTTCCACTGTTAGGAGGGCAGGAAATGTTGTCTGTTTCACTCAGGGCCTAAAATAGTGTCTGACACATAGTAAGTACTCCAAATATCTGCTGAATAAAGAGAATTTATAGCTAACTATACATGTGCCTGTAAAGATAGGTAATGGATACATTTACTTAAATTTGTGTTCTAAGTGCTTGATAAGTATTACCTTGTTAAATCCTTGTAACAGGAAGGATCTATTCTCATCCCAATTTTAAAGGAAATGCAACACAGAGAGAAAAAGAGAATTAACTACATAGTTGAGATAAGTAAGTGACCATATAGGGACTCAGGTGTTCTAACTACAAAAGGACAGTCTTTTTTGTTTTTGAAGGAAAAGCACAGACAAGAATGAAGGTGAGTAGGCAGGCAGGAAGAGAGAGGAGGAAAAAGCGCTTCATTTATTCCATGTTCATAACTGATTGCTTCCCCGGCCCCAGTTGTGAACTGAGGACCTCGGGATGTAATGGACTGCATTTGATTTAAACCACTAGGCCACCACGGTTCACCAAAAGGACAGTCTTGCTCCTCATGTCTTTAATGTTCCCCAAACACTGTGTATCCATTCTATACTTACCTCAAACTATTGGCCGATTATAGAATGAATTTATGTATGGTATATAACCTTCCTTCTAAAAGAGGACAGAAAACAATTGGCTTTAGAGATTATTTTCTTCCTAGTACAAGGAGAAAGACAAGGGGGTGGAGGGAATTGGAGAAAAAGAAGACGCAAACAAAAGAAGATAGCCTACAATTAACAATGACCAGTCAACAGAAGAAAGGGATGAAGAATCCCAGGCTTGGCTTGAGTGTCTGTCTAGAAGTAAGCTAAAAAAAAGTCTTGCATCTTCTGGAACATGTTAAAAAGAGTCAATACTACATCGAGTTACTTTAAAAAAAAAATGCAGTTTCAAAAATTATAGGCATATAACCCTGGGATCTGTGATCTCCATAGTCTGGTCCACAAGATGGGGTGGGGGTGAGGCACAAGGCTCGGTTCAGAAGTTCAAGTGCAAACACCATCAGGGAGACTAATGGAGCTGATAGCCAGGCTGTACACACTGGTGCGGGCACAGCAGACTTTTACAGTCATCTGCAGGTGCTGCTCTACTAGCTGCTAAATATCTTAAAAAATCATTCCTGAAGCTAATATTTATTAAGTGCTTCATATACACCAAGACTATGAGAGATTTCATGGGTTAATTCACAACCACGCCCATATCACATGATAAAGTAAATTGGTAGAATTGGACACAAACTCATGCTACCCTCTCCATATTTTTTACCTGCAACCTACGCTCTACGGCCTGATTAAAAAACAAAACACTACAAACAAAACTCCTAAAACTCATTTAGCATTGCTTAAAGAGATAATAGAAGTTAGATAAACTTGAGCATTTAAAGAAATAAATTTTTATCCAAAATATTGAAATCACTCATCATTGCTTTTACCCCTTGAACCCTTGAAGAAATGAATTTTGTCTTATTTATCTTTCTGTCTCCAACATTGTATCTGTAACATGGTAGGAATCTGAAGAATGTCTGAAGGGTAAATGTGTGAATGAGAACAAATTAATGGAGTGACTAAAAATTTATTTTTACATATCTTAAAAAAAATGACGCTTTCCAAGGACATAAGACGCCTTGGCTAAAAATACAGACTTAGACAAATTATACCTTCATTATTAAGTGTGGTCAAGTAAAAGTTTTCAGGTTGGAATTTAAAGTAACTTTTTTTAAGTACCATGCTTAAAAAAATAACATGTAAAATAAACCTTAAATAACTCAGCAACAGAAGACAAAGTTTTAATCTACTCAAGTATATGATCAAGTAAAGTTTATCATCTTTAATTTCACAGCTTTTTTTCAACATACCAGGTTTACTTAACTCAGAATTGCATGTCTGTTACTCATAAACATGGTCATGTTGGTAAAAGGGAAATCACAATTAAAATGATTGCTCTTTGTTTTAAATGGTAACATTTTTATTATTTGTAATCCATTTTATCTTAATGGGGCTCATTCCTCCTTAAATGCCAACTTGGTAACAAATTTAAATCCTAATAGGGCCTCAATTAAAAGGAACTTCAGAGTGCTTTTCTGAAAATAAAAATAGTTCAACCCTCTCTCCCGTCCAATTCACCCTTATACCTTTTCATACAGCCTTTTAAAAAGTTCGATTTAAACACTGGAGTAAAAGTCTTCTATCCCTGGGAAGGATGATCTAAAACTAAACCAGAAAAGAGGGCTTTTTTTTTTCCACTCTCAAAATAATGTCTTCCTAAAAGAGTTGAGGATGAAGCTTTCATTTTAATTTCAGCTGAAGCAAATGTTATAGCTATTCATCAACAGGAAACAAAATTACTCATCCATTCCACCGAGATATCTAAGACGAGAAGACTCAACACATTTTCTCCCTTCTTAAAGGATCCTATGCCATGGGATTCAATTTCACAAATTCCAAAATACATTTACGGTACGGGATTTTTAAATTTAATCCCTTTGCCATTCACTTTGGTTTTAAACAGCCTGTTTATCTTCTTCCTGTAAGCACAAAATGCGGTGCAGAAATGGAAAACAGATTTCTTTATGTAGTGAATTTCATGTGGTTTCCACATTTCTCCTGGCAGTCATTTCCCAGCAGACATTCATCTAAAAAATTCCTCCTTGAGTGATTTTTAAGTAAGATGGCATCTGCAGCATTCTGTGGCGCATTCTGAGCACACTGTCAAATGCACTACAAATGGCCCATACTTCGCAGCACTCTAGGCTGAGGTCTGCATTTAAAGTCTTCATGAAGGCAAGTAAAGACGTTAGAAATCTCACCTAGGAAGGTGACATTTTTCAGTGACTTTGATTCTTCCTTAAGAAGGAATCCCCTTTTGTTGACTTCACCTTCCAGCAAATCTCAGACTGATCGATACATATTTATTGACCTGATTCCGCATGGGAAGCCACCGTGCAACATACATAAAAAGTACAGGCAGAGCCCCTGCCCTCAAGGAGCTTATAATCAAGTAACGAAGGTTAGACATAGATCCCAGAACTAGTCAAACAACAGCCTGAGATGAATTTGCAGAGAACCCACAACTGATGGATGACTGAATGGAACAGATAGTTGGTCTACACGGGTTATCTGGAAATATTGGTAGGCACTATTTTTTTCTGAGAATATGGAATTAAAGTAAAACAGTGTGATCAACCATTTTCTTTCCTCCTTTCTGAAGACACTGCCTTAAAAATAAATAAATAAGAAGCTACTGTCTCATAAGAGAATTATTTGAAAGGCCACATGTAAGTATAAAAGCAATTCATATGGAAGCTTTCTGTTGTTAAGCAGTGCATACGTTGGGTTAAATTCATCCAGTGGAAAATTTAAGGAGAAAAAACAGAATCTTAATAGGCAGTCTAATACATATTTTCACTGGTTGTTCAATTCTAACACCATATTCTATGGAAGAAGTAGGGCTGGAGAAAACAGAGGAGGACAACAGCAGGTTTCACACTTTGTAGAGGAGAAGTTGAGAGAGAATACAAAATAATAGGAGGAGGAAGAGAAATAGTAACCATAACTAATATGTTTATTACTGAATGCCTTTTGATCACCTGGTGGAGGTACAGCATGGGACATTAACTCACATCATTGCCTTCTGACACAACAGCTAGTTTAATTAATATTCTCTGTTCCTTCTCTCTTTAAACATTCCAGGGTACCACAAAGTCACCAAGAGTGGACAAGGAATCTGCTAGAACATCATCACCAACTATCCAAAGGCACCATGAAGACAGTTCTCCAAACTATTGCCATATGAATTGCTGTAAATGTTTTTAAAAACATCTCAATTTCTTCTGTCCATATTATCTAATTCCAGTCTTACTCAAACTACTTCTCATTTAACAAATGAGAAAATGGCAGTGTTGTACTAGAGCCAGCTGACCCTGGTGCTCCCTCTCTTATACCTCAGTTGTATCCAAAAGCAAAGGTTTAATTTAACTTCAAAGAAGTGGAATTCGTTCAAGAAAGATAAAATTTGGAAATCAAACAATTAATTAAGTCTATACAAATACTGAATCACTAAACATCTGCTCTAGGCACTGAGACTTGGTTTCAGTGTTTCCACTGTGAATATTCTTCAAAACCTCCTTTCTACAGTTCGCTATACATTGGTAAGCAAAAGGAACTGTATTGCAAAAAATTATTTACATAAAGCAGTTAACATGACCTTTTCAAAAAGTTCTTTTGGCATGAAATAAACAAAAAATACACTGAAACAGTCCTATATTGAAGGTGAAGGAGAACTGTACCGTGGGAACAGTGGTCTTAGTGGGAAATTTGATACACTCAGAAAATCAGCATAAACATAAAACGCCAGACAAGTGCGTTGAAAGTGATCTAGTATAGGAACGCAAGACAAGCAGCATTCATCTAAGTGTGTCTGAATATACAACACATTATAAACAAAATTAATTTAAACAATAGCAAAGCAAAGTTAGAGTTGTCATTAACAAATTGGACCCAACCTAACCAGTATTAGCATTGCTGGGTGATCAACAAATGATCACAAGACAAAGATGGAATGAAAATTAAGGCTGATGTAGAAAACAGGGCAAAATTTACTGAAAAAAGTCAATTCACACCAACTTTCTTGTTCTTTGTTAAAAAGTTAAATAATAAAATGAGACACTCAACTTTCCAACTGCAATTCACCAACTTTAATGTTATGCTGAAAATGTCATGGACTGCAGTCAAGAAAGAAAGGAGAGAAAAGTTCACAATCTTCAAACTGACTTCACTGTTGGCAGAAGATAATAACTTCTAGAGAAGTAAAAAGATTCCTCCTGTACCACTAATTCTGTTTCTGGTTTTCTCAAAGAATTATTTTGAAAAAAGAACTTTAAGTTCTTTTATTTCTGTAGTGAGCGTCTCAGTAGTAACTTCATGAAGCCCTGATATTGCAACTCGACCCTACGTTGGCTGCAGGAGTTGACACACAAACAGGGTCAGATGGGACCACCACCCCCCAAAAAAGTTCAGTGGTAACTAGAGCCCTTAAATATTTTTTTAAAAATTTTAGCTACTAGTTCTCCAGCAAAACAATTATTTCAAAAGTTATCATAATCCATTCTGACCAAGATTAGTCATTTCTTATGAGAAAACAAGGGGAAATGGAAATAAAGAAAATTATACCGGAGGAAAACATTTTGTTACAAGGCAGAAAAGGCTGAGAGCAAACTGATTGTTTCCACATACAACTGAACCAATATTAACACAAAGAGTGTGCAGTTTTTCAAATCGGGCAGTGATGGCTTCACCTACGGAGAAATCGATCTCCTTAAAATGTTGCCTTCGCAAAATTATGAAGGGGATATTTTCTACCTCATTAACTCTTGATAACCTTCCACCGTTACTGCTAATTTCTGATAATTATGAAAAAATAAAAATGTAATGTTCACACACTAAAACTAACATCTAAGATTACAAACAAAATTCTTGGCCTTCAAAAACCATGCTACCATAGGAAAGGGAAGAATTGATTGTGATGTTGGTAAGTCTTGCATTTATACACACATGCATTTTCATACACACATACACACACACATACACAGCTATTATAAAAGAGAAACTCAAAGGAGAGGAAGGTCATGATGGGTCTTTGGAGAAGCTTTTTCAGAAGGTTATCACAGTGTCAGTTCCCACTATAGTGTTTTGAAAACAATCCCATTGTCTTTCTTTCAAAATCAAGTATTTTCTTCTATTTTCAATTGATCTACCCACAATGTGATTTACTTACCCATGAGATTATAAACACCTTGAAGAAAATAACATACTTTCTACCTCAACAGTCCTGGCTGTCTTGCTGGGCTTTGTTGTCCCTGGGCCTAGCTTTGAATGGGGGTTGGGGGGTCAGTAACTGCATGGAGGTAGGGGTCCCCTCAGGGGCCTTTCTCCAGACCAGGCCCTTTTCCAAGTTTTTGTCATACACTAATACATTTCATTCTCAGGAAAACCCCATTTTACAGCTGAGGAAACTAGAGCTCAGAAGAGGTTAACCATTTGCTAAGACTACATAGTGATAAACTGTGAAATCAGGATTCAAATCCATGCCACCCAGCCCTGGAACCTCTCAGATGCTGCTTCCTGGGGCTTCCAAATTCTTCGTCTACAAACTCTAGCACAGGAGCCTGTTATAAAATAAGTGTCCCCCAAAAAGTATTAAAGAAAACATAAGTAAGATGTAAGAAGCCCATATGCCTCAATAAGTAAAAGTAAACGACTCACTGAAAAAATAGAACTGACTAGACATCTGTCTAAAGACACGCAGATGGCCTACAGACACATGAAAAAAATGCTCTACCTCACTCATCATTAGAGACAGGCAAATGAAAACCACAATGAGATAAAACCCAACCAGTGAGAATGGCCTAATGAGAAGAGAAACAAGTGCTGGAGAGGCTGAGGAGAAAAAGGAAACTCCTATACTGTGGGTGGGGGGGAATGTCATTTAGCACAACCTCTTTGGAAAACATTATAGAGGTGTCTCAAAAAAACAAAACAAAAAACGCAAACCAGAAAAAAAATATCTATAGCCCTGTGTTCACAGCAGCACAATTCATAATAGTCAAGACATAAAAACAACCTAAATGTCCATCAATAGATGACTGGACAGAGAAGCTGTGATTTACAAACTCCTATATACTCCAGGGAATTCTAAGCAGCTGAAGCAAAAGATGAAATTGTCCCCTTTGCAACACTGGGTTAAATTGGAGGGGATCATGTGAAGCAAAAAGTCAGAAAAGAAAAACAGAAAAGCATAGGATGATTTCATTTATATGTGGAATGTAACAAAATAAAAAAAAAATGAACAGGCAAATACCCAAAAACTCATAGGACATAAGACAATGGCTACCAGAAGGTAGGAGTGGGGAAGGAAGAAAGGAAGGAACCAGGTGGAACCCTGGTGGCGGGTGTGGTGTGTAAAATACACACTGACTGAGATGCAAGCTCAGTATCCTAAAATGCATTGAGCAATGCAAACCAAAGATAAGAATAACATTGTTATAAAAAAGAATTTATACTGCCAATTTTTTAAATATTAAAATAATGATGCACAACTTAAACCTCATAATGTTATAATACAATGTCCCATCAGTAAAATTTAATTTAAAAAAAAAAGGGAAGACAGCACCCTTTTCCTTAGCTTTTACCCTGCAGTCCTAAGTTTAAGGAATCCCATGATCTGATTCTATGTGACAAATTGAAGCCATTTTTGGTTGATTAATATACAAATAATGTAAGTGTCTATATAAAGACATGTGGTTAGTACTCATTTGCAACATGTATATAATCATTCACTTGAACTAATTTATACACTAAGCTTTTTTTGTTTTGTTTGTATGTTTGTCTGTAGAAGTGAAGCAAATTCTCATGGTGACCTGAATTTAAGTATTTTAATATGATCTCAAATGTCCCTTGAATAAATTGTTTGGAGTCTGAAGAGAATTAAGAAGCCAGTTAAGGTATCTACAATATACAGAACTATACGATTTATGTTGGATCAACCCCTTTTAGAAATGGGTGAAATTCGTGTTTTCAAATCCTAGCATCAGATACTGTGACGTGTTCAAGGCCATTATGACTATCATCACGTAGAGTCTTGGAGCTTCTGAACTGAGTGCAGTACTACTGCAGGTATTCTTGGGAAAGCAGAAAGCTGCCCTTCCCACTCCTGTCTCCTTGCAGCCAATGCACAAACTTTTCCTACTCCCATAAAAGGATGTTTTCTGATCTTTATCTGTTGTACACATTTTTTCTTTCTGATATCATGCCTGCTCGTTTCTGAGTTGCACAAAGGAAATAAAGTATCAGTGATGCCAAAAAACATCAGGAATCAATATTCTAAAATGGTCAGTGCCTTGAGGACACCATAGTTTACTTATACAGGGGAGCTGGGGTTCAATTTAAAGTCTGACTGTAGCGTGAAATTCAATGGGAATTGATAACAGAGCATTCAGTTGCTGCCCGTCAGTTTGGGGGGCTGAGGCAGGTAGGAGACTGACTTCCTACTACATTCTCACTGAATATCAGCCTGAAATTTCAGGCCAACACCAATTTTCCAATCCTTTTATCCAAACTTCCCCTCAAAATTTCAAGACACTATTTCAGATTTTACTGGTGTCATAAATCACATAGTTACCTTCATACGACTGGTACTCAGTAGAGCCAGAGTTTTTAAGGTTTGTCGGCCAGATGTGTTAGGTTACTGAAATACAGAGATGGGAGCTATGCTCGCCAGTGTTAGTAAAACTCAAAAGACGGAACATTATCTTTCTCATTGATTTGAGGAAAGAATGTTCATAAAATATATACTGCTTTTGGTTAGGGACTGATTTCTACATAAACAGACTCAGGAAAGGAAATTCTAGAGACAGACCAAAAAAATAAAAAAATCCAACATGTGTTAGTAAGTGCACATTTTAAAATTAACTCTCACAGTCTTTGTGTTTTGCAAGCTTTTTGAAGATTACAAAATCAACTGCATTAAATTTATGATTTATAACTATTCTAATTTAACTTCTTATTCAGTTGCTGAAGGAAAATCTGTTAACTCTTGGGGACTATTTCTCTTCTATTTTTACAGCTTCTGGTGTTGCATATCTGGCTAAGAAATCCCTTCTCTGCAGACACCAGAAGGTGGTCATTTGTGAGAGTCAGGGAAGGGAAGAAAGGAGAAAATTTCAGCTACAACAAACCTCCTGATCCTCTCAGGACCTAATGAAATAGGAACTGCAGGTGATTAGAAGACTGCATTGCCTCCAATTTTTTTTAAAAAAGTGCTAATCCAGAAAAACATAAAGCCCAACTAAGTAGAGCTATCTTTCCTAATTTGCAATGACCTGAGGTCACCAAGATTTTATCTCAAGTACAAACTGGGAAGAAGAAAACAACAAGAAAGGATATATCACAACTTGGTTAGATCCTGCTTTTTACACAAGATTGTATGACAGATAGCTACACAGGATGCTTCCAGAAGATGAGAAGGCCAAAAATAAGCAAGGAAATATGGCTGGACCAACAGTCACAAGTGTTTCAAAAATAATACATAACTACTTTTAACATTCAAATGTTAGAATTGCACCATTAAGATTTTAAATGAGATAGGTTTAATTCATGAATTATTGTCATGACAGTTTAATCAGAAGCCACATGCAAACTATGCCGCTATACAGCTTGCAATTGTTCTTTCAACAGTTTACTGAACGGCCTCCTATAGGTTAGTCAAACAAAGCATAAAGATGCCTTCCCTGTTTTCAATCAGCTTATATTCTATTGGAGGGAGGAGGGATTCCAAAGTATATGTAAAATAATATATAAAATAATAAATAGTACAGGTAATATTTCAATACAAAACTAAGAGAAAGCAGCAGGTAACTGACAAATTAACAGCAAGACATATACGTGCTATAGATTTCAGAAGGAGGGGAAATGTTTATCTTTGTGGGCTGATAACATATTCTGAGCAAAGGCGTTTGAGTTAGAAATAAGCTGAGTTCTGTCACTCATTGTAATTCCACAAAAAATAGGCTTTACCTCTCCGAGCCTCATCATCAAAAAATGGGGACAATGGCAATATCTATCCCAGGGGGTTTTGTAAAAAAACAAACAAACAAAAAACCATAATACACTTTATGTGAAAGGATTTTACAATCTGTAAAGAAGCTACAAAATAACCATGGAGAAAGTGACACCAAACTGCCATCATTCTTTCGGGAAACAGAAAGGGTTAGGAGGATGAGAAGAGGATTAACTTTACACTCTTTACACACTTTCTACTGTTTGAAATTTTGCAATGCCTCTGCACTAATCTTACGCAACAACAAATTAAGTTGTCTAAATGCTATCTGAAGTTTGCCTATTTGGATAACACAAGATATTCTAGCTGTAAATTCTAGTCCCTTTGTTTATAGAAATGAGAGAACGACTGTCAGTCTAGGTTTCAATTTTGATGATTTCTAATATTTGCCAAATTTAGAGATGGTACCCACCTGAAACAGTGTTTCTTTTCCATGACATTTTTAAAACAGAGCAAATATAGTCACCCCAAACCCTCCATCAATTCCATCCATCACTTTGGTCACTATCTTTTGAAATAAGCAAGTCAAATAATGATTGCTCTCAAAGGCAAGTCTCTGTCATGTCTAACTCTGCTTTCTAGAAGTTATCAAAATTAAGGCATTTTACTGATAACAGAAAAAGTCCTCAGGCCATTTCCAAGTGAATGTCAAGGGTTTTCATCAGAGGGAGAACATACTTTTCAGGTTGAACTTGATCAGATGAGCATTGCTAACATTGCAAGTGTGAGCTCTTTGAGGCAGGAATCATATCTACTTCATCTTGATAAGCTCTGCCCCTGGCATTGTGATGATGAGCATTGATGAGATGAGTACGTTAGAATAAATATTTGTTGAACTATGTGGCGGGAAGAGAAGTTGTAAGACATTTTAGTCAAGTGTGGAAATTCAGCAAAAGGGGCACTTATGCAAAGGGGGGACATCATCTTTATAATTTTCTGTAGAAAATCACTTAAAATGTTTCAAAAGTTGTAAAGATAAGTATAAATTTGACTCCCTTGCACAAAACATCATAAAACCCCTCTTTGTGAAAGGGATAGCTCCTTTTTCTGAGAAAGTATAGATGTGTGAACTAAGATGAAACGTTTGAGAAACTGTTGAAGATGGAGCAGTCTGACCAGAGCCCCTTTCATCTGCCTCACCCTAAATTTCCCAGGCATGTCTCACTGATATTAACAGAAGAGAGCAGAGGCCACAGGTCTACTATATGTGGGAGAAACAGATGCACACCTGGAGCGCGGCACTCCGGACTGACAGTTGTCAAACTGGCACACAAGTCCTCTATGATGATTTCTGAACAAATGAATAAACACATAAATACTCAAAAGGAGAGTTGGTATCTCTGCATAATGAGATGAAATCATATGGAGTCATACTTGTGTTTTTCCTGTACTGTACATGCAGTGATTGGGGGTGGGGCAATGGGGGCACAAATTTGGAAACAGAAGCAATAAAATACAAAGTAATCCCTTGGATTTCCACTGATGATTTCAATTTCTCTAGGAAGGGCGTACCCAGTGCTCATCTCTTTGTTCCTGCCTAAACTGCAGGATGATTCATTATTATCTGATCTAATCTTCCTCCTCCAGGTAACCAGGCCTTATAGTAACTTTCGAACCTTTTAATGATACATGAACTCCAGAGACGGTCTTTCACAGAAAAGCAAATGCCTGGCGGCACTCCCTGGTGGCTTAACAGACTGGTCCTCCACCTCTGGCTGAGCACAGTCCACATACATCCCAAGAACCCAGGTTCACCACACCAGACTGGGGACAACCAAAAATGAACAACTAAATAAAACACAAATGTTCTTCTTCCTTTCTCTTCTTGCCTGCCTGTCTCTGCTTATCTTCATTCCTGCCTGCACCTCTCCATTAAACAAAAAAGAAAGAAAAACACAAAAGTGAATGCTTTAAGACAGTTCTCACTTGGAGCTTTTCTGAAATAGGCAACGCGAAGTGCTGGAAGGAGAGACGCCTCTGCTTCTCGACAGTTTTGCAGCAGGCCAGCTTTGGCTGTCATTCTTGAAAGAATACTGTCTCTCCGTCTAGCTACTCAAGTTCAACTGGCCACTACCTTGGAATTTTCTTACATTTTGATCTCTAGAAGGGCAATTAATCAAGCTCTTGTCTGAGGAAAATCGGACTTTCATCAGAATCAGAGAGAGGGAAAGTTCGAGCGTGGTATCCTCAGAATACTCGGACGTCCATATAATTGAAAACAGTGACAACAGGGGAAGAAAAGTAGATGGCAGGGGCTGATATGTGCTAACCTTTGGTCAAGCAATCCACTTGGCACATTTCAACAGATTTCTCTAAGTAGAGATAAAACTCCCCAGAATGCCATTAACCCACAACAAACGTGGGAACACAGAACCAGGCCTCGCCATGGAGGAACAGCGCTGAGCCCAGCAGCATGGCTCCGGCTGAGGCAATCTGCTCCCAGACGGGAGTCGTCCACTCAGATGCAGGCCTGAAATCAAAACTTGAATGTTTCTTTAGGTCAAGCGACAGCCCAGTATTGAGGGTGCCAGCCCAGAGCACAGAGGGAACCAGGGAAGGCTGCATATGGAACTGATTACTCATGTAGAGGCCATGACAAAGAACATTTCTCCAGACTTTTCGTGGGGGCTTCACTTTCAGGAAGTTGCTATAATTACTGTTCACGTCTAGAGCAGCCTGCGAGCTGCTGACAGATCAACAGACGAAGAGGAGAAGGGAGAGGAGGAGGAGGAGGGGGAGAAGGAAGAGAGGAGGAGGAGGGGGAGAAGGAAGAGAGGAGGAGGAGGAGGAAGAAGAGGAGGAGGGAGGGGGAAAGGGGAGGGATGTGGGGAGAAAG
Organism: Solenodon paradoxus; assembly: GCA_004363575.1. NCBI lineage: Eukaryota > Metazoa > Chordata > Mammalia > Eulipotyphla > Solenodontidae > Solenodon > Solenodon paradoxus. The sequence continues at coordinate 541,593 of RJWH01000258.1, forward strand.
TGAACTTATCTTCCCTTTTTGCCCAGTGAAATACCGGAAAATAAAATGCTCCAGGAAAGCTCAAAAAGTTTTTCCAGTGTTTGGCTTTCTGTTTACTTTTTTATCTCCCCTCTATCTTCAAGTGACTGCTAGCCTGGATCAGACAGCCAATTTGTACTTCTACCAGAACCCACTTTCAGTAGGCCCCAGCAGAACTGTGCATCTCGACAGTTTTTTTTTTTTTTTTTTTTTTTTTTTTTTTTTTTTTTTTTTTTTACAGCTTTTCCATACTGGGGCCCACTTCCTGCCCCGTTGAGGAAAAAAATCTGGCCTGAAGATGAAATGACTGCTTAACATTACACCGAAACATCTGGTACCATTTTACGCACAGACCCAGGTCTGAGAGCAGGCCCTTGTAGCGGTCTCTCCCGCGGCACAGCGCATACCCAAACCTCCCCAGGGTGACATCATCCCATATATGGACTCTCCAGCCCAGCCCTCCCCCTTTTCCTGGTCCTAAATTCATTGCCAGTTCCCCAGTCTGCAGCAAATGTGCCACGTCAAGACTGGAAATCACACCCCTTGAGTGTGTGTCTCGGTCTGTGCTGCAGAATCCAACCCCTGGTGCAGGAAGGGAAGCTGTTCCCCAAGACCAGGAGAGGATTTTCGGTCCTAGATGGAAGCTTCTGGAGATCCTGCTCCGTCGCCCCAGTGTTCAGACTACCTGTTCAGGACAATGCCGTTGTACAGTAGTCTGCACATTGGTTAGACTGGGCAAGGGAGAGCGACGCCATGGACGACTGGGGACCCCACTGTGGCTCTTGCGGAGGAGAAGACAGTTGTTTTGTTTCTTTTTTTTCAAATTTCATCTCCAGTGTTTTTCTTCACAGGTTTTGCATACTAGGGGCCAAGAAGGCGCAGGGACACTGCTGAGACAGGACTGCTGGAGGGAAGACCTGAGGGTAAGGCCTTCTTGACCACTCACCTGGTCTGCGGGGACCCCACGATGGGGGTCCACGTGCGAGAGATGTGGGGCCATCTGTGTGCCTCATGGCTCATGCATTTACTCTGCAAAGAGCAGCAGTGTGTGTGATGTGTATAGCGATTTACTAGAGGAATACAAATGCTAACAATGTCTCAGTCAAGTCTTTTCTCCAGCTTAAAGGTTTTCCCACTTCAAAACAAAGTATGAAAAGACTACAAATGTTTAAGAATAACGTGACGAGGATAGATTTGCATTGTTGGGATTCGTAATGCAAAGAACTGAAAATTTATTTGAACGAGGGCCATAGTATAAATGTTCACATTTCAGGATTAAATCCATCCCTTCCCTGCCCCACCCGCCTGAAAGCAAAGAATATTTTGTTATTTTTTTAAAAGGCTGACGGATAAAGTTTTCTGAAAATTGTACTTATACTCAGAATAATAGTATCCAACAATAAAAGAAGAGGCTGCCAAGTTTTTTGCCCACCAGACAATGCAGATGGAACTTGCCCAGAAGAGAGTGCCAACTCAGAACTTACTGAGTCAGCAACCAAAGAAATCAGGGACTAGGAACCTCTGTCTTTGGCTTTCCAAATATATATTTCTGGGTTTTGTTTTTTTTTTTTTTTCAATCCAAGAATAGTTGATACCTGCTGGTCTGCTGAGCCCTTGTGTCTGTATTTTACAATGCTTCTATTTCTCCAAGCATTTACAGTGATAAGGTACTTTGTCTAGAAACCTAATGATAAAAAAGGAATTTGTAAATGAAGGCAGAGTTTTCTTTGGTCAGTTTCCAGCTGTCCTGGAGGTGGAGGGTGGGAGAGGGGGAGGAAGGTGGGGGGGAAGGAAAACCCTCAACTGGAATGAAATCCCAATAGAGAGAGAATAATAAAGTCTGAGCTGCAATATGATCCCGGTTAGACTTTTTAGTGGTGGGTTCCTTAAAGAAAGTTCTGGAAAAATTCCTTCAACCCCTATTTATATCTCAAAACAATTCTATATAATGAAAACATATTCTGTTTTATAGACCTTTGTAGAAAATGGATATAACGGCTTTCGTTCTTTAAATTTAAAGTTATAGGGGTTTACAAGCAAATCTTTTTCTAAGGTACACATTTTGTGGTAACTCAAAATCTGTCACGAATTTTTTTTCCAAAATATTTTATAACAAAAGATTCCCTGCCCTTAGAGTTATCTTTTGTCAAAACAAATTTATCTGAAAAATTAGCCTTTTTGACTATCACCAAACTGATGTAAAGAACATGTAATTTTTCCAATCTCTTCATGATTTTTGGTTAAAATTTACAAAGCAAGGAGAAATTTATTATCTCCTCCCCTTAGATGATTATAATAAGGTTGAGGTGTTTTTTTTTTTCTTTTCTTTCTTTCTATTATGACTTGCAGCCTTCCCTACTGTTTTTAAAGGAACGAATGTGATTTTTAAAAAATCTGTAGTTTCTTTAACATAGGAAAACCAGGGTTGGGGGGAAACAACCATAATTAGGTAACTTACAGGAGCTTATTTTTTTATCATATATTTTTACTCATTGGTCAGTAAAGAAGAAAGATAGCTTATCAGGTACTCTGGCAATATTTAAGTATTCTCAACTTTTGTTGGTGGAGGTGGCTTTTTCTCTGTAGAAATGAATGATTTTTATAACATGCTTTTATTTTCAAGTAGATTTATTTTAAATGTCCATCTTCATATTAAATGGTCTTTTTCTTTCAAAGAAACTCACCACTGCTGGTCCTTCATCACCCATTTTCTCCCTCGGGGTTACTTAAGTCTGGAGACACAGAAGGGACTCCAGGGTGCTTTTGGCAAAAGTACAGGAGTAGAAATAGAATTCATTTGTAAACGGAGTCCCAGCACAGGCATGGTGGAGTCCTAATAACACAATTTTTCTGATACAAACTTTTAGCCAGGGAAAAGAAATGGTACTTATTTTTCAATTACAGGAGCTAAATTAAAGATCAGAAAGTAAAAGCTCACTTTCTAGGCCCCTGCTGACTTGAATGCAGGACGGTGGCTTACACACTGACCAACATGTAGATGCACGTATAAAATAACTGTGTCCACCTCCAGGGCAATTAGAATAATGTTTAATTTTATTTTGATATTACTTTATAAGGAGATATACAAATATTTTAGAGATCATGGGAACTATTCCAGAGGAAACTAGCCAACAGTGAACAACTTCAACTAAAAGTGCCCCTGGATGTGATGGTAAGTGAAAGTATGAACAGTAAACATTGTACAACGTCAGAAAGAGAAGACTGTTCGTAGGGCCTGACCTAACTAATCTTCAGAGAAAACGTTATTTTTCCTTTCAGTGCGTGGACGGTTGATAAGCTAGATGAGGGACTGGGTTAAAAGGGGACATTTTTCCTCATCTTAGAGGAAATTCGGAGCCCTGGCTTCCACACTATCATTTCTTAATGGAAGGAGATCGACACAAAATGGTTTATTTTACCTTCCCTCAAACCCTCCTTTTTCTTTTTCTCTTTTTTATCAGAGATCTCAGAATCAAAGAGCGTTTGTTTACAATGGAGCAACATTTCACACTGATCACTTTCTTGCAATTAGGGCCATAGGTTTAATGTCCTTCCTGTTTGGCGTTCAGCTTTCAGCTCAGAAAAATGTGTTTATGTTTTTAAAAGAGCACCTCTTGCCTATAGACCACCCAAGCTTTTCAGTTTGTGGGAAAGAGTCTGGACCCAAAGCTCCAGTGAAAAAACCCTCTCCCCATTTTGTGTGTATTGTTGTTGAAGTTTTAAAACCGTTAAAGGAAAAAACAAAACACAACTTGGTAATGTAAAAAAAAATTCACTCATCCACACATCTATCTTTACCAAAGAGAAGACAATGCTTTCAGATATTCTCCAAGAGATGTCTGCTTTAAAAGCAGTCCATTTTCCCCTTCTCGAAGGAGACTATCCCACCCATCACAATCATGTCCAAATAATAACTGAGAGACCAACACTCAGAAATCCCAGCTTAAAATAACTAGAAGGTCATGCTTTAACCTGAGCTGAGACAGGAAATTCCTGAGTAAAAACGGAAACTTTCTGAGTTGGTTTCTTCTACCTTATTACCTTGGTGTGCTGCAAATTGTGAAGATAGAAATATTTACCCACTTTTCGAAGGTCTCATTAAAATACTTATAAGTTTTAAGAAATAGAGATAATGAAGTACATTCGGGAAAATAATGAAATCTTTGTTTTGAATTTCCTGACTTATCCTGACAGCTGGTTTCCTGGCGTTGCTTTGGTTTAATTTTGCTAGAAAAATAATTCAGAAGGTGATGCTTGTCTTTTTTTTTTTTCTTAAGATAATAAAAGCCAGAAAAATAAATAAGATGTAATAATCATATTAAAAACTATAGGGCATGATGATAATGTAAATAATTCTTTTATATCTTAATATTTTAAGTAATAATGATTAAATAGTCACTCTATAATTGGAGAGATAGGAAAAAAGTCTTCAATGTTTTTTCAGACTTTCCTCCTTTTAACAAATTTAAGAATATGCTCAACATAACAATGAAGTGTGAATTTGTCTCATACTGTAACTATGCTTATAAAATCTATTACAAACATAAATTTAAGTAATCGTTTTTCAGCAAGCAAGATTCTCTCCTGCCCTAAAAATCAGTTATGGTTCTTCAGGCTCAAATATTCTTGGATATCTTGGTTTAATAGAACTGTTTCATATCAAAAGATAACATATGAACTCACAAATATTTCTTTCTATTTTTTCAGGTTGCATGCATCATTCCTTTAATTGAACAGAGTTAATTGGATCAAATTATTTATGGGAGAGAGAGGGAAAGCTATACAGAATTACAGTAATTTTAATTTCCACCAATATACTCTTTGTAAGTGAATCACTATAAATATTTTGTGTTGCACTGAATGCAGCAACAATTACGAAATAGTTTCTTAAGGTATTTGTTTTTGCATATTCTGACCTTGTAATTATTTAAATAGTAGTCAAGTTTACTGATTTTTTTATTATTTCAAAAAAAAGTTTCTCTAGTAAGAAGTTGATGCACAGAAACAGAATTAGACATTTATTTTCCTGAAATCAAATAATGAAAAATTGCATTTATCAACTCTTTGTTAAAACTCTGTCTAATCAACTGCAGCAGAGTTCAGATGGGTAGAAAACTGTCATATTTTTAGTCCCTAAAACTACTTTTACTCTCCATTCAGATTTATTTGTTCTATTCTCAGAATTTCACAACTAAGGGTAAATAACAAACTATTTGCTGTTGATTTCTTTTTTTTAATTCTTTGAAAAAATTCCTAAGTACATACTCTTTGGACAATGAGGTTTGGTTTGGTTTGTTTTTGTTGCTTAGGAAATCCCATTCATCAGAATTGTGACTATCTGGATATTATTTTTCAAAGGGTAGGGGAATTTGTTAAGTACCTTTACGGATGTGAATTAATCATTTCTATCAAAACAGCCCATAGATTTCTTCTCAACTCAATTAAGTTTTCTATCTGTGTATTTAACACCATTAACTCTTTTCCTATAATGGATTATTTCAAAGGGTCTGGTTTTAATTTTTGAATGTGAAATAAAGTTTCTTCTCCTGTGTTTAAGTACTTCACTAACAGTGTCCAAAACATATTCTGATCCTCATTGTGGGTAACAAGTCTTTTGGTTTAAACCCTCTTGATTCATGGCACAGCCTGCAATTAAGTGAGAGGACAACGGTATGCTAACTCTGCTCTTCATTTGGTTTTCACATCCATACTCCACATTCAAAAGAAAATGAGAAATTTAAATAAGTTCCTGTTGCTTACTACAGTATTGATAGAAATATATTTCCTCATAAAATCCCGCTATCAAAGCATCAGGTACCAAAGTCAGCTGGCTGAGCTGCCCAAAACATCAGGTTCATTAGTTCTTCTGAAGATGGCTGCCGTCTCCATGTGTGCAGACGAAGAGGTTCTGTTTCATGGGCAAGGTTATGGTGCTTATCTACTACCAGAAACATGTGTAAACACAGCCTTTATCTTTAGCTTCAGTATTAAAATATGCAGAGTTTTTGTGAAGAGGAAAAACATCTGGTTCTATTCCTCTGAACTCTGACTGCTTGTGGGCCAGTAATAATCTGAGCTGTATTTAAGAATAAACTGTGTGTTTAATCTTTTCTTATTTTTGTTTCCCCTTGAAAAATGCATTGAGTTTTCTGTGACATCAATGATCTATGTTAGCACATTTGGAACAAATGTATCAATGTTACTTTCTGAATAAAGTCAAAAGTCTAACTTGTTTTTAGTTCCAAAATGTTTTCATGTTTAATTCTATTGTGTGTTTTTCTCCCTTCTCCCCTTCCCCAACCCCCCAAATCACCAAATCTGGAAAACAGACTGATTGTATCTGCCCATGAGCCAAGGAAACTCCACGGCACCCAGGGCCTGGCTGGACGGAGTTGTCATGTGTCTGCCTGTCTACACTTGCTGTGCAGAACATCCGCTCACCTGTACAGCAGGCACAGACAGGCAGTCACACCACAACCCAGCCTGGATGACAACCAGCCACTGAAAGAAACCAGCCCTCACACCATGGCGTCTCCACCAAGAGCTACCACCAACACGAGGGGTGTGGGGGCCTGGGGTTTTGATCTGTTGACTTTAATACTTGATGCGTATGTATCTATTATTATTTCATTTCGATCCGGATATTGAAACCCATTTCCAAAAGTAAAGCGAGTGGTACCTATAAGAATATAATAAAAGCCCATTTCTGAAAATGTTCCTGTGCTTTCTATAGTTCTCTTTTCCTAACTGTGGTCCCCAATGACATTTGCTACACAGTTTGGCAGCACCCCATTGTCAGAGAAAGATAGAGCTGCAGTCTGATGCTTGACAAGGAAATAATGATTCTAGTTAATGCTCCCAAAATGACACTTTCATATTGTCAGTCGTTTTTCTGTATCACGACATTTTTAAGAGAGAGAAGAAAAATGGGGAAGGGATCATGTTTCAGAGGATCATGTATTTAAAGTTAAATTCTTGCAGTTTTGGGTCTAGGTGAAACACTGTAAAAAGAGAATTTCCAGTATCTTCGAATGTATTAAAATCATTGCTTCTTCCCATTTGACATACAGACAGCTGAAACTGAAGCTTTGGTATTTTCAAATGTCATGATACACAAAGATGTTTTACTGTGTCACTGTTTGATCTAGAAGGGGCTTCATTGCAAGTTCTAAGGGTAGAATTTATGGGACCAATGTTTGGATTGCATACTCTTGAGAGGTTCAAGCAAGTTAACTGTTTTGAGAGGTTCAAGTAAGTTAACTATTTTGAAAAAGAGCAAGGAGAGGAATTAATGGATCTGCAGTGTATAAGTTGCCATATCTTAGGAAGAAATATCATAGCTTAAGCTTACATACTGTGAACGGGAGTGAAATTTTTCGGGCTGGCATGTGTGCATGAACATTTCAAACACTTGAAGGAGAAAGTGGAGAGCTGGGTAAATTAGAAATCTACCAGCTTTGATTTGGTTCACGAAAGTGTTTTACTTCACTATTTACAATTAATTTCATCTTAGAAAAAATCTGTTCAAGCTTTTAAAAATGTAGTACAAGGCTACCAACATTTTTCTATTTTTTTAAGTCAATAAATATTTCAAACACATATTTTGGACTAAACTATTTTTATTGTTTATTTTGTTCTCCCAGCAGAAACTTTCGAGTAAGACCAACAATACAGACGGGGAAGAGTTTGGGTCTACAAATATCAATTTGAAGTATTTCAAAATTATAAATCCTTAGAAAATGCCAGAACCTAGATATGGTCTTATGAAATAATCCTATGCTAAAAAGCTTTGCATAAGATAGCTTATGTATGTGAAAGAAAGACGTACAACTATGACCGTGAGGAATTTTAAATGAATATAAATAAAGTTCAGTGTTTATTGGGACTTTCTTTTTTCTGGTAAGGAAAAAAATAGCTAAGTTAGGAATGTGTTCTAACTGAAACCACTCAGCAAAGAATAAGAAGTGTGTTCACAGGGTCAATCCTGGTGTCTTATCACAGGGAGCATGTGGAGGTAGCAGGAAGCAGGCAGAATCGAAAGTTTAAATGAATATGGAAAGAGCTGAAGATTTCTTTAACTTCTTGATCTAACAACTGTGGCCATTCAGGGAAGGAGTTGTCATTTTGTTTCCTATTTCTGAAGTTATATTTGTCATTTGTTACAGCTACATAATAAAAACAATATTAAGTAAATATCCCTATAAGGGAATTATATAATCTCCTTATCAAGTTATCCAAACACTTTCAACCCACAAAAATGAGGTTTGTAATTTTTTAGGAGTCCAAAGAATGTCCTTATTTCGATGCAGATTTTGGGTTTTCTTCAATCGTGTAATGTGAATACATTTCCACTGGAAAGATTTCTGTTGAATAACTACTTTGCTATGATAATTTCCTATAAGGAATACCACTGTGATTTTGATGTTCATGTTGAAGTACAGTAAAAAAATAAATATTAGCTATGTGTTATTATTATGCTTAAACTAGTAGTTTACTTCAGAGATTTTAACTGTCATGCACACATTACTCATTGAGAAAAATGAAATTCTTTTCTCCTTGAATCAAAATATCCTATTCATCTTAAATTCATAATTTAGAAAGATAATTTTTAAATAAAGGTCATTACTTTTATTCAAGTCTGATTTTGATACATGAATGTAAAATTGTCTAAAATCACATCCTTTTAAAGCGATAGCTTCTATCTATTTCCACACCTTGCCCTTTTACAAAACTCTCCCCCAAATAGTGTAAAATATATTTACAATATATGAAAATAAAATTAAGGAATGTATTTTCTTCTTAAATGATCTTCAACCCAGGATGTTATATGGTTGGAGGAGAAAAAACATCCATTAAATTTTAATGCTGAAAATTAAGAAATTTTTGAGACAATCTACCACTAATGGTAATTTTACCATTTAATTCAATCATTTAGTTTAAATACTTGCGATATCTGGACATGACAAATTATTACATTGCGTTTATCTACTTATTTGCTCAATCACATCTTTTCTCAACGGATATTCACTCTGAGTCACCGAGTGCCACACTTCGGCAGTAGAACAGTAAACAAGACACAGCTCCTTGTCTCAAGAGGCTTGGCTTACAGTTTAGCAGGAACTTAAACACTCAACCAACATTTACCATGAGTGACTTTTCATGTCAATTTCTGCCTTGGGGGGGGGGGGGGACGGGACTCTTAAATCCATCTATTTCTACCAATTTCCATCAACCCATCGACTCCAAGTTACACTATTTCTTACATAGATCATAGCAACAACTTTCTAACAACTGCCCCATCCTCCAATTTTGTTGTCTTCCTAAGCAATCTCTGTAAGACAAAAAAACCTATGTAAAATTCAAATCTTGTTAAGTGACTCATCATTCTTACTATCAAAATCCTTAACCTTTATGGTGTCCTTTCTCTCTCTTTGTGCCAGTCACACAGGCCTTACTTCAGTTTCTTTAACTCCTCAGGTTCAATCTTGCCTCCAGGAATGAACAAACCTTCCAAGATCATCCAATGCAAAGTCTCCACGCTGTGATCCCCACCCGGGCACTGTGTCCCACACATCACTGGATATATTTTCTTCATAGCTTTTCATCTACATCCGATAGATTCATGTGTTTTTTTACAATAACTTTATTTTTTGCTGTATTTATTTTAGATTATTAAAGTCATATTTCAGATGAATGTTTCACACGTGCATACTTGCCACAGGCCTCCAGTGCCCTCTACCAGCACCGTGTTCCCTCCTTCCTTCCTGCCCCCACCCCACTTCTAGCCACTATCTTGTGTCCTGTGGATTTTGTTGAGATGTGTCTGTTTGTTTTGTTTCTCTATGTTCCACATGGGAGTGAAACTATCCTGTGCCACTTCTAGGTGTATACCCAAAGACTACAAAAACAGCAATCAGAAAAAAAATCTGCACCCCCATGTTCATAGCAGCAAGGTTCACAAGACATGGAAACAACCAAAGTGCCCATCAACACAGGATAAAGAAGCTGTGGGCTAGATACTCAATGGAATTCTACAGAGTTGTTAAAAAAAAGATGACATTTTTTCTGTATAACAACCTGGATGGAACTGGAGGGTATCATGCTAAGCAAAATAAGCCAGAAAGAAAAAGAGAAGTAGAGGATAGTTTCACTCATCTATGTTCTGTTTATTGGGAAACATCCTTCATGAGGGCAAGAACCGTGAATTTCTTGCTAAGCTCTAGAACAGTGCATGGTGCATAACAGGTGTTCACAAAATACTTCTTGGGAAATGTTCAGTGATTAAGAGCACAGTAATATACTCTCAGCAGCTAACTAAATTATCACTCATTCTCACTGGAGTCTTCATTTTCACCTCTGAGACGGAGAATGTAAATATAGTGCTGACTTAGCTCAGTGCCTGGTAAATTACAAATACTCAGCTAATGTGAACTGTTATTGAAACAAATGTTTCATGATTGTGACTGAAAACTGGCCAGTAGAACAGACGGGGAATGCTCTATACAACTATAATTAGGGTGAAGTAGGGAGCTGTTGACTGGGAGGCCATAATAGTTTGGTTAAGCATTTTGCCTCATTGAGGCAAAGGTGGGCATGCAAGAAAGGCCCACCATCTGCTGAGAAGAGCTGAAAGAGGTACCCAGCAGAGTGAGAAGCAGCTGAGAGTGCAACACAGGTGAACATCATTGAGGGGCACCATGGAAAGGGGACGAGGAGAGAACCCAATGTCCTGTCCCTGGGCTGGGCCAACACAAGACCAGAGTAGCCAGTGACACCACCTAGCAGGCTGCCCACTGACTAAAACCTGCTGTTCGGAGGGGTATCTAAGAATGTATTTGAGGTGACTTGATTTTCTGTCTTGCTTCCCCAAGTTCTTAGTAAATATAACTACTACAAATATTCTTAGGTTATTATTTTGATAGAAATCAAAGGAGCAAAATATCACCCATTTCAGATCCAAGGAGATAATGTGGACACAACAAGCCTGCATATCCACTTTCTATCTTCTCTCCCATAAACAGATACCTCTTGGTGAATGTTCTGGAGAGGTTGAACCCAGGAAGAGGCCCTGCAGTGCTGAGAAGTGCACTCATGGACACTTGTCTAGGAAATTCCAGAGTCTTGGCTATTGAAGCAGGGTCTAAGACAGCCATGTTTGGGCAAATCCCCTTAGTGATGAGGTGGAAACTGCTCTATTCCATAAAAGAGGATATTTTTTCATGTAATCTTGGAGTAACTGGAGTATGTTAGAGGAAAACATAGAGTAAAGAGATTAATTATATCCACCATAACCATGTTGCATTTTTACAGGCTCCATAAATATGTGTGGAAATAACACTGTATAGGACACAGGTGAAAACCTTTCAATTATACTATCAGTAAAGTTACACATAGAGAAATAATTCAGAAATGTAGTCTACAGATGCTTGAAGTGTTCATGAATCTATCTAAAATTCAAGGATAGGGTAGAGGGAGCCATCAGGATAAGAAGCAGAAAAAAAAAAAAAAACAACTAGGGGATTTAGGATTATGGTCATGCCAACTCTAGCCTGAGCTTGATGACCCAGGGTTATACAATTTCTTCCTCCATCTTGGAGAGGAAATCACAGTTTGATGTCATCATCTCTAATGTTTGGCTGAGGATATAGGAGATCCCTTAGGTTGGAGGGGAGGAAGCATGTGAAGTCAGACTGAAGGAATGGGATTTGAGTTCCCTTATTAACTGCTACAACAAAAATAAAAACAAAAACCAAACCAAATTCCATAATCTTATCTCACAATAAGAAATGATAAAAAAAAATTAGAAATTATAAGCTACATGAGTCAGAGTAACATTCCAGTGAGAGGACACAGTGCCATTCCCAATGGCAGGAATAAATATATGTGTGTTATGTCAATGAATCCCACAAAATCCTTGGAGGTGATTTGGTCAGCAATGGCCCCATCAGATAAATGAAAAGATAGAGGGGCAAGAAGACTGACAATTTCCAACATCAGCGATTGGTTATAGTGAAGCCACATCTTTGGCACCTCACACCTCCCACTGCACCAAACATATCACCCTTGGTCTTTTGTCCAAGTAATGTCATTGTGGAAAAACAGTTGGGAGCCATTGCTTTTTAATCACAAATGTACTTCATAAATCATGTATATGCATTACAAACCTGTCACATATTACGCAAAGCCATAAAGATGTATATGACACAAAATACTACTTATTCAGGTCAACTGGATTATAATGAAAACATACCGATCTCATTATACATGAGAGTAGAAGGATGACAGAACACAGAAAAAATATATGACAATCCTCTGTGAAACTGTGAGATTACATTTATCATTGAATAATGAATGAATCTCTAACCAGCTTAATGATATATCCCATGTTACATTTCCTCGGCTAAGAAAGGTAACTTGTCAGGTAACAGAATTTCCAGAGTGTGAGGTGCTGCCTAGGTATAGACAGATGCCATGAGAACATACAAGAACGCAACTGACCTAAAATTGACTCCAAAAGTTGAGTTAGAAGTCAGGTTCATATTCATAAAAGAATATTCTAAATCTGGGGGATCGATGGTTCCCCAGAGAAGCAATTTAACTGGTAAATAGCTGGATTATGGAAGTAAAGACCTTTATGGGATCTAAGCATCATTTTTTTTAAGGAAAGGTGCAGGCAGGAATGAGGTGAGTAGGTACACAGGCAAGCAGATAGAGAGAGGGGGGATTTTATTTTATTTCCATTTTCAGTTGTATGTACTGGTTGTTTCCTCCCAGACCAGTGACTTGAACTCAGGGGAATGTGAACTGCATCCTTCAGAGGCAGTTAACCTAACTGCTCTTCCATCAAGGCATGCTATCTAAGCATCATTCAAAAGATTGGGACCAAAGGGTGGGTACTGAGGATGCAAAAATAAGAGGTCAAAGACTGGTCATTACCTCTAAGCCCCACCCTCCAGACATTCTTATTTCCACATAACCTTCCCACCAAGCCCTGGCTCCCAGTAGTTAGCAGTAACTATTTGTTTAATACAAGCCAAGAACAAGGAACAGTGTGGTTCACTCCCTTCCTTTGGCCCTGACAGCAGGCTTAGAGGGGTCTGCAGTGGTAGAAAGCTCTGACAAGAGATCTGAGTGGAGGCGTGGGGTGGACCTACAATGGTATTGGATGAAAGGCAGTGAGGTGGGGAATGGATTATATTGGAAAGGGGCTCTGTCCCTACCTCTGACACAATTTGAAGAGTTGGGGCATTCATGAATGAGGCATTACTATTTTGAAAGGTTCCTCTCTTGTTTCTTGGGAGTAGCTAATGATTGCAGCATTTTGTCTGGAGCCCATCAATTTACCTCCTTGAACCTGAGTGCTCCTCCCTAGCTCACTACAAGCTCCCATCTCTCTTCATGGGCCACTGCTACAGTCTCCTAGCTGGTCTGCCTTCCTCTAGTCGTGCCACCCCCACTCCTTCCACACACACGTCCCATGCAATACATGATACACAATTGGAAGCCAGAGGGATCTTTCTAAAACATAAATTCAATCATGTTACCTCCTACTGGAACACTCCAATGGTTTTCAATTATCCTTGGAATAAAATCCAAATCACTGAGTAGGGACTTCTCAGGTACTCACTGGTACCTCTGGCTTTATTTCCTCCCTCCCTCCCACATTGGTCCTACCTACCAGCTTTGAGTTTCCTGCCAGCTCCCATCTTAGGGGAGAGGGCTATATTTATTATTCCTTTCCTATACTTAAAATGTTGTTCAACACATCTTCTGCACAGTCTCTGCTCTATGCCACTTCCTCCCCAATACCCAATCTAAGGGTCTCCCCTCCTATTTTATTTTCTTCAGAACACTTCATATTAGCTATTATTTCATTAGTCTACTCATTGGTTTCACAGAGCAGAAAACTTGTCTATCATTATCTTTTTCTCAAAACAATCTAAACTGAGAAAATAACCTTTCTTAAACTGTCTTGATCTAAATCACTGTAATTTCAAGGATCATTTCCATGTGCAAACACACACACACACACACACACACACACACAAGCATCCATGACAAACCACCCTTCATGCACATACCTTTAATGACATGTGCTCTGGCACTCCATTGCTATAATAACTGCACACATCTATTTTTCATTTGTTGTAATCAAGTGCTCATGAGGGACCTTCATCAGCAGAGATGTTTTAAGATGTTATCCTGAGTTCATAGAGACGAAAAGGGGATCACCATGACCAGGAGCCTACCACACTCTCAAGGTTTCTTGCTTCCCTCTGAGGAGCATCATGTGCCTTCCAATGGGCTAATTTTGGTAGCCATATAGTCCAGACAGTAGAACCTGAAAGTCAACCCCAACGCTACTCTAGGGTCTTCGGAGCCCTGGATATTAACTAAGGTCAATGCAGAGATGCCTGGAACTCCTCTTCCTAAGTTCTCCATGAGACGAGAGTGACTTGGCCAGCTCTAGCACTTCTGAAGGTCTTGTCTACGCTCATAGAAGAGGATTTAAGCTCTGGGTCAAACAGCCCAGGTTTACATTCCAACTTCAATATCAACTAACTAGCTATGTGATCTTGAGAAGACCTTGACTTACTAACACCAAGTGTTCTACAATAAGGAAAACTGAGTCCTGTAGAAATGACTTTTCAAAAGGTTTCTCTGTTTTAGTTTCCTCATCCTTAGAGCTGCAATGTTGATCATACACACACACACACACACACACACACACACACACACTAGGTATTACTCTAAAATGATTCCCCAGAAAGTCTCTTGCTTTCTCTAGAATAACTGGGAATTAAGTACATTACATGTATTTAAATGCACATAAAATCCTTGGAAATGAATGTATCTAAAAGAAGATCCCTTAAGGCAACTGAGCACAAAAGCAGAGAATCCATTTATGCATTTGTATATGGAGGGAGGTAGCTCAGGGTCTTGAACCTGAGGTCTTTAACCACTAGCACTTTCCACAGAAAGACAAGCCAGCACAGGATAGAAACCATTGCTAATCCTCAGATTCTCATATTTCAATCAAGTCAGTAAAATACCTGACATAAAAACATAAAGAAAAGCTTCTTAGTAGAAAGTTTCTCTGGACATTTTTAGAAGGTTTGATTTCCCTTACTGCCTAAAATGTAGTGGCCATCAACAGACCATCAATATTTATTCAACACACTTGTTTACAAAGCTCTTAGGACACAGAAAAGAACTAAATGACTTAAAATTTTTCTCCAAAAGTTGACCAAAGCATATGTAGATTGAAAGATAAGAAGTCAAGATGGGAAAGACTTTAAACTCTAAACACATGACATTTATAGCTAAATAAAATGGAGACAATATCACCTCTAAGTAATTTTGCTATCATGGAGTAGTCTTATCTCATGATTTCAGGCCACATTATACACACCAAAAACTTCTTGGGTCAGACGAGAACTACTGACATTTCCATAACACATTAATTTTAATCTTTTCCCTCCAAAATTCAGTAACATCATTTTAGAGCACTTCAATGACTGTGAAAAGCTAAAAAAGATTTTTTTATACTTTTAAAGCTAGCAGATTTAAATGAATAACAAGTTGTAGGACCAAAATTATTAACATCTAACATGAACCAGAATGCCATAATCATCATAATCCATACTTTTACACAGATATCAAATTCTCAAAAAACAAAATTTGCATAAATAATTATCTGGGACTCACGTGAAGATTAGTGACTTGGGCATTTGCAACAGTCAATCATTTGAGACAGATGTCATAGCAATTATTCCAAAACACTTTATTAACTCTGCATCAGTGCTATTAATTTTGCTCTTATAATGCCTACTACCCTTAAGTCTTTTCAACACATTATTTAATGAACATTGCTTCCACCCGGTTAGAACCTTGTCATCATTACAAAGAGGCAGTTTCTAACCACTGACCCTTAACTCCTTTTCTTCAGGTAAACATGTGACTACACGAAAGAAATAAAACTGCTTTTAGGGGAATATTGTAAAACTAAATCTATGAGGGAAAAGAACAGTGCTTCTGCAAACAAACAGCCCCAACTAAGTCATACTGAAAAAGAACCACGGGCATCTCAAAATTGAATTAGAAACACTTTAATAAGAAAACTCTGTCACTCTCTGCAGCTTACCTCATCATCTTTATACCAGGACAAGCTTTCAGCAGTAAGCACGAACCAGTATCCCTTTGAGCCTCCTTTCATGATGCCAATGTTGCTGATAGTGAGCCAACCCTTGCGAATCACCTGCAAGAGAGCATAGGTTGACAAAGACATTCAGTTCAATGTGAGTCAGTGGGGAATGTGGATCTCATGTGAACTGAAGTTAAAAAGCAGGCTACAAATTACAACAAGAGCACAAACTCTATTTCTCTTAAGCTATACAACATCACTGGACTGTTGGTGCTGAACGTAATGTATTAGAAGCACATGATTTACAATGATGTATTTCTTCAACCTCTGTAATGTTACGATGCAACGTTCCTTCAATGAAGTTTTTTTTAAAGACAATTTATCTTCACAAAGTACAGGTAATTGGAAGGAAGTCTTATCCCATCAAATGAATTAAATCAGAATAAGAGACTTCAATGGATGGCAGAGGTAGAGCGAGTAAAAGAGGAATGAAATGAGGCAGACTCAGGGGCTGGTGCCAGGCCTACTTATGGCATTGCTGTTACAATTAAGACATGTTTAGTTGATTGGACAAACTAGAAAGGATTCTCCATGTTCACTGTCTCTTCTCCCTCTCCATCCCACTAGCCCGTTTGTTGGGCTGCTTGCATCTCATTAGGATTTCCACCAGAGACTGGACACCAAATGGTGCAAAGAAAAAACTGAAGCCAACCAAATAGTTCCCTGTTTAACAGCTCTGAATAAGGCGGAATGAGAGAGAAAGCTGGACAATGAGCTAAAGTTAAAAGTTTGGAGGATTTTTTTCCTAGAAGAAACCATAGGTGGTAAGCTCCTTGACATTTGTTTTGGAATTGGGGGACATTACTCCAAAGGAAAAAATGAATGACTCTGCACAACAAAGGAAATAATCAACAAAAATGAAAGGCAACCGACTGAATGAGAGTCGGGGGAGGGATCTGTGAAGTAGGTAAAGCGGGTCAAAAGGTACAAACTTCCTGCTACAAATCAGTCTTGGGAATGTCATGTACCTCATGGTGACTACAGTTGAAAATATTCTATTATATATTTGAAAGTTGCTAAGAGAGTAGATCCTAAAAATTCTCATCATAAGAAAAATATTTTCTATGTATGGTGACAGATGTTAAGACTTATGTGGTGATCATTTCATAATATATAAAATATCAAATCATTATATTGTAAATCTGAAACAAATATAATGTTATATATTGATTTTACCTCACTATTTTTTAAGTTTGGACTTTTTTTTTAGTGGTCTAGATTTATCCATCAACTTCTGATTGTTATTTGTCATGGTGAAAAATATGCATCATTTCCATAAAACTCTTTAAAGAGGCTTTACATTTTAAAATTTGACAACTCAGATTACAGAGTTGAAAGAAATTATTTACAAATGGAATTTAAGTGATAATAATTTTCTTCTTTTAATTTTCTGCTTTCTATATAGTATATTTAACCATCTTTTCACTGATAATGCTTGTGATATACCAGAAATAAATACTATATGGAACTGAATGATATTGTTCTAAGTGTTAAAAATCATCCTATACCTAAATCATTAAGTATCACAGAGACCCTGAAATATTTAAAAAAATTACTGAATGACTACTGGGCATCAGTTCCTAAAGGATGAAGAAAATTCTCTAATAATCAGATTTTTTATTTTCCTACTGCTATTAGGTTTTCTAGTTGAAGGAGAAAAGTCAATAGTAGGAGAAATTACAAAAACAACCAAGATTGTCATTACAGATCCACCAAGCCTATATCCATACTCACTCCCTGCCACCCTAGATTCCCTATTTCAGCATCTCTCAGTTTCCCAGTCTCCTTTTTAATGGTCTGTACCTATTACAGATCCCAATAAAGACCTCTAGTCCATCCCAG
Organism: Solenodon paradoxus; assembly: GCA_004363575.1. Lineage (NCBI taxonomy): Eukaryota > Metazoa > Chordata > Mammalia > Eulipotyphla > Solenodontidae > Solenodon > Solenodon paradoxus. The sequence goes on from RJWH01000258.1 coordinate 559,657, forward strand.
GCTAAGGCAATACCCTCTACCTTGGGCCATCTGCCCATCTAAATGAATCAGCATATTCACATACGAAACCCAGGCATTTACATTTTAACATGTTCCTAAAGTACTTATTCATCTGGTGAGACCACTACTGCATGTACACATACAATCAAAACTTCATTCTCCTTACAGCAAAAGATCTCTTCTAACTTTTAGTAAGAAGAAACTGGTGACACCATTTCATATTAACAATGTTACCCACTCTACCATGACCTAAAAAAAGGTTAACTATACTACATAATCAATGAAAGTGTACTTTTTATTTCATTTATCAGGTATCTTTGGATAAAGAAGTGTTCCAGATGCTCCACCAACTCCAACAAGCACATCACTGTTTAACCCACTGGTTGAACAAGCTGGCTCCATCTGGAAGAGCCATGAATTCAGTTCAACAAACATTTCTGAGGAACCTAGCAGATGTTATGATGAAAAAAGCATGAAAGGTCACAATCCCTGCATTCATGAGTTAGAGTTAGTAGGGAAGTTCATTAAGGAAGGCAGATCCGTAGAGAGGACATTTCAATTTAATAGTGTAGTAAGAGAAATAGGGTGTGTAAGACAAAATGCAGCAACATCATGAAACTCTTAGAAGATAACACAGGAGAAAATCTCATTGATTTGGGGTATGGCGATGCCTTTTGAGATACAATATTAAAGACATGATTCATGAAAGGAATAGCTGACCAGTTGCACTTTATTTTAACTAAAGATTTCTGCTCTAAGAAAAACAGTATCAAGAGAATTAGAAGACAAGCCACAGACTGGGAGAAAATATCTGCAAAAGTTAATCTGACAAAGGATTATTATCCAAAATATAGAGTTTTTAAAATTAAAAAAAATAAAACAACCCAATTAAAAAATGGGCCAAAGACTTTAACAGACACTTCACCAAAGATATACGTATCCCAAATAAGAATATTAGAAGTAAAATGCTGGCAGAGAATGAAAACAAAAACAAGACATGACCACATGCCTATTAGAATGGCTCACACCTGGAGCAATGATAGCACCGAATGCTGGTGAGGATGTGGAACAACAGGAACTCTCAATCACTGAAGGCGAAATGCACAGTCATTTCGGCAGAAAAAACTAAACATACTCATACCATGTGACCCAGCAACTGCAATTGTTGGTATTTACCCAAATAAATTTAAAAAATATGTCCCCACAAAATCTTACACATGGATGTTTATTGAAGCTTTATCCATAATTACTAAAATTTGGAAGCAAACAAGATGTCCTACAGTGGGTCAATGGGTAAACAAACTGTGATATATCCAGACAGCTAAATGATTTTCAGCAATAAAAATAAATGAGCTATTAAGCCATGAAATGAGATGAAGGAAACTTAAATGAATATTTCTAAGTGAAAAAAGCCAATCTGAAAAACCTAGATTTTGTATGATTCCAACTATACAAAAGTCCAAAAAAGGTAAAACTATGGAAACAATAATAATCAGTGGCTTCCATGCCTGAGGGTAAGAAGGAATGAACAGGCCAAGCACAGAGAATTTTCAGGGCAGTGAAAATACTCTGCATAATATAATGATGGAATCCATGCCTTGATACTTTTGTCCAAGCCCAAAGAATGTGCAACACCAGGGGCATCCTAAGGCAAACTATGGACTCCGAGTGATATGACATGCAAAAGTAGATTTGCCCTTGTAAAAACTACACCTTTCTTCTTTGTGATGTTGATAATGGGGGAGGTTGTGCATGTGGAGGAGCAGGAGGTAACTGAGTTGAAAGTTGAGAATGAAGATCACAAACTCACAGAGACATAATCGGGACAGTTACTTGATCTTCTCCTGTGGCCCTGTGTATACTTGATCTAGAAAAAGAGATAAGGCTTTTGATTTAGGCTTCTGAATTTCTGGGCCCAAAGAATCTACGTTCATAGATGTCAAGATGCTGAAGGTTTTGAGCAAGAGAATAATTTAAATGATCATCTAGTCAATCTAGAACAAGCTGAGAAATGAAATGGGGCTAATCAAGAGGTAGAAAATGACAAGATAAAAGAACTAGAGAGGCCAATATGTTCTAAAAAGCAAATATTATGTAAGCAAAGGTCAGAACGGAGTTTGTGACATTTAAGATGATGCAAAGCCATATACTGCTTGACTTACTGGCACCATTGAATTCATCTCGCAAAGGTACACCACTATTTCTGGAAGCAGTGAGCATGATAACCAAAAAGAAGACTGACTAGACATCATCTAGTCTAACGGCTATATTTGGTTGAGTATATGGAAATGATGAGTGACTAATAAAAATTAAAATGAAATTTGCAAGGAATTGGCATGAAAGATGTTAGAACAAATCATTATATTCTATGACCTTACAGTCATTTGCCTGACAACAGGCTTTCTCCTTATGGACCGTGACAATTCTGTCATTGCATGTGGGGTATAGCCCTTCCTAGACATCCAAAGAAGTGTGTCTATCCCCGAACATTATCAACAAGCTGCTGTAATAAAAAGCTTAAGAAACTCTGGACCAATCCCAGCAATCCCTTTTCTAGCAGAGGAACCAAATGATGCAAACGGACTTTTCTTCTCCCAATTAATATCAGCTCAACATAAAAGAGAAAAAACAACTTCTAATGTAATTTTTCACAGAAGAATTGAGGGAGAATGCATGCTGGTGGCTGATGGCACTAAACCAGCAGCTAGGGCATAGATTATGTAAGAACCTGGGTTTGAGACCTGGGTTCAGGGGTGAGGGGAAGAACCAAAATAAATAAAATAATAAAAAAGTGTTTCCTTCCTTAAAAATGCTTCTTTCAGGCATGCCCCTATGACTCACGTGGCTGAGACACTGATGTGCGAACCACATACAACCCAAGCACCATGGTTTGGGACCAGGGATCAGCATGAAAAACCAGAATGAACAACTAAATAGAGATGTTTCTTCCTCCTCTTCCTTAATCACATTCTTGTTTCCTATCTCTCTAAAAGAAAAAGTAATTTTTAAAAAATGTTTCTTCCTTCAATACCCATTTAAAATAAACACCTTTGCCAAAACAGGAATAGAAGGCATGTACCTCAACATAATAAAAGCAATATATGACAACCCCACAGCCAGCATCATAATCAATGATGAAAAACTGAGAGCTTTTCCCCTAAGATCTGGAACAAGACAACATTGCCCACTGTCACCACCACTATTCAACATAGTTCTGACCATAGTCTTGGCCAGAGTAATAAAGCAAAAAAAGCAGATAAAAGAATTCAAATGGCAAAGAAGAAATAAAACTATCATTATTTGCAGATGATAAATTATAGTTAGAACACCCTAAAGAATCCACAAAAAAACTACTAGAAACAATAAATACAACAAAATAGCAGGATGTAAAATCAACACACAAAAGTCAGTAGCATTCCTACATGCAAATAATTAAGTGTGGGTAAAATAAATTAAGAAATTTCTTTCACAATAAAGCAAGAAAGATCAAATACCTGGGAATAAACTTAACAAAGGAGGTGAAAGACCTCTACAATGATAACTATAGAACTTTAACAAAAGAAATAGAAGGAGACACAAAGAGATGGAAAAACATTCCATGTTCATGGATTAGAAGAATCAACATAATAAAAATGGTCATTCTACTCAAAGTAATATATAGGTTTAATGGAATTCCCATCAAAATTCCAGGGACATTTTTCAAGGAAATGGAGCAAATAATGCTGAAGTTGTATGGACTTACAAAAAGCCTCAAATAACCAAAGCTCTCTTAAGAGACATAAAAAAAGAAAGAAGGAATCACACTCCTTACCCTCAAACTATTCTATAGAGCAATCATCATCAAAACAGGATGGTACTGGAATAAAAACAGGCACACAGATCAGTGGAATCAAAGTGAGAACCCAGAAATAAAGTCACACCTATACGAACAGCTAATCTATGACAAAGGTATCAACAAGAGCATACAATGGAGTAAGGAAAATCTATTTAACAAAGGGTGTTGGGAAAACTTTAAAGATATCTACCAAAAAAAGAAAAGAAACTAGATTATTCATTATAGACATACACAAAAGTTAACTCTAGATGGATCAAAGACCTGACATAAGACCAGAAAACATAAAGTACTTACAAGACAATGTGGGAAAAACACTCTATGACCTCAATCTCAAAGAGCTCTTTGGGGAAGGAACAGCTATGATGAAAGAGGTCAGAGTAAAACTAAATAATTGGGACTACATCAAACTGAAAAGCTTCTGCACAGCAAAAAAAAAAAAAAAAAAAAAAAAACAAAAAAAAAAAAAAAAAAAAAAACAAAAAAAAAAAAAAAAAAAAAAAAAAAAAAAAAAAAAAAAAAAAAAAAAAAAAAAAAAAAAAAATCCCAACACTAAAACAAAAAGACAACCCACAGAACTGGAGAAGATATTTACATACATCAGATAAGAGCTTAATCTCCAAAAATATAAAGAGCTCATGCACCTCAACAATAAAAAGGCAAATGACCCCTCCAAAAATGGACCAAAGAATTGAATAAAGCTTATCTAAAGAAGACACACAGAGGGCCTACGGACACCTGAAAAAAATGTTCTATATCACTCATCATCAGAGAAATGCAAATACTACAATGAGATACCACCTCAAACCAGTGAGAATGGTCTAGGTAAAAAAGATTGGAAATAGCAGGTGTTGGAGGGGATGTGGAGAAAAAGGAATCCTACACTGTTGGTGGGAATTCAAATTGGTGCAGCCTCTTTGGAAACAGTATGGAGATTCCTTAAACAAATGATGACTCTACCATTTGACCCAGCAATTCCACTCTTGGGCATATACCCAGAAGACACAAAATCTCTAATCAGAAAAAATATCTGCACCCTAATGTTCATAGCAGCACAGTTCATAATAGGCAAGTCAAAAATAACCTAAATGCCCATCAACAGATAATTAGATAAATAAGCCATAATATATATATTCAATGGAATTCTATGCAGCTACTCAATAAAATTAAATTAATTACAACAACCTGGATGGATCTAGAAGGGATTGTGTTAAGTGAAATAAGTCAGGAAGAAGAGGATGGTTTCACTCATATGTGAAATATAATGAAAAGAAGCAAATAAACAGATAAACCCAAGCAAAATCTCACAGAACATGAGATGATGATTGCCAGAAGGGTGGTGGGGGGGAGGGGAATGAAAGGGGGAAAAGTAGTGGCAAAGGACACTGGAATTCTGAAATATAGACTGAGATGCAATTTCAATATCCTCAAATGAATATAGCATTATGAACAAAAGAAATATTACTTTTTTAAAAATACTTTTTCCTCCTCTCCTTTCCTCTTGAAGGGAGAACAAAGGCAGAAAAATCATGAAATCAAGGTGTAACAGTAGAATGAGATTAAAAAATGGCAAATACTCAGGAAAAATAAAACATAAGAGGTAGGACTGCTAAGGGGGATTAATAGAATAAATGGGTGAAAAAGAGAAAGGCAAGGACTAAATAAAATAATAAAATTTGAAAAGAATGTCAAGACAAAATGGTACTGATTGCAGAGTCCCTTCACAGTAGAAAGACACGAAAATCAATTTTGCATTCAAATTTTAAATCACTGCAATAAATCCATCAACATTCAGAACAATAACCATTTACAGTCTCTTAGTGTTTGAATATCAAGTTCTCTTTTGAGTGCCCAATTAAACAAGGGCCAGTAAGCCTATAATTAGATGACAAGGAAGGATCTAGAAAGTGAAAGGGCATGTTCTTACGTGTACAGTTTGAAACAAACCATTTCTTTAAATTTACTACCATCAATATCACCCAAGACGCAGAAATTTGGAAAGCAACTGCATGACCAGCACCGAGGAGAGTGGAATGGTCTGGTCCCTTCTCTTAGCCGTGAGCCTACTCTAGAGAGAATGTGTTCTTGGTAGCGTCCCTGATGTTACAAGAAGTCAGACCTTGTCAAGGTTGGCAGAATCTGTACCTTAGGGTAAGTGCGGACCTCAACATCTGGCCAGCACACAGGATCATAAATTTAATTCACAGACAAGGAATAAAATTGCGGGGAGAGAAAAGTACATGTGGAAAAGTTCTACTGTGGCCAAGCCTTTGGGCCTTGACCTTTATTAGTGAGCAGGGCGTTTTGACCTTGGCCTTGCTTATGATAGACCAGGCAAGTTTTTTTCAGCTTTGCAGCTGGCATTTTTCCCCACCTTTTTTTTTTTTTTTTAAACTGTTGCAGCCTGGGTTCTGCGCTCTAGACAGTTCAAGAGTTTAATCTTGGCTGATTACAAAAGCTTCTCCACAGGCTTATTCCATAGATAAGTCTGCTCCTAAACAGGTTCTTTACACACCGCAGGGCCTACCTGGGGAAATGATGCAGAGATGCAGGGGTGGGGCTGGTCAGTCAATTGGTGACGGTGTCTCCCTTTCTAGATACAGACCTCCTCGGAATACAGACTGCTTGTCTTGAATTTGTCTGGCAGAGATTTCTCTAATCCTGTGGCCAAGGAATCAACTATGGGAATGGAGTCTTCCCATATGCAGACCTGGTAGGCATCAGGAGTTAAGTTGCTACTTTTAAACTGTCAGGCAGCCAAGGTTCACAGGTAACACATTACACTTGTGAGTTTCTAGCTTGAATTTATAAGGTCCAGAAGGATCTCCTTATTTATTAAGAGATCAGAAGGCTTTGGTTAGCTGTCCGTGATGCCATTCTATACCCCAGGGCAGGACAAGAGGGGAAGCTGGGGAGAGCTAACCTTAGCTCACAGGGCTTCCTGCAGACTCAAGGGTCGCCCTGACTCTAGCACCTGTTCTCAGGCTGGCTCTAGATTATCTAGCAGAAAGAAAGTCTCCTTAGGAAGCCTAGGCTTCTAGATCAATTATGTCACAAAGAGCAAGAGGGGAAACACAAAGGCAAAAGGAAAGTAAAAATGATCAGGTTTTGAGTATGTATGGAAAAGAAGGTAACTCAAGAAGGAGCTGATAATGGGAGGGGGTGGATGTGGCCACCACTACAAAGTCTTGAACTTTGCAACAGGCAGCCAGGTTTCAAGGGCTCTTCCCTAAGCCTCCACGTCTAGGTGGCTTTTCCCCTTGGTAAAGGCATAGTGGCAAAATCAGCCTCTGAGAGAGTTTCCCCAATGAATGTATAGGTTCTGGTGCACCTTGGTGGAGTGGCAGTTAGGTCTGCCACCTCCTGCCAAGCTCAGTCCACATACAACCCAAGGTCCCAAGTTTGTGTTCTGGGGTCGGGCCAGGAAAACCAACAGAGACAACTAAAATTAAGTGTTTCTTCCTCCTCTTTCCTCTTGCCTGCCTGCCTCTGCTCACCTCCATTCCTGTTTACACCTCACTTTTAAATAAATCATTAAGTAGTAGACTGACATAATTTTCTTAAAGATCAGGGAGTCTATTTGTCTCATCAATTTGGTGGACGACGTGTCAGTGCTGTGGTTATCTTTGAGTCCTACTCTCTGCTTTATTCATGAAGGAAGCAACACAAGACCACTTCCACTTCAGAAGCCCACAGGAACAACTTCCCTAATGGAAGACAGTTCAGGTTGTAGATGCAAACAAACCCCAACTCTACAGGGACAAGAGAACCTCTTTGGCTGAGGCTGAGAGAGCAAGAATACGGGTTGCACTTTCATGTTCCACAAGTACAACAGCTTCTGTGAATGCCTTTGGGAAGATAATCTTGGGAGTTTCATGTCTGAGCACTTCAAAGTAGGAGGAAGTTCATATTAACATGGAGGACATGATGGTTTTGTTAAGATTTTATTACTGAATGTAGTCCATAAAAAAATATGAATGATATCAGGATCTCGGTTAGGCTATGGGCACAGTGTGACTAGGCATAATTTGAAACAAGACATAAAATAGGGAGGAAACATTTAGCCAAGTATAGATTGGCCTTGGAGTGAATTTTACTGATGTACTCTTTTGATCCATTTTAGAGCTTTCTATCCACTACTTCTCCTTGGAAGATGTCCAAAGGAGCGGAGGTTAGCTTTGGAGGAGTGGCGTCAAGAAGTAGGAGCAGGACTCATTGACTGCTGATCTCTAGCACACGCCAAGTGGATCACTGTCTTAGCTATTAAACTCAATGGAATCAGAGGTGCAAGAAGGCTGAGAAATACTACAGGGTGTACCTGCTGTTTCCTCACTCATCTGCCCCAATAACTAGGGAAGTGTAGTCTGGTACTTCTTTCTCCTCCCATCCCATCCCTCCTGTGAGACAGCCTGTCCTCCAAGAGCATGAGAGGAGGAAGTTTCATTCAGGAAAGTGTTCAAAGGTCTTTCTCAACTAATACACTTGAGAAGTCAGCCAGCTGGTCTTTACTGAAGGCCTCGGATAGAACGAGGCTCCCCCTATGAGGGCTACCACATCTATGCATGGGTGTGTCTTACCAGTGGACAGACATCATATAAAAAGTAGGTTTTCATGTCCAATGAACTGATTTATGATTGAGATAAAGGAGCCGTGAAAACCAGCAAAGAAGATGAAGGAACCCAGAAGGGTTTAAGGAATCATCAAATTAAGTCACAAAGTAAGCAACCATTTGACCAAGTATTGTTTTGTTTCCCAGACTCCACCAAATGCGACTGCGAAGGAAGTGGCTAAGTGACATTTGTGTGTTTGGATGTTCCTTTTATGACTTGAACTTTCAAGGAAATCAGAGCACAGAGCCTCCCAAGTATCTAAAATCAGCGCAGTAATGACTGCTACTTGCTTCCACTTCTAGGAATTCAAGGATGACAATAGCTAACATTTACTAAGCCACTCTGTACCCAGCAATGTGCTCAAAGCTCTGTGCTTATTATTTCTTTTAATCCTCTACATTAGTCCTCTGAGGGAGCTAGTGTTCTCCTTGGGTAACAGTAGAGGAAGCCAAGTACTGGTTTCACTGCCACGCCTGTGCCTGTCACCAGCAGGACTTCCCTGGGGGCACTCAGGCATGATTTGCCATTTTGCTCTACTTTGCAGAGCGCACTCAGCACTTGAACAAAATTAAATCTCACTGGTGGTCTAGTTTCAGGGCCACAGCCCTTAACATCTCCCCCACTTTCCCACTCCCACACACACACACACAAGAGAGAGAGTTGACTAGAGCATTGATTCAGATAGTCAGCAACTGGAAACAACCCTTTCACCTAACTGGAAACTGGTTAACAGGACTAAGATATAATCCTCTGATGTTAAATTAAGCTGAACAAAACACATTATCCAGGGCATGTGCTAGAACTGGGCAGGACTCTGGGATGGCCTAATCCCAACGCTTGCTAGCCGGTGGCTTTGGGTGAGTTGCTTAGGCTCATTGTTCTCATATGTAACCTGGGATAATAACAACATTATGGGACCAGAGTTGCCACGAGAAGCATGAGTTTATTAATGCCTAGGGCTTAAAGGAGAACTGATGAATGTTGTTATATATGGTATTATGTCACTTCTATTTGTCAATATAAGGACAGAAAAGGTTGTAAATTTGGATCAAAATGTTAACCATGAATGAAAATGAGTGGCAAGTTATAAAGTCATATTTCTTCCTTCAATTTGCCTGTGTCTTCCAATAATATTCATGCCATTAAAAATGCAAGTCACCATCACATCATTACTTGCTTATAACAAGATTTTCTGTTGAGACTCTCTTTAATGTGCAATGAACTCAGCATGCTGGAGAACTGAGGCCGGTTACAAATGACCCACTGGTGAAATAACTCTATAGCATAGCATAAAAAGAAGCCATTCTGGAAAGTAAATGGAAATCACTGTGATGAAAGAAGCTGGACTATTTTAAATAAGAAGCTGATCTGACTGACTGAAAATATGTTCCTGGGCAATAAAAACTGAAAATAAAGAACCGACATTTAATATTCATATCAAATCCCCTTTTTTATTTGAAGATACAACTACCAAGAAGGTAATAACTTTCTGGTTTCTCTGTAAAACTCAACCTTTACCTAATAACACTGGCAGAAGTTTAAAGCATAACCACCTAAATAAAACTCGCAGCTATTGTTTCATAAAGAAAACCTCACAGGGTACACAAGGAGCCTGCTTTCTACTTTTTGTCCGGGCTGCTCAAATCTACAAGGACCACTGGGATGGTGCCTCCATCACCGTCCATTCGCTCTGCCCCATCAATGCATCTAATACCTCTTGTTTGCAGAACACTAAACTGTCACATATGAGCTCATTTTCATGCCTGGATGGAGCTTTAAGTTATGTCAGATCATCTTGTTTTTCAAGATGACTTCTCAAAAATGTCTTTCTGGTATGTCCTTGGTGGTCAACTGCTTCTGGCCACAGTGCAGTCCACATACATCCAAGGACCCAGGGAGAACAACCGGTTAAGATGTACAAGTAAATAAAAATAACTAAAATACTTCTTCCTCCTCTTTCTTCCTGCCTGCCTTCCTGCTCTCCTTCATTCCTACCTACACCTCTCCTTTAAAAGGCTTCCCTTTTCATTTGTAGCCAGAACTTGCTCCACTGCCTGCCGATGTGTTATTTCTGCCATCTGCACAGCTAGTTCAGAAAAGTTCGCCAAAGGAGAGCTGTTTATTCTCAGAGTTTGCTCACTCACCTAAACTTCTGGGCCATTAACCATGATGAAAATCAGGACTCTGCTTTTTCTACTTTTTCCCTGTGTATCTTTTCCATGCACAGAGCTTTCTTTGAAGTTAATGGGCCTCCATGTGGAAGAGATTCCAAGTGACACAAAACAGAAAGAGAACTCAGCCCATCATCTATTTCTCACATTCAAGGACAAAAATACACATGCACACATGAACAGATACTTCATAATTAGCAAAGATCAGAGTAGAATTTGTACATTTTACTAAAAATAATTCAGAAAGCATCTCTGAGGGGGCAGCACCTTAGCAAATACTGATTAAGTTTATTTAAGAGAAAATTCATGGGGATCTTATCTGTGTCGGGTGGCATACTGGAAACTCATGGATACACCAAAATAAATAAATATATTAAAATAACTAAGTGTAAAAAACAGGCACAATCTCTGACCTTGATAGAGCTTAGAGGCAAATACGGGAACAGACACTGAGCAAAGATAGAGAAAAATGCAAATGTACGGCTGTGGCCAGTGTGGCAGGTTGAGGGTTGGGGTGCTGAGACAGTTCTGCTGGGCATGGGGTCAGAAGAAGTGATTTTAGTGCTTGGCTAAAATGTGAAGGGGGTGGGTAGGAGTGGAGGTGGGGTGTCCATGCCCTGAAAGCCAGAGTGAGCCTGGTGCAGGACAGGCCTGGAGAGACAGCAAACTGTGGTTGGCTGTGTAATTTATAGGAAGAAAGTCAGTTTTTTATCCTGAGAGGAAGGGGAAGCCTTTGAAGTATCTAAAGTAGGGCAGTGACATAAGATTTGCATCATCAAGAGTTTTCTCATAGCTCTAGTTTGTTGAAGAGCTTCGAGACAGGAGAAGCAGGGAGATCAGAGAGAATCCTAAGTCATGGGTGATGACAACTTTGACAAAAGCAGTGGAAACGGATGTAGATGTGGGCAGATTTAAGGAATATTTAGGAAGGAAGGTTCATATAGCAATGATAAACTGGAGAGAAAAAATGCGAGAAAAGGAAGCATCAAAGAATCTCCAGGCTCATGCTCCTGCAGCAGGACCGACTGTGGGGCACAGTCCTAAGAGACAGCATTCAGTGGGAAGTCAAGGTCAGTCTGCCCATGGCGAGATATGAACATGTAAAGGAACCACTGGCTTAGAAAAATCTCAATCAGACATACCTCGTGGTGAATTATTGGCTATGGGAAGCCATTGGTATCAACAAATGCCATGAAGTGAGACTAAGTATGAAAAGGAGAGACCCTAGGGCTGAGTCTTGGCAAAGCCAACAAGGAATGGCCGGGTGGGAAGATGACCCCACAAAGACAGCAAGACGGCTAGGAGTGTAGGAAAAGCAGCAGAGATGCTACACCCATGGGAGTCAATGGATCAGAATATCTTGATGAGACAAAGAGGGGGCAAGGGCCAACTGTCACTGTGAGGGGAAGCAGGATTTAAAGTAAAAATTAATTCACTGGTTTGGGGGAGTATGGAGGTTACTGAAGAGATAATATTCAAAATATTTAACAAGGTTGGTATCAGACAAATCAGAGGGGATGCTCCCTTCTGTTTACCAGACTTTACCTGTAATTTCTGGATCCAGGGGAGGTTGGAGGGATTCTGAGAGAGGGGCCTGGGCATCTCTGATGGGGGAGCAGCCAGTTATAGATGGTAGGGAAGGATTAATATTTGAACAACCACCTGGTTCTGCTGATAGTTTCTAGCAGAGGAACCTTATCAAAAATGGCATCTGGGGTTTGATGGAGAGGGGAGGCTACCAGATTGGAATGGCTGGTGGCAGAGCTGAAGGCTGCCCATGCAACTCAGATTGCATATGACAAATCAATACCTTTACCTCTCTGAAATGCAGAAAATACTAGAACTGGTCAATGAAGAAAACAAGTCAAACTGAGAATCTTGTTTTAAAGAAGTTTCTGGGAGAAGCAACAAAGTGTGTGGACATTCAATTATCCAGGCCAAAGTGTGTGGGACAACAAAGCACCTAATATGTCTTACACAAAATGGCAAGCATAGTATATGATTATTAAAAAAATAAAATATACTGGAGAATGATGGGCAGAAGTCTATAGTAGCAGTTTCTGGGTAAGGTAAGACTGTAAGAAAAAGGAAAGTATGTCACTGATAGGATTTTAATAAATAAGGTCCATACAGATCCCTCCTTTTCTGAACATTTACTGTGTTCACTATCTGAACTTAACACTGACCTTGTCTGTCTTCAATTACTTGCCACTGCATTTGCACTGCTTCTGTGCTCCTATTATAATAAGATTATTACTTGGTTGACACATGGACTTTGGGGTTGGTGCATCAGTTCTGCCATTTACTCACTGCATGAACATGGACGAGTGACTTCATCAAGTCAAGCCTCACTTCCCCCGATCTGAGAATTGGAGCTATTAGTCCCAATCTCAAACAGAGAGTGTGGGTTTTGAAAGTATATAGAATCCTCCTGAGAGTGGCTGGCAACCAATTTATGTTTCATAAATGGGAGACACTGTTAGTAAGCAGAGACTCGTGCTTCCTGCTCCTTTGGAAAACTCACACCTTCCCTACATCACAAGCTAGTCAATAAACTATGGAAATAATGGTCCTAAACCAGGGACATTACCAGCACCAAGGGTTTTCTGTAAACAGGCAGCAAACATGCTGTCCTGCATTAACATGCAGGGAGACAACTATTGAGTAAAGGCCGACGGTGATAAATGAAGAGCTCTCCTCTCTGAAATGATAATGACACCTGCAGGAGTCTAAGTACAACTCATAACTGTTCATGGAATTTAAATCAGTTTCATTATAGACTGGAATTTACTGCATTCCAACTTGTTTCAGCGCTGCTGGCCACTTTCAGGGTGCCACAGTCAGGTGGGAAACCAACAGTCACCACAGGCAGTACCGAAACGACAGCACTGAGAGCAATCCCCCAAGCCCAAGACAAAAAGTAACATTCAAAGTTAATAATCATCTTCGATATATTCCAGATGCTCCTTTCTAAATACTGGTATCACAGGTTACAGGTCATTCTTTCAGAGATAGTTTACATACCTGGTCATTTATTTTCAAATTTGAAAATACCTAACTCCAGCATATACTGAATGGAAGAACTGAAGGAAAAACAAGTGGTAAAGAAATATCTGAAATTAGAAATATCTCCTGGTCTATTTGGTGGGTTCCATAATAGACTTATGACTTTTCTATATGTAAGTGTAAGAAAAAGAATTTTAGCAAATTTAAACTGGCAAAGATGATATGCCTGAAATTCAAGTTATGAATTGTGGTTTTTAGCTACCCATTTGGCTTGCGAATTTTTTTAAAGCTAAATTATAATGCTATTGCTGCCATTAATTTGAATAAATTATCTTGGGAAGGAAAAAGAATGTCAGTGATGTCCATGGAATTTCCAGATATGTAATACTATGTTAACTTGTACTGAGAGATATTCAGATTAGCTGCTCATTATTGTATTTATTTAATATAATTGGAATGTTGCTAATATCCTCTGACATTGAAATATTTTTAAAATTAAAAAGAATGTGTAACTTTCTTTCCACAGTTATTTTTTAGACATCTGTCATAAGAAGGTCTGAAGTTAGACACAGGGAATATAGCAGTGAAAGTGACACCCGCTGTCTCTGATGTCAGAAAGCTTAACAGGTAAGCGGGAGAAAAATAATAAACAAAAGGGGTGCACCCTGCTGGAGCAGCTGTTAGGTCAGTCGCCTTTGATTAGTGCACTCCATATACATCCCAAAGACCCAGGTTCATGTCCCAGGACTGGAGAACAACCAAGACAAACAATTAAAATAAAATAAAGTGCTTCTTCCCCTCCTCTGTCCGCCTGCCTGCCGGCCTCTGCTCGCCTTCATTCCTGCCTGCACCTTTCCTTTAAAAAAAATAATGAAATACACAAAAATCAGCTGCGAAGGGTACCTGTGTTTATGGCAACACACAAGGAAGGACTAAAATTAGTGTCAAGGTCAGAGAAAGTACTCCTAAGGAGGTGATATTTAAACCAAGGTAAATGAGAAGATGTTACTCAGCTAAAAAAACTGCAGAGAGGATGTTCCAGGTGTGACAGAAAAGGAGATATTGCATGCCTGGCAGAAAAGATGTTCTGATGTGACAGAAAAGAGCACATCAAAAGCTCACAGCAGGACTTGGACCACTAAGGGGACCTACTGAAGGCTGTTGTTGGTGAAATGCAGAATTGCTAGCTGCAAGAGAAGGCGCTAGAAGCAGGCAGTGAAGTGATCATGGATGTTAATGTTTGGCCTTTCTCAAAAAGATAAAGAAGTGCTTTTGAGTAGCTGTAAGCAAGGGAGTGGTATGTTCAGATTTGTGGGGGCGGGGTAGGAGGGGAAGCGATGTCCGCAGCAAAACAAAGTAAAACGAAACCACATCAGATGTTTCAGTTATTTGTAATTTCAGCAAGAAGTTTTAGGAGCGTGTTGGAACTTCTGGTTAAAGTAAGTCTCTTAATTATTTGTGGATTTTAATTACATGTGTTCTTCCTGACCTCCTTCATCAAGGCTAATTGAAAATTGGTTGTAACTCAAGAGACTCTGTGAGGAAATAATAAAGCCGGGTATGTAACAGATGAAATCCTGATTTCCATTGAAAACTAAAGAACATATATAAGTTACAGGCATTCTGATTTCTGATGGGAAATGGAGAAGCCCTGGTAAATATCAGTCACCCGGAGCAGCTATTTGGCTTAATCCTGTAAACCAGTTGCAGATGTTCGCTCAAACAGTTAGGCTGTGCATCTGTGATTTTTAAATTGTCTCATATTTCTAAAACCTGACTCTGTATGCACCGGAAATCAGTGACATGAATTATGAGCCTCAGGAAGAGGAGCAGCACAAGAAATGCCAGAAGTGATAGGAGATAATATTCGAAGCAGCAGTCCAGCTATGTGCACAGGATGAGTGAAGGATGACACGGTTCCTTCCTCCAGGACTCAGCTCCTGCAACCAGACTTTTGCAAATGAAATCCTGCCCCGACAGGGATGTACCAAACAAGAGGAAGTAATTTAGAGATAGTTGAGTTCTCAAAAACAAATCCTGTTCCTCCTTTTCCCCTCCTCCTCTCTACTGCAGGTCAACAGGAAGACCACAATCGCTGGAGAAGGAAAAGATTTGAGAAGGGGGAAAATGTGAGAAGACACATGTATGCCAAGAAAAAAGCCTTACCTTAATTAAGAAGATAATATTTAGTAGACAGGGGCAGAGAGCAATAAACTGGCTTATTACTAAACAAAGTTTTAGTCGTGATGGTGCTTTCTCTTCAAAGACCCTTGTAATAAGTCCTTGGAGCCTCAAAGTTTAGAAGGTTGGAGGTGGCAGAATTCTACAGGTGAAGAATTCATGCTACATTGGGAACAAAGAATAAGCATAGGTATTGAACATGATAGATTATAATGACAACTGAATTTCCTATTCCTATCTGTAGTTCTCAAGCTTATTTTTATTTATGGATACTCTTCCCAAGAAGTGTTCCATTCGGGCATAATAAATGGCAGAGCACTGAACAATCTACACACAGGGGCCATCCATCACTAAGAGTATAAATAACTTCACCAGGAATCAAGACAAAAACTTCAGCCAGTCATGGGGTGAGGCAAGAGAACCTGCAGAGAGAGCATCAAGGGACATAGGTTCAATTGTGAAAGCAGGACACTCACTTCCTGGAGGGAGAACATTTGTCCTGGAGATTTCAGTCTTGGAATTCCCTGCTGGTTGCTGAGTCAAAGCTATTTCATAGTCTCTTGGGGGGGAGAGACATCTTACTTCTCTGCAAGTTTACATTTTTATTCAAGAGATCATTTCTGGTAAGTTTTATTTATTTTCTGCACTTCCGTCTTTAGGAAATATATACGAGTAGGCAGATAAACCTCTCTGGAATTTCCAGGATTTTTCAGAGAAATCTGAGACCAGCCTGAACTCTTTCAAAATTTTGTGACTACTGCAATTGAATCACAATTTTCCTGGACCATGCAAACTAGTCCTGAGGGAGAGTTAATATGATTCCACACAAGTCAGGAGAGACCTGCTCATTACAAAGGTCTGGGAAGAGAAGAAGGGGGACTTCATGAAACAGTCGGGGCTAATGGCAAACAAATTCTAAATGAACATGTACAAGCTAGTGCATAGGGAATGGAAGACCCCCAAGATTAAAAATATACCCTTTTTAGGAAAAAAAAAAAATGTAAGGTTGTCCTCAAGTGGGATTATTCCATTAAAAAACAATAATGTATTTAATTATTATAAAATGTCTCAGCAATTTATAGTAATGTGGGGATTATTGCTTTGACATTTGGGAGCCTTGACACTGAGACAAAATAAAGCAAAGTGAGTTGGGAGTGAGGCCAAGAATGGGGCCCACTGACCTCCTCCCCTGCCTACCTGACATGGTCAAATGAGTTTTCTTTTCTTGCTTTCAATGAGATAGCTCAAGACAATAAAGAGATCCCTGTACTTTGAGGATGCTGAGCTAAACATTCTGACTCAGGAAAAAGGCTGTAATGTGACTGCACTGAGTATGAAAAGATCATGCTTTGGGGGCAGAAACTGCCATTTGCCTTTGTCATGGTGAATTTGGGACCTACTTGAGCTGGGTGGGTTTGATTTCAATATGGGAAGTCATGAGGTGAACTAACAAAAGGGCTCTGTTGGAAATATATACTAGAATTTCTCAGCTTCTCCTTACTTCTCTTGTGACTGTAAGAAGGAACCAGAAGCATCCTTCCAAAACGACAGAAGAGCATGGGCATCATCATTAACAAAAGATCCTGTGCACTTTTGCCATCAATTAGTTTGTTTATTTTTTCAAGAAACATCCTTATTTAGTTTTTCATTTTTGGTTTTTCACCCCAGCCCTGGGTCACAAACCCAATTCCTTGGGCTTTATGTGGCCAGCAAACCAGCATCTCATCCCTCCAAGCCACAAAGGCAAGCCCCATCTATCAGTTCTTATCATTTGTCCTCTGATAACCCCTTAATTGGCTCAGTTGGAAGGACTAAGTTTCTCTCAGTCTAGCAAATACATAGTCAGCATCCCTATAAATTAGCATATGAGTTGGCAGAGGGGCCCCAGCCCAGTCAACAATTGAAGAATTTCTCCCTTTTACATTCTACTTGCTAAAGACACCCCTCACCCTCTTCTTAAGGGTCCAGGTGACGTCCATGACCCTGACTTGACACACTGCCCAGCCTCCAGTTTTATCAAGCAAATGGAGATAATCAGGAATGAGGCATATGACAGTCTTCTTTTCTCCTCAGTTTCTATGACATTCCTCCTTCAGCTGGAATTTTAATATTTTAGCATTTCATTCATTTCTTCTTCATTTATAAATACATTCATTCATTTTTCTAAAGATTAACTTTATTTGGCACACCCTGGTGGGGCAGTGGCTAGATCAATCACCTCTGAAGAAGAACCTGGGTTCAAATTCTGGGTCGTGGGGGGGGGGGGTGTTGGGGGGGACAATCAATGTGAAAAACTAAGTGAAAAAAAAATAAAAAATGTTTCTTCTTCCTCTCCTTTCCTGTCTGCTTACTTACCCTCATTCTTGCCTGTACCGTTCCTTCTAAAAAAAGAGAATATTTTATAACTAAAATATACTAATCTTAAATAGGAAAATCAATTCAATGACAAAAGAATCACCCCCCTAATAACCAAACAGCACTACCCTAGGAAAGCAAGATGGTTAGTAAATCTTATTATGTCACCTATTCAGTATGTAAGACCATGATCATCTCAATGAAACTTAATGTTCACTTCTGACAGGATTTCAGATACAAAGAAATACAGAAATGTATTCTTTTATGACAATAAATATTTTTAAACTAGTGGTCCACATGAAATGGTAAAAAAACATTTCTAGTAAAAAAAACATTCCCATTAAGATTTAAAAAAATAGCTAAGACATCCATTATAACTTTACATTGCTCTAAAGGAAACAACACATGAAATTAGAAATGAAATCTCAAGCCACATATATGGGTAGGATTAAAAATTATTATTACGTTGTACCCTGGTGACTCAGGCACTATGTCAGTGACTGGGGTATAGACCACGTAAAGCCCAGGACCATGAAAAGGACCAGGATTTGCAACAGAAGTGGAGACACCAAAAATAAAAGTACTTCCTCTTCCTCTTCCTTTCTTCCTAAATAATTCTTCCTCTTCTCCTTGGCATCCTCTCTTAAAAAGAAAATTATGATTAAATAAAAAACTGATAAAAGTTCCAGCAAGTTCCATGGATGGGGAATAAATGGTTACAAATCAACAGCTTTTGCATAGCAATAACTAATTTTAAAATATCATTGAAAAAAGATCCCATTTATCATTATGACACAAGCGTTATTTCCAGTTACTTTACATATTAACAAGAAATGTGAATTTACACGAAGAAATAAAACAGGAAGTTTTAATGAACGGAAGAAATCACATCTGACTGGTTGGGATAACAGGATGTGAAAAAAATATGACTTCTTGAGTTAATTTATATTTTATAATATATAATTATATAATTATAATAGATAATTTATATTTATAATTTACAAATATCTAATTGAAATTCAAACAAAACTGTTGTTGTGGATTATTATACAAGATTTTAATCTTCAACTCAAAGAACAATCAACAAAAGCAGAGTGCATTTTTTGAAAAGGAAGAGTAATGAAGGAAAACCAGATATTAAAATGAATTAGACAGCTGGAGTAATTAAAGAGTGTGTCACTGTACCCAAATCATCAATGGATGGAGAGGCAAAATAATGTACGTACAGAGCTTAAGTTGAAAGCTTGCCCATGACTTGGACTGAGTTGAGAAATCTGTCATTCATCTATTGGGTGGTCCAGGGTGAACGATTTCATTTTTCTAAGCTTCAGTTACATAATTTACACAACAGGAGAAATAATGGGGTTGTGGCAGAGTTGCATAAGGTGATGTAAGGAGCATGCTTAGTAGCAAACTGAGCCATGAAGGAAGCTTTCAAGAAATGTGACTTGCTACTACCATTATTGCTACTGCTGCTGATGTTATTATAGAATCAAGGAAGTACTGCAAACTAATGATGATAGTAGGGATGATTTGAACTATTGTATTTAGACATTTGCTCCTTTGGAATACAATTTTAATAGTAATCGTTAGAGGGTAAGCCATCACTCAGTGTGGTCTAAAGGTGCGTGGAAACTACACCTTTAAATGAAATAGTGTCTCTGGAAAGCAGGTCCAGGAATACAGTCAGCATCAGCTGGGACAGTTTTCTCTCAGGACTGTCAGCATGAAACAACAGGAAATGAATAAAACAGTATTCCAGGACCTACTGTAGGCCTGTTGTGACTGTCACTGTGTTGTTACATGTGCAAAGCACTGCTCTCAGCACTTCATATAAACTCTGCTTAATCCTCATAGCAACCCAAAGAGGTAGGCAGAAAAGTCGCATTCCTTTTATAAATGACGAAACTGAGGCAAGGAGGTGCAAGCAGTTCAGCAGTGGTTAGTGGGTGGCAGAGCCTGTCACTGAGGTCCAACACCAGACATCAGAATCCATGTCTTAGCCCCTCACCCGCTGCCCATGCTGGTGCACAGCACCCACCACATGCAGGGTGAAGCCCAGACAGGGTAGAGACAAATGTCAACAACAGCTTTATTAAAAGCACAAAGTGACATTTAATGTCTCGAGGTAGACACTACCTTCTGAATAAACACAGTGAATGAAATGAGAGACCAGAGCAAGCTTTGTCTAAAAACTTTGCCAGTAAAATTAATATGCAAGAAAATGAGAAAATACTTAATAAGTCGGAGACAAAAGGTCAATATTTTTAAGATTCTGTTATGAATCAAATTTTTTAAACCTCAAAGAGACTATACATGAAGGCATGAACTTCAGATAAAAAGAATATTAGTGTTCCAAAAACATGAAAAATATTCTTCTTGCTAGCTATCTAAGTGATTGAGGTTTAAAGGATAGAAGTTTGTGATCAGCAGGAAAACTACATCATTTTCATTTAGTTAAATGTAAAAATAGGTGAAACTATTGGGAAAAGGTATAAACAAAAAAAAAAACATAAAAACCACCCAAAGAATGAAAAATCTAAGTCAAAATTATAACTTTTTGGTGTTTTTATATCCAATAAAATTAAAAGAAAGTGAGAAATGAAAAAAAAATGTTGTACTATATATAAGCCATACAAAATTAATATCCAGACTAAAAAAACCCTAAAAGTCAAAAAGAAAATAATGTAATAATCCTTTCAACCAAAGACAGAATCAGAAATTTCACAAATGTGTATTACACAAATATGAATGTTTATTACATATTTGAAAGACTGCTCCATATCTTGTACTATGGAAATGCAAATCAAGATAATATATTAATCTTCTCATCAGACTATCCAAAATTATTCTATAAAATATAATTTCTCATTACAGGGGATTCAGGTACTAACATATGCAGTTGCTGGGTTTACAGACTGATTCAGCTGTTTTGGGAAAATTGGAAGTAACCCCAATGCCAAGCCTCAGGGGATGGTTAAATTAACTATGACACATTTATATTGTGTAATATACTATAATAATCCAATACCATTATTGGTATGATATCATTAAGTGGATAATATAATAAGTAAGTTTAACTTCAAATATATTTACTGAGTATCAACTATGTGCTGGTTTCTAGATATTGTCACTAATACATAATGAACAAAAGAGTGAAAATTCCTTGTCTTAGTAGAGCTAACACTATAGTGTAAAATATGTGCAGTTGGTATGTCCTGGTGGCCGAGAGGTTTAGTTCACTGGGTATAATCCACATACATCCCAAGGTCCCCAGTTCAAGAGCCTGGGTCTGGGGAAACATTCAAGAAGAACAATTAAATAAAATAAATAAAAATGTTTCTCCTTCCTCTCTCTTCCTGCCTCCCTGGATATTCGCCTGCATTACTGCCTGTACCTTTCCTTTAAAAAAAAAGCTACCATATGAGATCAACTTTATTTAAAAAAATCATAAAAACATGTGCTTTGTGTGTGTTTGCACATTCACGTATTTTTAGGTGTGTGTGCATATATGTACATAGACTATGAAAAGACAACAGCAGTTACATTTATGGAGGTGAGAGGAATTAAGCGAAGGTCAAGATTCTATTTCCTTTGTCTGAATTACTTAACTTTCTCACAATGAAAATGAGTTCATTCCTTTTTAGTGAGATTATAGCTTCACAATTATACATATTTCATCAAAACGTGCTGAATAAGCCATACATTGCACATGAGGGAAGGATTGAATCAAGAACTAAAACTTGAGGAGTGGATTCTGCTTTCTCAGCATAACAGCTGTCTCCTGAATGACTACTTTAAAAGTCTGGACGACGGATGACTAGCTAGTGGGAAAGGGATGGAAATGAGAGCAGCCTTACCACGAGGGAGCTGCAGCAGACAGGCAAGACATCCAGTCTGGCATGGAATCAGGAGTAGCAAGGAGTGGGACTTTGTTGTTGGGGGTGGAGGGACAGGCAGGGGTGGGACGGGGTGTCCTTCAGAGGTCTGGCATGGGACAGACACGCCCAAGAGGAGAAACCCCGCAATTTGTTGTCGGCTAAAGTAGCATCATCCCTTAGCAGACAGGCACTTGTGCAGGATTAAAATTGAAATTTCTCTGAGATGTGGAGTGGAAATTAAAAGAGTGAGAGTTACTTCTCTAGGACCAAGGAAATGATACAGCCCCAATGTCCATAAACAGTGAGACAAGTCATGAGCAGGAAGACATAAGATGCCATTTATCTGTTAAATCAGAGGAACATTTAAGTCTAAAATTACAGTGGTTAGTAAAATAATAGTAGGAGATAATAAAACTTGAGAATGTTATAAAAATTCCAAGGAATTCAAATCATACAGACATTTAACTTTCTTGGAACCAATATACTGTGCTCTGTAAAAGAGAGACAGGCAAAGAGGACAAGAGACAGACAGAAGAAAAATCAGAGGGAGGCAGAGGGGAGGCAGGACAAAAACAAAGGGAGGCCCTTTGTTGGCCCAGGTTCCCAACACCCTGGTGAAACAAAACCAGGTCTCTGTTGCCCAGAAGAAAGGGCATCACTGAAACCTGAGGCTAGGTTCTGCCTTCATCAAGGGATTTCTACAGGTAACTTTGAGTAGATAGGATTTTTCTCCTTGTTGATTTTAAGCCCTAAACTCTCAATTAAGATGAAACTTGGCTATAAAAGCATATCTAGGTACACCCTGGTGGCCTAGTGAGTTAAACCAAGTACAGTCCTCATACATTCCAAATTCCCCAGTTCAAGACCTGGGGCCAGTGAAACAGTCAATGATGAACAACCAAATAAAACGGAGAGCTTCTTCCTCCTCTCTCTCCCTGCCTGATGCCTGTGAGCCTTCATTCCTGCCTGTATTCCTCCTTTAAAAAGAAAAAGAAAAAAAAAAAAGCACATATATATTCTGAGGAGAAAAAAAAAACTCCTAGAGGTACAATACATTGTTATTCCAAATAGAAAACCGATTTAAAAGATGCAGCACAAATTACAGGCCAGATTTTTCACTAAGTGTGACCCTGAGGAATGCCTTGTTCTGTCTAATTGATAAAGTCAAGATTATTAGACTTTATAAGCTATTGACTGATCCTTCTGGTGCTATCTCCAAAGAATAAAGGGATTAAAAAGGAACTAAATTCTAATGGCTATTGTAGTTTTTGCTTTGTTAATCAGTGCTGCGAACTGAATGTGTCCTTCCAGAATTGGTATGTTGAAAGCCTAACCCTCAATGAGATGGTACTCAGCACTGGGGCCCTGGGGAGGTAATTAGGGTTAGATGATGTCATGAGGGTGGAACCCGCGTGATGGGATTAATACCCTTATAAAAAGAGGAGGAGCAGGATCTCCCTCTCTCTGCCCTAAGGAAGGCCACATGAGGACATAACTAGGAATAGGGCCCTCACTAAGAGTCTGGTTGTGCTGGTATCCAAACTTGGACTTCCAGCCTCCATGAGCAGGAAAAATGTTTGTTATATAAGCCTCACAGTCTATGCTATTCTACAAGACCAGCCCAGCTGACTAAAACAATCAGATTAACTTTTAACAGACCCAAGTTCATCTAATTCGGTATCAATCAGCCTGAGAGTACAAAAAGCAAAATAAGTAGAAATAATAGTGAAGGGATTTAGATGATGTGATTTGCCATAACTGAGACCATTAAATGATATTCTTAATACATCTGACAAACTATTAGAAACAGTAGTTAAACTCTACATTTTAGAGAAAGATATAGATTCAAATTATCTGGACTGGAATCCTGGTGCTGTCACTTGTCATCTGTATGATAGGACATATTACCTGGCCTCTCTATGCCTCAGTTTCCTTATCTGCAAAACTGAGATAAGGGTACCTACCTCATAGAATTGTTGGGAGGACTTAATACATGTAAAGCCTCTTAAACCACACCTGATGCACTAAGTAATCAATGTCGAATGTCACAATTTCTATAGAACTGATGGGAGAGGATATTCGTTTTTTAAAGATTTTCATCCTCCCTTATTACAACATAATAGCACTATAGTTGATGGTTCACATATCTGTTTCCGTTCTTTGAGTTTCCTGGCAGTAGGATCTATGTTATCTTTTTTTTTCTTACTTAAAGTAACACTGGTTTATAATAAGATTTCAAATCTTCTACTTCTTTTTTAGTAAATATAACTTTCCTAATTGGTGATTTTGAAAATGTAAATTCCCCAATTTTAAAGTGAATTTATAATTCCACATCATGTCATGGATCTATCCCTGTGTTATCAGTTCTTTCTCTCGGCCTCCTCTCCCCTCCCACTCCCACCCTCTCTGAGGGCTGGGTGAGGTCACAAAGGGGACTAAATTAGGCAGAAAAATGAATTAGGAAAAGTCAGGAGAAGGGGAGTTGGCATATTATCATTAATAAGTGTTGAAAGTTTCATTCTTTCCTTGCAATAAATTACTTGTAAGCTACCAAGTAATAAAGAAAATAGATTTTTTTCCTCAGGAGGTAATATTCAAAAAAAAAAAAAAAAAAAAACCCAACAAATCAAAATATTTTAATAGCACCATGTAGAAGGATAAGATAGTATTGAGCTTTATCTCAATAACAGAAGGAATCAGTGTTTTCTGAATAAGAAAAATGTCTTTTAGAGCTCCAAGGGTCCAATTTACAAATTCTTATCTTAAAAATTAAAGTATATTAGTGTACTCTACAGCTAAATCCTAGACAGTCTTATAATAATAAGACATTACAAAATAACAGAAAATGTGTAGATGCCCAAAGTATACTGAATTGTCTCCCAAATTCATGCCAGAATGTGACTTTATTTCAACAGTCTTTGCAGATGCAATTAGAAGGATAGAATCATACTGGATTAGGGTGTACTCTAAATCCAATGGCTGGTGTCCTTCTAAGAAGAGGAGGAGACACAAAGGCAGACACACATGGGGAAGACTGAGGCAGAGACTCCAGTGATGCCACCACAAGCCAAGAACACAGGAGCACCAGGACTTAGGAAGACCTTGCTTCTTCCCGAGAGCCTTCACCAGGGGTATGACCCTACCAACACCTTGACTTCAGATGTCCAGCCTCCAGAATCGTGAGAGAATACATTTCTCTTGTTTCAAGTTGTTCAGTTTGTGGTAATTTTTTTTATAGCAACCCTAGAAAACTCAAAGTCCAAGGAAAGGGACAGTTTCTAAATAAGCATATATAGGATTTCAGTGTCTGCTAGAACAACATCAAGCAGTGCTATATTATCCTTATAAGAAAGAAACACAGCTAAGAACAAAATATCTTATTTTACATGTTAGTCACCTTCTAGAACAGCTGTGATAAATGCATGCATTGGCATGGAAAATTTTATTCCGATGAATTGCATAATCTTAGAAATGTGTTACCTAAAATACAATCCAGTGTGTCTAATATATATTACATTTATATTTTTTTCTGATAAGGAACACCTATATAATACATAAATACATTATACATAAAAGTATAATACATAAAAGCATTATACTTTGAGAGGAAGGAAGAGGAGGAAAAAGTATTTTAAGAAACGGAGTCAGGGAGGAAGGAGGAAGAAGCATTTTTATTAGTTAATTTATTTTGGTTGTTTTCCTGCCCCATCTACCCCATGCCACCCCAGAATTGCCCAGCTCAGGTCCTTGGGCTTTACATGGCCCATATTCCAGCCACTGGCTTAGTATTTCATATTATACATTTTTTTAATAGTATACCCTCTTAAAGGTATATATTATACCTTACTATGAATCTTTGAGAAATTATCCAGTTATTGCTTTGAAATTAAAAACAAACAAACAAACAGCAACCTCAACTCTTAACATGTTATAGTATTCATAAGGTTTTCATTAAAACTGCCTACCTTGAAAATAGAGATGGAGTAAAAATTTCCTCAATTCTTTCTAGACATGTATTTTAAGACCTTTTCACTAAATGGTCTTGGTAAGGAACTGGCGACTTACTGTGTAGATTTATAACATCTATTTAAAAGGACATGTTAAACTTCTTAATAGGATATTGGAAGAGCTGCATTTTTCCTATTCATGACTCAGTAAGTTGTCTCAAAAATTAATCCATGAACCAAGATTGATATGCAGGCTGTATTGTTGCTTAGTGAAAGGTTTTCTACTTTTCAAGGGGAAAAGGTTCAATTAGGAAATAAAAGCAATGATTTTACTCTCTTTCTTGAAAGCTGAGAGAGTCATACAAATACATAAAAATGAAAATAACAATAGCAAGCACTTTGCATAGCTCTGTCAGTTAGGCCCTGTTCCAGGAACTTAACTTGTATTAGATCATTTAATATTTACAAAAATTTTATGAAGCAGATGCTATTATTATCAGCTTATTACAGATTAGAAACCTGAGGAACAAAAAGGTTAAATAACTTGCCCCTGGTCACACAGGCACATCACAGTTCCAGCTCTGAAGAAACACTATATTACCTCTCAGCTTAGTATAGTCAATGGAATAAATTTTTAAAAAACAAAAGGGAAAAGAAAGTCAGAGGATAAAGCAAGAAAATCATTTAATGGACCATTTTTAGGTATTAATTAGGTGTTAATCATATTCTTTTAGGAAGATAATATGTGCAATATTCCTATTGTTCAAATTAAATTGCTCTGAAGACAGAAAAATACATGACAAGAACCTGCAGATACCACCTCTGGTGCACCTCCTCCAGTATCTGTCTTCTTCCACTTATAGGTGGAGAAGAGTCCATCCCCATGCCCATGTGATCTGGCCTAAGCCAATCAGTACACCAACTCATTCTCTGACCACAGTGATTGGTTCATGAAAGAGCACAAGATTCAAGTCTGTCCAGTCAGAGTGAACCGCAAGAACTTTTTGGGAAATTCTGGGAGAAAGATCCCTTTATTTCTCCTAGATTCAAACTAGGAAGGCAATACTCTGGGTACTAATGACCGTTATACAGAAACCCCCTTGGAGCCCAAGAATGGAGCCAATAGCAAAGTAGCAGAACCAAAAAAGCGAAAAGAGTTCTTCTGGTTCATCAAACTAGTTCATCTTGACACTGAATTAAATAGACCTTGACTCTATCCCTGATTGTTCAATTATGTAAGTTAATAAATTTGCTTTTTTTCCAAGGCCATTTAATTTTTTTTTTTTCTTAAATTTACAACTGAAAGAATTCTAACTGATATAGATATTGGTTCCTGGAAGGCAGATGAGTGGAGAGAGGGGGAGGTGTGAAGCCTGGAAAATTAGAATTGGCTGATTGGTGGAAAGAAAAAGGTTATGAGGAACCCTTTATCCTAAATAGGAAATGGCAATATTTGTTATCCTGTTATAAAATAATTAAGCTCTGATCTCTCTTAACATTGTACTCAAACCATGTGCCTAACAGATTGATGTTAGGTGACTTGGTCAGAAAATTTCAGGATGTTGGTCTGTGCCAACGATATTTTGAGAGCTGTAGGGAGTACTTAGGAAAAAAAAGAGGGAGCGTCTACTAAAACTAGCTTGAGAAAATAGGAGGGGAGAACAGGGGTAAGGTCTTTCTGCTTACAGCCTACAATTCAAGGAGTCTGAGAATCCAGCTCTGTAGAGACCTGTGGACTGGGGAAGCCAGACTTCACACTCCAGTCTAGAGTTGGAGCAACCACTGGCACATTGGTAAGAAACAAAAATAGATAATAAGCCTTGGGTTAGGAGATACCCTGATACCCAGGAAGCACCTTGCTCTGCTCTCTGCCTAAAGAAAAAGTATTCCTCATTGTTACTGTAGTTAGATGCTATCTGGGCCTACAAAAATGGATTATCAGTTGTACAAACCACATCAATCCCTCCACCCTCAACATAGCCTGACTGTTAACATTCAAATCCGTAAACTGAGTTTCTCTTCATCTACGCACACATCCTCTGATGACAAGGTTCCACAAATATTAGAACTGTAATTTGTTATTCCCCCTGCCCCCTCAGGTCAGTTTCCTCTTATTCCAACAACATCCCTGACTTTCAGGTAGCATTCCCTTGTCTCTTTAAACTTTGAAATACAACATCCCACTCACTGACTTCAATCTTCCACCCTCCCATGTCTTTCCCTTACATCTGCTACACATTTTTCCTAATTTCAGTAAAACCCTCAGTGTGCTGGCTGGCACATTTTCTTTCACTTTTCACTCAACATCATCTTTTGTCTTTTCTTTTTCCTGGGCACAAACTCAGATGCCATTTTCCTGTTCCCTCTGCAGTTAGGTGAGGACAAATAATGGAGTCCTGGTCAACAGAATGGAAATGGCAATGTGGTGTGACACTTTTGGGCTGGTCCTTAAAAACCCCTTCACTCAGGCCTCCTCTCTCTTCCTGCTTGCCTGCCTACTCACCTTCATTCCTACCTGCACCTCTTCTTAAAACAAACCAAAAAAAAAAAATTATTCATATTAGAACATGCGTCCTTTATATCAGTCTGTCTCTTTTCGAAACTTTAACTCACCTATTCTCTTGACCTTATATGTTGCTTGCTTCTGGGGGAAGAGAGGGTGTGGGAATCCAGCTCAGGACATCAACTCCATCTCTCCTGTCTGCTTTCTCAGCTTTTGACTGAGAGTAGAAGAGCATCTCACAACACCAAGAAGATTTGTACTATTTAGGTGGTCCCCAACTCAACACAGGACCTTCCAGCAGTCCAAATCTCCCAATGTTTTGTGAACTCTGGGAAACACCTAATAACGGTTTCACTGTTCCTCCATGAAGTGTTCTTTCCCTAAGCTTTTATCCTACTACTCATGAACTTTTCTCACCTGTCTTATCACTACTTGGACTCCTGTTTACTTCTTCATTCTGTCCCAACTCCTCTTTCCCCACCATCCTTTAATCCCATATCTCCTTCTCATGCTTAGAAATGACCTCAACTTCTCCCTTTGGCTTTAGTTAGTGTATACATTGACAAACATAACTTCGGTCTCCAGTCTAGAACCTCAAACCTTACTGATTTCTTCAGGAGAAACAAAAAATATATACAAACTGAAATTTCCACTTTCTTCTCCCTTCCCTGAAATCTACTTCTCCTGCTGGGAATGACATAACCCTCATCCATAAATATTTGTAAGTTTTTATTCTCTAAATAAACTTCGTGTCTGTCCCCTCTTCTGCATACCTACTGCTACCAAGAGTTCTATTTTCTTACCTAAATTACTTCAGACAACAACTTCATCAATTTCTGGATCTTTAGTTTTATTCCTCTGCACCATTTCATATGGCTGACAGAGAGATATATGTAACAAACAAATCAAATGATATCACTTTCCTATTGGAAACACATCGATAGCTCCCTCTACCTTTGGAATAAATATTTCTTTGTCTTTTCTGAACTCTAGGCACTTTTATCCAACTTTCCAATGGACATTTTTATTCCAGTCTTCCACAGGGATCATACTCAACAAATACTCTCCCTGACTCTGAGTCCTGTCTTTTCTTACTGTGTTTCTTCTTCCATGAAGCACACTGCCATCTCACCTGTGCCTACAGCAGACATCTGACCAGCACTGCTGATGACCCCTATCCTCCCCTATATGCAGCGCATCACAAATTCTTTAGATTTGTCTTACTCAATATCTCCTGAACTAATTAGCATCTCCTCAAATCCAGTACCAACAGCCCAGCCCAGATCACCGTAACTTCTTCTCTATTACAACCTACTAACTAGTCTCTTTATTCTAATCTTGTCCTTCCTTCAAAACCTTTTCTCCATGTGTGAATGACCTTTCTAAATATTAATAAGGTTTTACTTTTTAAAACCTTAGACTGATACTGTTTTCAGTAACACACATACACACACACACGGAACTTCAATGAAACTTAGGTCCCAGAGAAGGAAGATGAAAAACAATAAATTAGATAACCATTAATATTTAATGGCAAGAAATTGGGGAGGACATCTGACTTTGAAGTCCACAGTCAGGGACAGAAACTTGCAGAAACGATGCAAGATCAGGAGCTGGCCTTGAATAAGAAGAAAGACTTCCATATTCTTACTTACCATCATCCTCACTGGGCCCGTGGTTCATTCATCATTCTGTCCTAAACACCTACCATGGATTTGGGCACTCACAGGTTTTGAGCACACGTTGAAGAAATGACAGGATGAATGAAGTTTACATTTAAACTCTTGGGCAGTGCAACTCTAAGCTTATTGTGTGACTCACAATTTTTTTCTTAACCTACATTCACATCAACTTATAAACTTCCAGGGAGACAAATTTCTAGGCAAACAATAATACATTTCTAGGTAGGCAAAAATACATAAGATTTAGATATAAAGAGGAACTTTGCTTTCCTTAAACCCTAAAATTTTTCAGAACAGTTTCTACAGAGCAATTATCTTACAACTAGGAGCCTTGAGAGGTGATCACGGGGAAAGTGCAGAGTGTCTGAGTCCCAGCAACGCTAAAGAGTTGGCATTAGTCAGCAAGTGGGGCTCCAAGACTCCCAGGTTTTGAACATCTCGTGAGGCAAAAAATTGTTTTATATGAAGCCAAATCAACCTCAGATATTCTGATTCATAAAGGAAATGGTTTCAAGTCATTATGGTTCATTCCTGTTAAGCAGAAAAATGCTAAGGAGCTCCTTAAGATGTATTATATTGCATTTAGTTATTGCATTTGATTCCAGCAAATAAGATATTCAGGTCATAACCCTTTATTTAAAAGTGAAATGTCTGAAGAAAAACAAAAAACAAAAAAAACTAGCAGCAAAACTTGACCTTCTATGCAAGTATTTATAGCTTTCACTTAATTTACTTGATGTGACAATTCATTTGTTTTACTGCAGAAATGTAATGTGTTTAATTATAAGGTGATGCATCTGGCCCCACTGGAATATTGGGGATAAGATAAATATATGTAATGTATTGTTTCTTCTAAAATGCAAAAGATTAGACCTTCAAGACACATATGGCCCCAGGGGTTTGGGGTAAGGGATCTGCATTCTATTATAACACTCACCCAATTCTATTATTTTGAGTTCTAAAAACTTCCATCATGCTTGAGCTTTGAAGTAGGCAGCAAAAGTAAAGTCTCAAAATACAATTAGCATGATTTGAGCCTTTGGAAGTAATATAATTGAAAACTGCTTTCAGTTTCCTTTCAGATCTGATTTAAAGTTTGCTTCTCTGCCTCTCTCCCACTGCTTTTCCAACATGCAGATACTTCTATGTACTAGAGATGCTTCTGACCATGAGGAAAACTCCTAAATGTCTCAAGAAGGAACAAGTGCCTACTCGAAGTCCCTCCTGGGAACACCATCAGAGTACCGTTGCAAACCTCATAAACTATATTATTTCTGATTCTCACAATTCCCCAACAGAGATATCTCCTAGTCTTCCCATCACACAACTGAACAAACAGGTTCATTTGTTAAGGGTTATTTGGCTACTAACAGACAGAACAGACTTACAATCTAGGAATATCTAGTCCCAATTCTGTTTCTTCCAAACTCCATGGGACAAATACTTGACCCAAACTCCAATGTCACTATCAGCTTGTTCATATTTGGAAGGAAGACTTTAAGGCTACTTCATCCATGGTAGAAATGAGAGTGCATTTTTTTTCAATGTCTATACTAACGATTTGACAGTAAAATGAAGATATGTACGTATATATATATATATATATATATATATATATATATATATATATCTGGTTTTGAAATACTCAACTCTAAAGTCATTTAGATGTCAATTGATATAATTTTGGTTTTTCTTTTATCCTTATTTTTTTAAAACAAGTAATTGTGCACGCCTGGTGCACTGTCCATTATACAGCCTAAGGACCAGGGTTAGCAGTTCAGGGTTGGGTGAACAACTAAAACGAACAACGAAATAAGTGAAACACCTCTTTCTCCCCTATTTTCCTTTCTGCTTGCTGCCTGCCTTCATTCCTGTCTGCCTTCCTTCCTCTATAAAAACAAACAAATAATTGGAATTGGGGAGGCTTACTGACAAATACAACAAATCAGATATTCAATATTTACCCACCTTTTAGAAGTGTCATCTACATATATTGGACATGTTATCATACAAAGGAAAGAGAAAAGCTTACACTTTCTAACAACACAGCACGGAAGGACAGAGATGAAGATCATTAATGATTTTAATCATTTTAAGGCCCATTAAAATTAGAGAAATATCAAAGCACCCACAGTGTTAAGGATTTATTATTACAGCATTTTAGAGTTTACTAGTTCATACCTTTCAATCACAGCAAGTTATTAGCAGTGAAGGGATGAACCCTCATAAGAGGATTTTTATTTCAATGACAGGATGTTATGGACAAGACAACCTACATTTAAAAAAATTAGTAGCAAGCGCTAGTTGAGTTAATCAGTTAAAGACAAACTGTGCCTTTGGGAAGCTAATGAAAAAGCAACAGTAAAGCTTACAGAACTTAGCTCGTACAATTTGCCTTGAAGGCGGAAGATTGGTTCCCTGAAATAGCAAAGAATTATATGCTTTAGTTCAGAAAAAAAAAAAGTTTTCAAATAAAGTCTGTTATTACCTCTTCTCCTTTCAAAACAATGGAAAAAATTCTAAAGCAGAGGTTTCAATTTGTTCAATAATGGCACCTCTGAATTAAAAAAAAAAAATGACCCTATAAAATCATCATTGTTTTGACTTGAAAAGAAATAACAATGCAAATATTCATGATCACATAAAACATAAAAGAAAACAGCAAACTGTCGGAGTTAATGCAATCTCTGCAGAGCGCTATTAGTCAGAGACAGGCGGTCAGCCCAAAACACAAAAACTGAAAAGATCAGATTGAAGGATTCAGCATCTTCATTAACCAACAGGAATTTGGCGTGGCAGAGATTAAGTGCAACAAAGCCTTCACTAGGAGCTGTCCCTTCACTGTTACCAAGCTGTGCAAATGTGTGAACTAGTCAGAGGGCTCATGCAAGGATGCACCACATTTTAACCTTGAACTGACTCAAAGATTGGATAGTAAATCGAATTTAGGGGTCACGTAAGCAAGCAAAGTAGGACACACAGAGTCAAGTTTGAAAAGCAGAGCAAATAGCAGAAAAGTTATTAAAGTAAATCAACATGGGTAACTGCATAAAATAGCCCCAAAAATGTGATTCACTCCAAAAACTTTCAAAGCAAAACCAAAACAAAAAGCAGCATTTTTTCAGCAAAATTTGCACATGATTAATTTGCATTAAAAAATCATCAATCAAGCCATTTAGCTCAAATTCTTTGGGAAACATGCAAACGGGAGCTTTTAAGCAATTCCTACCTGATTTCCAATTGTGTTTTTCTTGTGAACCTGGCTGCTCCTCTGCTGAGCACTGAGAAAAGCAAAGAAAAGCAGCACTGAAGAGACTCAGATTTTTTTTGTGACTTCACAGATACTAACATATATACAGGCTCTCAAGAAATATCAACAACGGAGACAGCGCTAACATCAAAAAATCCAGGTCAGTTTCATTCTGGAAGCAAAACTGACTTGGTGGAAATTCCAGTATCAATTACCAATCACGAACCAAAAATATAAGTAACATGAATGTAAGAAAAGTTATATTGCTACATTTATAACATAATAAGTCAAGGTAAGGATTTATAGCATCCCATTAGGTCTACAAAATAGTGTATTGAAAATTAACAGTTGCTTGAGTATATGTCATGTTCTATGTACTTTGGAGATATCAGTCATTTTCATTTTAACCCTACAAGGTAGTTACTATGATTCTCCTCATTTAATGGATGGAGAGATTGAGTAACAGAAGCTAAGTGGATTTCCCAAAGTCGCTCAGCTAAGAGGCAACATTAAAGAGTCTGACTCAAGGTCCCATTATGATGTTACCTCATTTGTTCAGATGCCCCTTATAATCCAATGACCCCCATAGTGTTTCTCCACCTTGGACTTACCGCCTCAACTCTAGGCTCCTATGTGCTTTTGAGAACTCAACATCTCCACGTGGATGTCTAATGGGCATGTCAAGCTTAATATTCAAAACTGAACTCGTGATTCACCCCCTAAAGCCTCCACCTACCATCTTCCTCTTTTTAATTAACAGCAACTTCCAAGCACGTAGGACAAAATCTTGATTCTTTTTCCTGTTACACCCCATATTCAAGCATCTGCAAATACTGTTGACTCTACTTCTTAAAATGTGTTTCAAATTCCACCATCCCATTACCAGTTCTACTGCTACCCACTAGGTGTAAGCCACCATTACTCCTCCCCTGTGTGACTTCAATCACTTACTCTCTGGCCTCTGCCTTCATAGTTGTCCCACTAATATCTGTTCTCAACACAGAAGCCAGGATGATCCTTTTAAAATGAAGAGCCTTCTGCTCAAGATCCTCTACTGCTAACCAATACCTTCAACCCAGGGTCAAAGTCAAAGTCCCTGTAATGATGCCCAAGGCCCTCCCCAACTGACCCCACCCTCTGCCTATCAACTCATGTCCTCCTACTCTCTCCACCTTGTTCACTAGAGAGATCCAACCACACTATGTTGTTCTCTTTCAAAACTACCAAGCATATTCCCACATCAAAGCCTTTATTCTAGTTGCTCCCTCTGCCTAGAAAACATGTCCCCAATGTCTCTGCATGACTCCTGATCTCATCTCCTTCACGTCTTTGCTCAAATTTATCTTTTCAGTGAGGGGACCATGAATGCCCTACTTAAAGAAGTTCCCCTCCCTTTCTTCAAGTCTCTTTACCTTGCTCTGTTGTTCTCTATGGCATTTTTCTCCTTCAAATATACTATGTAATTTATTTATGTTTTCTGTTTATGTCTGTCTCCCTCCATTAGCAAATAAACTCCTTGAGAATATAGGTTTTTGTCTATTTCATTCATTGCTATATCAAAGTACCTGGTACAGAGATGGTTTCAACAAATAGCTGTTGGATGAAAATTCCAGTGATGTCGATAGCATTATAACATGAACACAGAGGGGTCAATAATTTAACCACATATTTGAGGAAAGGTGAACCAGCACATATGGATTTATATCATTTTGTAAATCGAAGTTACCTCAAAAAATATTAAAATAAAAACAAACAATTTAACCCCAGAGCTCAGCCCTTTAGGGATTGTGTCATTCTATCTCAAAAGAATGGTTTTCTGTTTGGCAAATCCATGAGAAAACACCTCTCAACAGAAGAAAACTCAATTCATTTTGGTTATTCTGGGAAGTCCAGCAATATCCAGCCCTCTAACTGGTTGTTCAACAGTTTATAGAAGCTGTTTTGGTGATCATTGTTTAAAATGATGGGATATTATGATTAAAAATTAAAACCACAACACTTGCTGATCAGGTAGCTAAGGTGCAGGCTATGAAAGCCATGGACCTGGGTTTAAGACCTAGGACTAGAAAAAATTAAAACAAAACATAAAGATTTAAAAAATAAATTAATACTACACTTAGAACAGATGTTCAATATATGAATCTTTTATAATCCCCATGATGTATTTAAGCTGCTTCCCTTCAAACTTGTGAAAAACCATATACGACATAACAACTGAGGGCGAAGAACAGGTCGGTGGTGAAAAGTCACAAAGTGCTTGGTTACTAAAGATAACTTGTGTGTGGTTTGTTTTGCATTTTGCTAATTTCAGAATTTCAGCTTTTTAATTCTTTCGTCGCTCTTTCTGGTTTTTAATTAAATGCTTAACTCCCATAATCACTAGGAAAGCCATTGCTCCCCAGCCATTTCTCTACAAGATTGAAATCTTCATTATTCGGGTTTTGTGGGGAGGCTGTAAACGAGGTGAAACTTGTCTGACTATGGCCACATCGTGTGTGTCTGATGACCTACATGACCCTGTGCTGCCACATGCCCTGACGTATGGAGACATGTGCTTCTCTGCCTAGGGCTTCGATTCTTTTCCAATTTTCTCTACAGGGCCATCAGTCTTCCCTTCTTCCAGGAAAAAATGGGGAAATGACTATTATAGTGAAACCAAGCCGCCTTCATGGGTGTGATCATCTCTTCCAAGTACTGTATTAGTATCTTAGGCATTTTTTGAAGGGAAATGTTTTGAAATAAACCACTGATCATGGTGATAACCTCAAAACAGGAGAGACCAGCAGTGCTTACTGTGGCACAGTTGGAGATCCTCAAATTATGTGTGGACCCTCCTAAAATCACACATGGGAAAAGAAAGCGATGAGAGAACAAAGACAGATTATTGACCTACTAGGTCTCGGCTGTTCAGCCTTAAAGTGCATGTGTGTGTGTGTTTGTGTGTGTGTGTGTTCATAGAGATAGTGGGACCTGGATAGTTATTTCCTAAGTTCTTTTTAGAACCAAGATTCCTTGAGATGTAAAGTTATTCTCAGAAACTTATGAGCAACTCTATATGAAGACTGTCCAGTGATAGGAGTTCCATCTACCAAGAATCATATATTTAGAATCTACCAGCTGTGAGAATATACAGGTGCAAAAACAGATTTACTTTAGAAGCTAATCTCAAACACCAGTGTTAGAACAAGTACTAAATTGCCTTTACTTTCCACCTAAAAAATAATCTTTTTTTGCAACCACTGGCTCCATAAATCCAAAGACATTGGTGTCCATGTCATGATATATGGTTACTCTGTAAGTGATATAACAAAAATTATGTTGCCTGGTAGACAAAAAATTATTTATCATAATTCTTATGTATGCAATGATAATTGAATGAAAAGTATTTGAAAATACTTACTTAGAAATACATTTATGGGAGACCAAGTAAGGACTTGAAAGTTAATTTGAGTCTTTGGACGTATTTTGGGTCATGTGGACTTAACTGGTTACCTCTGCAATATTGTAAAGCATGCCTGTGTATAAAATTCTAACATGATATAAGTCAAAAATTTTCAGGGCATCAACTATCTGCAAGGCAATCTATGGAAGATATAATCATGATTAAGGTATGGTCTGTATAATCAAAAGCTACATTATACATAGTGAGGGTGGTGAGATACCTCCATAGGACTCGAATAACAAAGAAAGAATAAGTTCTAGAAGAATATATAAGGATGTAATAGAAGGTTATTCAAAAAACACTTATGTTACAAACACAAGATATAATTACTGTATGTGTGTACATTTATTGTTAATCATATACACTCCTAACACACACAAGTCACTATGGAAGGCTTTGCCAGAACACTAAAACACATAAAGCCAAAATAGGTTTATTTAAGGCTCTAAGACATAACGATTTTAAAAGTATATAAAGAGAGGTTTAAATGTTTGTAAAAATAAGAGCACATTATGATGTGATTGTGGTGCAAATTTAATGTCCTGCAAATCATATAGTAACATAAATAAAAGAAACCTTTTAAAATTACAATTAAAATGTTGTTTAATTTATATTTATGCAGTAAGATATTTTGTAGTCATTAAAATAATGATAAAGGTCTTTCCAAAAAAATGCATACTAGAAGATATTCACAGGAAAATAGCCCATAATGTAAACTTATAGCTCAAAACTTTTTCACATTTTCTCCTCTCCTTGCCCATCTGCATACAATGATAAAAGATGCAAATAACAGAAGAGTGTGCCAAGCAGAGTAAGTGATCATTTACTCAGTAAAGCCCATGTCTGATTTGTAATTGCTCTGAGTGTTTAGATACAAGAAAGATCCTTTTGGTTTGATGTGATCTGAGACTTTCCCGGAAAACTTGAAGAAAGGTAAAAATTTTAACAGAATAAGACAACCAAGTGCATTCCAAGAGAGTGGAGTCATATCAGCAAAGCCGGGAGGTAGAAAGATGAGGCATGTAGGAAAGTGGAAAAGAAAACTATTATGACAAAATGATATAATCATAGGTCCAGACTTTAAAATGTCTGGACTTGAAAGGTCCAGACTTGTCTCCTACAAAACATACATTGGGTCCATAATTATGGAGAATTTGGCCGTTAAACTTGAGGCAGCAGAAAATATTCAGTTTCTGAGCCAGCAAATGGCATGATCAAAGCAGTGTTATAGTTAAAAATTACCTCTCCAAGTGGACAGTATTGACTCTAAAGCAGGGTGGAAAGGAAGCAGCCAGCCCAGACACCCTCCCTCTGACAACTGGAGTCTTTCCCAGCCTTCAAAGTCTGATCAAGTACCATTTCTGGATTATGCCTTCTTAGAAAATTCCAGTTATCTCTCCTTCCAAGAACCCCCAAAACTCCTGATCTGTGCCTGCCTTCTATAAACAGGAGTACAGATAGTCAGCTCTGCAACTTTCCTCTAGGAATGTCTGCACCTGGATCTGACGATGGGCTACATTAATCTTGGTATCTCTGCCTCACTCGCCATTGGCACTGTCTAGTACTGTGACCATGGTAATTTCTTAAGCAATATTTATAGAATTGTATTTGATGCCAGAATTATTACCTATAACCAAACTATTAATATCTATAAGTTATAGGAAATTTAAATAATTAGAGCAACTGTATCATGGGCCTGTGTTTCCATATATTTAGGGATCCCCAAGAGACTAGACTGACTGGAGCTTTAGAGTTACAGGATGGGATAGAGAAGAATAGTGATAACAGAAGAGAGTGAAGAGGTAAGCAGAAGACATATTCTATAGCGTCTTGGAAATCATATCAAATGAGTTTAGACTTTATTCTGAAAGTAACAGGGAATCTCAGAGGGATGAGAAAGACATTACAGAAGTCAAGAAGACTTATAATAACCCAAGCAAGAGAGAAGGAAGTTCAGTAGTAGCAGCAATGATAGGAAGAAATAAAGAAGAGGTAAAATCAAATGGAGTCAGTAAAGATGGAGCAGAATAAAGACATGAGGAGTAAAGACAGACACCCAGGTTTCTTGTTTGAGCAGCTGAGTGTTCCCATCTACAGAGAAGGGAAACAATATGGTGGAGGAATATATTAGATGATCAAAGGACAAGTTTAGTTTGGGACTATCAGGTTAAGCCTCTCTAGGACACACAAGTAGGCAGATATGCCCAATATACAACAGAGAAAAAGTATAGACTGGAGATGTAGGTTTAAAGACATCAGAAGACACTGGAAATCACTGCATAGGTGATACCAGTCAGGCACACTCCAGTGAGTGGGATAAGAAGATGGTCTGTGGAGAACGCTGAAAACAAAACAAAACAAAAAATAAGAGTTCTTAAGCAAAGAACTCCAAAATAAGATGGAGAAGTGGATAGTGCAGAAAGAAGAAAACCAGGAGACAGTGGAGGGTTATTGAGAGAGGTACAGATCTCTTCTATAAGAAGTGGTTAATGGTGTCAAGTGAAGAGCTAGAGAATCGTCCATTGGATTGACTGTCTTGATCAAACATAGTCTCAGCAGAGTGGTATGGTAGAAACAGACAGCAGCGGGTAGAAAAGTGAAAAACTGAAAAAGCAGAAAGAGAAGTATGGATTCTCAGTCAACCCAAAGAGGGTGCGGTTGAATCATGAAAAAGGAAAGTCCCTTTGAGATACAGATACCATGACAAATGTCAGGAGGGTGCCTCTCCCTCTACCACTATGCTTAGTTTGTAGAGGAGACTTGGAATTAAAGAACACTCTAGTATAACAAAGATGGAGAAAAGACTAGTAATCTACATTGCAAAATGGCAACATAGAGACAAAGAAGACAGGAGAGAAAGGTCCAGACTTTACAGTGATAAACCATTTAAAGAGCTGACTATATATACCTTACCTGAGGTTTGTGTGGCAGTGAATATCACTTGTCTCTTTTTTCCTCCTCTAGCAGCCACTCTTGTAGGTCACCACTAAGCCACCAGCAGAGTATGGTACACCCATGAAGGACCCAGAGCAGTTGGCTGGATTCACCAAACCCTGGTGCTATGTTGTCCAGTCCAGTAGCTGGTAGCCAGATGTGCCTATTGAAATTAAAATTTTGGCGCACCCTGGTAGCCTCACAACCAGTTACAGCCCACATATATCTCAAGGTCCCCCGTTCAAGAACCAGGGCCAAGGAAACAATGAAGGATGAACAACTAAATAAAATAAAGTGCTTCTACCTCCTCTCTCTCCCTGACTGCCTATTCATCTTCATTCCTGCTTGCATCTTTCTTTTTAAAAAAATTGAAATTTAACTAATTAAAGTATAACTTTAAAAGCTCATCGCCTCTATTTAACTTGCCACAATTCAACTAGTCAGTAGTCTACTGTGGCTGGTGGGTACTGTACCGTACAACACAGTTCATAAAGTATTTCCATGGATGCACAAAGTTCCATTGGGCAGCACTGCTCTGGAGTCAAGAGGCTCTTCTAGAATGTTTTTTTCAATTGCCCCAAGAAGATTAAGAAAACTTACTGAAAGTCCTGAGAGCGCAACTTAACCACACGTAAGCCTGGCTCCTTCCACTCAGACTGAAACCAAAGGAAGAAGAAGACGACATGGACCTCTAGTTAAGGCTCAGACTAAATATTATGTAAGGAAACCCTACAGAACATGGGGCCTGTAAAAGAAGGATGACTCATATCCTATGATTCATTTTAAAGATGAAGATAACAGTCCAAGTATAAGATTTGAGAATGAAAGAAGAACATGGATGTTCACTGGATTTTTTTAAATAGTGCTTGGAATATAATGTCAATATAATATAATAATATATAATATATAATATAATATATAATATAATATATAACAATAATATAACATATTTGCAGTGGTGATATTAATGATATCCTTGCAAGGTGTTCAACCCTATGTTTCTATCTGACAACAGTACCAGTAAGCAAGCAAACATTTAGCTCCCACATATGTACAGGAGTCAAAAGAAGGATCTTGTTGTAATTTAAATACCAAGGTTTTGATCCCACAGGAGAGAATGTTATTGTCCAAGAACAGGAACTAGAGACACTATTAGGCAAGAATATGATGATGCGTTAGAGGAAAATAAAAGAAGAATGCAAAGAGAAAGACCAAGATTGCTCTGGAATTTGGTGCCAAGATTCACATCTACTGCCCTTCGTGGAATGGCAACAGAGACATTCCAGAGGATCAGGAGAGAGATAAAATGAATGCTACAACTTGTAGGATTTTCATGGTGCTCATATAACAAGAACTGAAATCTGCAAACTGTATCATTTCAACTGTGAGAAAACAGGTGTTATGACCTACTCAGCAGATTGAAAAACAGCCCTTGTCTGCTGAAGATAGCATAAAGATATTACTCTGCAGTCTGCAGCTAAGTCCACTTTCTCTTAAGTCACTGGACTGCAGAAATTTTAAATAATTCAGAGGGCAAATTGTACCTATGGAACAAATGGAAAAGGGCTACAGAACTGGAAAGTTCATTTCCCAAGGATTTCAGCTAACAGAAAAGTGTGTCTTTCTGTTCAAACAGCCAGATTACTGAGAAAGAGAAGTGAATGAACAATTGGACTAACTCTTATTTTCTTAAATAACAAAAACTAGTCATAGTATGCAAAAAAAATAGAACGTAGGGTGGTTTGGTTTGGGGTTTGTTTTTTTTTTTTTGGTTTGTTTGCTTGTTTTGTTTTTATGTTTTTTTGGACAGGAAAGAATGGCAAATTAAAATCTTAAATCAAGAAGAAAGTTGATGCTTTCATCTGAAATGTTGAACTTTTAGGTTCAGAAACTATATGAGAGTTAAAAGATGAAGCTTTTAAAAGCCAGGAAATTCCAAAGCAAGCCTACAGCAGAGCTTACTTGGAACATTACACATGGTTCATATTTTACGGTCCATGTTGAACAAATAGCTAGGAGATGAAAAAAAAAGTTGTGCATATTCAAGATGGTGGAATAAATTCTATAGCAGAAAGAGTAATTTTGAAAGGTTGTGAGCACTTCTCTGAGACTTAATATTCTATTCATCTAATCCTAGTAATTTGTTTTCATTCTTTATTTCATTTTTAGAACAAAAAGTCATGCCACATTCCAGTTGTAAAAAGGATGTGTGTAAGATACTATGTGTATCATCATCCTATAAATCTGAGAGGCGGTTCCCCTTTCTTGGCAACATATAAGACTCGTGAAACAAATGTTTCATTCCCTCATCTCCAGACCTTCATTTTCTATCTTTGGAACTTAAGAAATACTTACATAATTGTCTTCGAGTATGGCTTGATTTTTCTTTCTTGATGGGAACAGCAATCCTGCCAACTTTAAAATTTATAGCTACAACCATATTTTTTTAATTTTTAAAAAGTGCAAAAAAAAAAATACCACAACCCCTCAAAGTGATTTTGAAATGAACATTTCTTCATCTTTATAATTATCTCATGTCACACAGAAGTGTACTCCAAGTCAGCATTCCTATGAAGGAACATTTACCTCTGAGTCTGGGCAAAATGCTACATTTGGAGATAAGAGCAGCAGCTAAAAATTATTCCAGTGGCAATCATAGTTCAGTTGCTATAAATTTCATAACAATTGAAAATGGTGTGTCTCACTATGAAATCACTGTGTGTGTGTAACACTTTCTCATTGTTAGAGACTACATAACAGTTTTCAAAAGTGTTTTCCATAATTTCATTAATTTGGTATCCAAGAAAGGAATTATTGTTTATTCCACTTGCTAGAGCAGTAATCAGAGATACAGAAAAGTTAAGTGATTTGCCAAAACTCAAAGTTCATCCATGGCAAGGTCTAGAAAAAGAATCCAGACAACTGACTCCCAAGTCAGTCTTTTAAAAGGAAGTTTAGGTGTGCAGTTGAAATTATAAGAAAACTGTGCAGTCACTGTGTTTCCAAAGCACTGTGTCTGTTTTCTCCCCAACATCAGAGAGGCTCATAGTCTATCTTAATGATGGAAAAATGGGCACCAGAGCAAGGCAACCACAGAGAGCCCATCAAAAAGCTGTGTTTCATGGTATTTACATTCACAAAATGCAAGTGTCTTTGGAAATCTACTCACTGGGGAAGATAGGAAATATTGAAATGTAATGGAAAAGAAATAAATTCTGGGCCACTTAACTCTAAAAATAAATGAAAAAGAAATCTGGGGGAAAATGTTTCAAGTAGAGTACTGCTAGGGTAAAATTTAAATTGCAGCATTGGTCGCAAAACATGCTCAAAACTTGATCTTCCCCATCTGATTATGACTGCATGTTTTTCCTACTGGCTGCGTGACAGCATCTGCACTCTGTAGTTATGGTGTTGGGTCTGTAGCTATATCTGCTACATTTTGGTAAGAACCTAACTGGCATTGGTAATTGATAAAAATCAGCATGAAAGGGAGAACTCCTGTCATTTCAGATGACTCAAGGATTTATTTGTCTTTTAAATTCCTCAAAGACACAAATGGAGTAATTGCAGAATGCATCTGCTGAAATTTTTACACATTTCTCTCTATTTTTCAACTATCAGGCAAACTCCTAAAATATGTAGTTGTTTAAATTCCTTCCTCCATAGCAACTAGAGCAGAGCTTAGTACCGGACACATGGCAGTCACTGGCTGTGCTGGAAACCAGACAGATGAGTTCAGGTCCCCTTACTCCAGGCCTAGGGACAAAGGGGCATGTCAGAATCTAATGCTTCCCTAGTGGTTCTGCAGAAGGAAATGAGCAGTGCAGACACTGAATCTTGGGAGCTAGAAGAGAGGGGAATGGGTCTGGGTAAAACGCCTGTGCAACAAATACCCATTTAGAAGTTGGAGTGGACAGTGTGGCTTAAGAGACAACTGATCCAAGGAACATATTCATCAGTGTCTTCTAACAAGTTTACACATCTGCTACAGAGGGAGAACAGTGGAGAAAACCGAATCTACCATAGAATAGCAACAGGCCCCCAGATGCAAAATTCACATATACCAGTGGTTAGGTGATGTCGCCCATAGCCAGGGTAGGAAAGAGACAATCTTCTGGGTCTTTCCTCCATAAAATATGCTTGTAAATGCTTCAGGCCATTGTTTAGATCACATGATCTACATATCTGTTTCTTCTCAGTCAGGATGTGATTAAATAAATTAATTTTACACTTTGTTGTGTTTTTTTTGTTATTGTTCTTGAATGCATGGCTCAGGAAGCAGTACATAGGCTCCTTCAGCTTATATTCTATATAAAATAGACTATACATTATAGTTGCTGCATATAGGATGTCAGTATCTAATATATATACATATGTGTATATATACATATACATGAACTACATACATAACACAGTTTATGAATTTGGAACCACCAAAATACCACAGATGTATTTTAAAGAAAGCATTAAGTTTGCCTAAAAGCAAACAAAAATATCCACTAAAAGGCAAGGCGGAAATGTATATTCAGGGTCTTGAAAATATCACACAATGAATAATCAACCCTGAATAACTAAGCATAATATTTACATGACAATAT
Source organism: Solenodon paradoxus (assembly GCA_004363575.1). NCBI lineage: Eukaryota > Metazoa > Chordata > Mammalia > Eulipotyphla > Solenodontidae > Solenodon > Solenodon paradoxus. The sequence goes on from RJWH01000258.1 coordinate 604,049, forward strand.
CTGTGATGTAGAAGTGGAATATTAGAATATAAAAAATATGCATGATTAAATAGGATAAATCAACAACCTTAACTTTTGATAAAGGAGAATTTTCATCTAAAAAGCTGACATCTAAGTTTGCAAGCTTTTGTACAAACAGGCCTATGTATTCTGATTTAGAGAAGTTGTCATAGTCTGTATCTGTGAATTACACTTGATATTTCAAATTCATATGAGAAATTATTCCCAAATATTTTAAATATGCATCCGTTATTGCTTATCTAGGAAAGTTCAAGTACAACTGAAGGTCATCATCCCCAAACCTTGAGCACCTCAGACACATGCAAGGTGAAGGAGCCCTCACTCTATGGAGACAACCCCAAGGCCCTGAGGCGCAGATCTTCCAAATAGGAGGGGCTCAAAGTTCATATTGTCAGAGACCACACTCTCCAAGAGTGATGAGGTGGGCAGAAACTCACAATAGTGTTCTAGAGAAACAAACAGGTGGAATGCAAGTAACAAGTGTTTCACGTACTTTGCGAAGCCAATGAAATCTTCATGGTTGGTGTTGATGTAGGAGACTTGGATGTCAATCAATAGCAGAACCTATATATCAAAGAGAAACGTGTCAGTGAAAACCCGTCTAAAATAGTACCAAAGATAAAATTCCATAATTGCACACAAATTATTTATCTTCATCAAATTTTCCCTCTGTTAGAATGAAAAGTTGCATTCATTTTTCTTCATTGAATGCCTAACACTCACTCTAAGTTCAGAAGTTAAAAATGTACCTGAAAAAGTCAACCTGAGTACCATAGGACTACAACAGCTTTACAGAAATGTACTCAGCATAGAACCTGATTCATTCTATCCCCTCAAATTATATGCATGGTTTTCTAAAGAAGGATATGAGTAAAAGGAAGGCCAGGGAGGCGCTCAGCAGAGCTTCCTGCTCCTGGGACACCATACTTTAGCCACAAAACAGAAACATCATCTTTTGATTTTTCCTGTCCTCTCCTATCTCTGTAAACTTCCTCTGGGCAAACAGGTGAAAGTATCTCATCAACCAATTCAAAGAGGCAAAATCCAAACAGAAAGCCTCCATGAGATCATCATCAAAGAGAAGCTTGTCAAGTGTCTCCTAAAAGATCACCTCATCAGAGAGATGTGCCTCTTCTCTCTCAATAGGACTCTGGTTCTTCTGTGTCCTCTTACTCTGCCTGGTCTCCCTTTGCAGCACTATTACCAGCTGACATAGTCATTGCTGTATATTCAGTATGCAGATCTCACCTGCTCTGGAACATCATGGGCATCCATTCAAGGTTTCTTATGGAATGAGTTGACACATGTTTCAGTAAATATGAAAATGTTCTAGTCATCAGACACTTAGGAATTGTAAGTCTAACACTTGGCAGAACAGAAAATATTCTTTAATGGAAGATAAAGAGACTTATAAGCAGAAGAAATGGAGCAACTGCTAACTATGATTAAGAGAATTTATTCCAGAGATACACAAAACTGAGGTCCCTTTCTTAAATTTCCATCTGTTCTCCCAGTTGGTTCCCTTGTCCTTCTTGCATGCTGAGACTTATTGATAGAGAACAATACATAAGAATCCTTGACTGCATACCTCTAGACCTCTCAGGCTTCTGCTGTGTTAAATGGTTTTTTTAATTAATATTACTGAAGGAACATTGCACCATAATACTATATAGGTTTAAGGTGAGCATCATAACAAATCCACATCTGTATAAACTACATTAAGTTCACCACTACTTCAGTTTTTCCTTCACTATACAATTATCCCCTTTACCCAGTTTACCCACACCCTTTCTCTTCCTACAATCATTGATTTTATCTTTTTGACTAGAAAATCATTGTTGTTTTAGTTAATTTTTTGTAAGTCTATTTTTGTTTGATTTAGTTCATTTGTTTGCTTGGTACTTTTACATACCACATATGAGTGATATCATACTATGTCTGTCTTTCTCCTTCAGGCTTACCCCACTAAGTATTCTCTCTAGGTTCATCCATGTTGCTGCAAATGGCAGGATTTCATATTTTTTATGACTGAGTAGTATTCCATTGTGTATAAAAACCAAATCTTTATCCACTCATCAGGCAATGGTCACTTAGGATGTCTGTGAATGAACTTTTGATGGCCATAATGAGTTTTATTTCATGGAAGGTAGCATTTGAGCTATCAGAGTACTACTGGTAAGAGTTCATAGACATAGTCTAGCCAATTATCCCCAGTGACTATGTCTCCAGGAAATCCTTCCCTGACCGCTACCCCATACCTTCACCCAAGACCATGGGATTATTCAACATTGCTCTCATAGACTCTAAAATCATCATTACATTTTGTGTATATTGCACCCTATCCTTTACATTTATGGTGTTGACTACAAATGCAATTAGTTATTTAAATCGATTTTGTTTGATGTTTCTCTTCCCTGCAAGACAGTAAGCTCCAAAGAAACAGAGATTATATTTGTCTTATTTGCCATTTTATCACCAGAATCTAGCATGATACACAATAAATAACTGTGACTGCAATTTTATACATATTTACCAGTCTTGAAGAAACTCTTTGCTTTCAAGAGAACAAGTTATTCCTATGGAACAAGTATGTGGTCATTTTTATTGTCTCTACTCACTACCCAGTGCTCCAGAGGCTTTGTTTGCTGGGCAGTCTCAAATAGACATACGACTAAATTTTGCTGGAAGTTTCAAGGGGACTTGCCAATCAAGAGTAAATAGATGACCCCAAATCCATATCCACTGTCAAACATGAAGCCAAATCACAGATAGTGTTGGGTCAGTAGCACCATACTTGTGCTGGGAACATTCATATCACCAGACATTTGTGTTTCTTTTATTAATAAAGAAAACTAAAAAGCTGGGAGATCATTATTAGAGTATTTAGTAGCATTATTATAGTACTACCTCTCTCCCTACAATAAATCCAGATTCTGTTAAATGTGCTATAGTCCCAAAGCCACTTGGTGCCGAGTTTGTGTCAATAAACCGTAATATTTAAGCACAGATAAACTGCCAACACCATAAGGAACAAAATATCGACACATTTCTTAACATTGCCAAAGGTTGTTATGAATATCTTGGACATGCACACACATTAACTTGGACTGCAGTATAGGAAAAAAGTGGGGGGAAAAAACTATGGCTGTTCTCATTCATCTTCCTGGAAACTGGGAGTCTGTTTTCATCCTAGGAAAAAAGCCAGGTCGCATGTGGGGGATGAAAAGGAAAATAGCACATTTTCTTTCCCTGTTTTTCACTTTCTCAGTGTCTCACTGCCTTTCACGCCCACAGTAAGTGACTATCCTGTTGAAGAAAAGTAAAGCTATCCCTGGTGGCAGGGCTCCCCCATAGAGCCAACCACTTCAACACATAAGCACATGGACAGAGGCACCAGGAAAACCTTTCTTCTGGAAAAAAAAAAAGGTTCATAGACATGGTTTTCCATATTTTTAATTCTGAAAAAATTTTCCCCATAAAGCTTCCAAAGAAAAGATTGGTAACAGTCCGAAAGAAAGAAAGAAGGAAAGAAAGAAAGAAAGAAAGAAAGAAAGAAAGAAAGAAAGAAAGAAAGAAAGAAAGAAAGGAGGGAGGGAGGGAGGGAGGGAGGGAGGGAGGAAGGAAGGAGGAAGGGAGGAAGGAGGAAGGGAGGAAGGGAGGAAGGAGGAAGGAAGGAAGGAAAGAGAAAGAAAGAAAGAAGAAAGAAAGAAAAAGAAGGAAGGAAGGGAGGAAGGAAGGAAGGAGGAAGGAAGGAAGGAAAGACAGACAGATAACTGCAAGAGCAACAGCTAAAGCAGTTCTGGTACCAAGGTCTGAGGAAACAGGTCACTCTGACCATCACTTCAGAAATACCGGGTGAGCCAAAGACACAGTGTGCAGGCTCAAATATGAGTGAGAGCCATACCGAATGAAAGGCTCCATCACTAAAAACATGGGTGCTTCCCACCACACCTGCCACTACTGAAGTGATAGCTGCCATGACCAGCTTCTGAGGCAGTTGATTACCTGTCAGGCCACCTAGGGGACAGAACCATTGATCATTCTACCAGAGTTGCAGAAGGAAGATGATTTCCCCCTAGAACCAGAAAAGACTGTTCTTCCTCCTACCTACCATGGATCCCAGCTCTTTGGGAATAACGGCAAAATCAGCTAGGCTGAACAGAGCACTCAGGGATGTGCTGGGATTGCTGCATGTTTAATCCTCACGAATGCCTCCAGGCTAGCAACCATCACCATTTCACTTTGTGCAGAGCGAACTGATGTGCAAATCTGTCGAATAACCTGTTCGTTTTCAGAGAAAATGAGCTTGGATTCAAACTCAGGCCATCAGAGTCCAGAGCCCACCACCCGAAGAGGTCTAAATTTCAGTACGTTGTTTCAGTCAAATAGAAACTTAGGATGTGAAGAAGCTGACAACTGACTTCGCAATGGACATAAGATGTTTAAGATAACAACTGCACTTTTTCGTCCTTATGGCTTTGATATAGGACCCCTAAGAGTTACGTAGGACATGTTACCATTGGCGTTTTACAGAATAAAGATGCTAAATGTATTGCCTTATTCACTTTAACTCAAGAGTACAGCTGAGACTAGAACCTAACTTTTTTTCACTGCTGCAGGGGCAACTGTGACATTGGATGTGGGCAGTAGTCTTTGGCCTCCGGACTAGGTATCTGGTCCTCGAGAGTTAGCATTGATTTCCTTATCTCCACTAAGTCACAAAGCCTATTTTCTCCATTTGGAATCGCTATGGCCGCACTTGAGTGTGAAAAGTTGGTGAACTAGTGGACGCTATGAATAAAGGTGAATGAATTTTTAGAGCGCAGTGATAGGTAATAGTAGCAACGAGTCCCTCCGCCGAAGCAGGTTCTCAGTGGGGTCACGCCCAAATATCCCAGCCTGCTGGGTTCCCTCTGTCTCTCCACTTCCTCCTATCCCCTACATCATTCCCCCAGGCCCCTGCAGGGCACATGTGTCTCTCCCAGACTTAGTCTCTCTCCTCTGATCCGTCCTCCCACTTTACAACTGGGAACCACACATCTTGGAGTTCTAACTTAGAGTGGACTCAGAGATCACTATACCAATGCCCCGAAGCTACGTGAGGAAACCGTATTTCAGAGAAAGGATTGCGCAAGAATATGGGGCTATTCATGGAGGACATGTGGTCCAGTTAAGGGTCTCCATGCTGTCACCCTTGCAGCTGTGACCAGGGGCTGAAGCGCCTCTGAAACCTCTGTGCTTCCCATTATGATGTTTTTTTAAGTAACTAGGGGGAAAAAATACCCTTCAAAATGCTTTTATCATTTTCATGCCATCCTTAACCTTTTTTTTTAATGGTTTATTGTCACTTGAAAACAATCTTTCCAATTCACAGATCTCCTTTTAGAAGATTTCCAGGTCATGCCTAACTTATAAACCATATACTTATAAAATAGTTAGAAATGCTTAAAAGAGCTGTTCTTAAATGGGTTGCCCCCTCACCACCATTTATTGCTTTCATGGCCAAGATGATAAATAGCTTTGTCCATTCTCCTCAGGAAAAAAAAATATGAAAACACTGGACATTTTTCATAAGATTTTAGGACATTTAGGAATTTATGACTCTCTTATTGCCCATCTATAAGCCCATTAAAGGTGGACAACACTCGTCCTAGAGAAAAAGATGTGAATCTCTTTCTGCATCCATGGTTTCCAAAGTGGGGTGTGTATGTGCTCAGAGTCACAGGGCGAGCCAGGGAGTGTGGAGGGAAAAATCATAGAAGGCCTTTTCCATGTTGTTCCTTACAAATTCTTCCCATTTGTTTACCTTTTTAACACACACAAGATGTTAGTGTAGCAGCACATGCATATAATGCAGAAAAAAAGTAAAATAACAAGCAATTGTGGTTGTTTTCTTAGCTATTTTTTTTTTTCCACTCAGGGATAGGTGACTTCTGGGGACTTCTCCAGGACCACTTTGGAGAACACTCCCTCTGTCCCCAGGGAAACCCTCTCCTCACCTGGTCCTTTGTCTTCCCTTCTCGCTCTCGAATGTGGCTGGCGACAATCCTTTCTGTCTCCTCACAGAGTCGGGGGAAGTTTGACAGCTGGAAAGAAAGAGATCTGAGGGTTAATACCCAGGAAGCTATACCTTGAGAAAAGCAGCAGAGATCAACTGTGTGATCTAACAAAAAACACACACTAGAATTCCAGAAGCAATAGTGACTTGTCAAGAGCTTCTAAGTAAGATGGGTGAAGCTCCACGAACAATGAGAAGAAGAAACGATGTCAGCTGTGAGGGAATACTTCAAAACCAGCAGAGATGTTTCCCTCCAGAGAGAACGGAAACCCTCACAGCACCAAGCATTATGCTCTAATGTTGGCATTTAATGAAGTTCAAAGAGGAAGATAGAAATGAGGATGAGAAAGAAGATAGTGACTAATGTTGCTAAGAGCGTTTACTGTGAGCCAGACCATGCTAAGCACCTGGTAAATGACCTTAGTCAATAGTCACAAGGAGTGTAAGAAATAATGACACTCCCAACCCCATTTCATAGAAGAGGAAAGCAGGTTAAGTCATCTGTCCCAAACTCATGGGTCCATGATTTCAAGCCAAGCCCCTGGACTCACACAGCCCATGGTCTTGTCTATTACTCTTTGGGGATAATTCATTCTGTGGAGTAGATAGATCATTTTTAATGCTTCCCCACAAAGGATGTGTGTGTGTGTGTGTGTGTGTGTGTGTGTGTGTGTGTGTATGTTTCGCAAAGCTGCAGAAACGCATGCCAATCACTTAGCCCATCTAAATCATTCCACTAATGGTCCAAATTTTAGCTTGCAAAATTGAATGATTAGTTGTTTTCACTCTAAGGGGGAAAAAGAAGAGGATGCTTAAGAAGCCCCGATCGAGAAGGAGGACTTAGGTAAAGACGTGAGGACGATGGAGCAGGGACATGTATGAAGGTGCTGGGAACAGGAACAGGAGAGGTGGAAGGAGAACTATCTTGAAGTTCAGACCTGGCAGATCTTTGCATCACTGAATTTTGGTCATTGATGCGACTCAGATTGGAGATGGGCTCAAACTCAGATGGAAGGAGTGAAAAATGGAGAAAAGTGGAAAAATTGGGTGCTTATGGCAGGCAAGAGGTTAATTCCAATGATTATGAAACACACTTGCCAATCAATAATCACACTGATACTGCATATAATAACAAGTGAAGAAAATTATATAATTTAAAAAGAAAATTTATAGTCAGCAAACAAAAGAAAAATAATTGTACAAATGACTGAAGTAAGACTAAAGAAAGACAACTGTTATCTCTTAATGTAGGGGGAGATATATTGAGACACAATTTAAACTTGCTAAAGGGGTGTCAATGAAAACAATCTTTCTAGAAAGGACTTTGACAATATGCATCAAAAATATTAAAAACATAAGTAAGACAAATAAACAATACTTTAAATTTCCAAAGTATTCAATGATGTTAAATAAATTAAGGTAGCTATACAACTGGAATGTAATTAGACATTCCAAATCATACATAATATCTAATTGTTAATAATAGTTAATTTTAACTAATATCTAAATGTATGGCAAAATGTTTTTGATATATTAAGTGGAAAATCTTTTTCCTAAATATGCAATTGATCACACACTTACACACACATACACATACACACACACACAGTCATAGGCACCCATATATGTTTGTTATCCTTCAAGGATATAGCTCAAGACCTTACAAATGCCCTGAAAATCTTGAGTAATACTTTAACAAATAATGTGTTCTCAAACTTGTAAGCAGATATCACACGGTCTCCCTGATGGGATGTGACTGCTCCTTGGTCACCTGGGTCACTGTACACACTACTTTTATTATCAAGAATGGTGCACATCAGTGTCTTGACAAGACAACAAATTTATTCTTTCATGAAACCATCATGATCACAAATCACATATAAATGCCAAATCTCCTAATGCTGCAAATCTACTATCTATGTGCACAGAAAAAGATCTGTAGAAATACTACAAAATATTAATGGTAACAGTCTCGTTCGATGATGGAATCATGCATAATTTTAAATTTTTTCTACATACTTCTCTTATATTCCAAACTCTTCTACAGTGGACACAAAGGACTTTCATTAAGACATTATGAAAGCAGAGACACCCAGCTGCCTTGGTCGCCTCCGAATTCACAGCTAATGCGCTTTCATGCGGCCAACAAACCATCACCGGCTCACTGGGAATCCTGCAGGAATCATGAAATGTGTGCTTGTTTGGGGCCTTATTTCATTCATAACTGCAAGGCATAAATGGAATTCCCATTTCAAGTTTTGGAAAAATTCTCCAGGGAAAGGTCTATCAGCCTAGAAATTTTATGTCTTCAAAGCATGGCAAGTTATTTTTCATGAGGTTTATAAAAGGTTTCTAAGTAAGGAAGGGACAGTTGATCATATCAGTCCTTGTTCACGACCACTGCAAGCTGGACGGTGTACCTGGCAGTAATCACCGGACCGCCCACAGCCACCGGAGCGGAGCTTCTGCTCTCCGCTAAGAGCACCTCCAGCTCGGGGAGCATGCTTGCTCTCTGATGACCACACCCCAGTACAGAACTATGTTCCTACAAAGAAGTGGCGGCACGAGCAGTAGTGGGCTGCTGAAGAGAAGGGGTGACTTGAACAGCGTCCACATGGATTACATTTACAGCACGGATTGATGTTATTTTTAAAGCACCAGACTAGTGGTATAAATACTGATTCAGAAACTCAATACTTGGTAGCTGAAGGACTAGGCTAGTAGATAACAATCATTAAAACAGGGAAAGACCAAAATGATGAAGTAGAAATATATAAGAACCTTCCAATCTACTGGCTTTGGCAGAGGGACTGATTGATGGCGTGTGTGTGTGTGTGTGTGTGTGTGTGTGTGTGTGTGTGTGTGTTTGTGTGTTCTGCTTGTTTTAAAACTACTAGCCATAGGCTCAATTTCACTGAGAGAGGAACCTACCAGAGTCATAATTTTGTACCTAAAAATGAGAAAAGTGTAAGCAAATGATTCCATATTCTAAATGGAACAAAAGAGAAAGAGAACACACTAGAAGAACTGCCTTCAGGGAGGCAAAGGAGGAGAAATATTGGAGAGACTGAGCAATACAATACCTTTGGGTCACTAAAAGGCAGTAACAAACAGGTATGGTTTCTAAATGGTTGATCTTGAAAGGCTTGTATAAGCACAAAAATATAACTATTGGTTTTAATTGCTGGTTCGCAGTGTAATGCTCTAGCCCCAATTCTCCCATAACACAAATAAGAAGGTTGGAGAACATCTTACTGACACTCAAAATGATTTGGAATTACGCTTTCTGTTACTCATTTCATAAGTCCATTCATGGAAGCTCCTGCTCAGTCTCCATAACCCTGTATATAGTTTTAAAAGATACTCAACTGGTACACCCTAGTGGAGTAGCAGTTGAGTTTGCTGCCTCCAGCTGACACAGCCCACAGACATCCCAAGGACCTGGGTTCTCATCACCGGGCTGGAGGCAACAATCAAGATGCAAAACTAAATAAAAATAAAATGCTTCTTCCTCCTCTCTCTCTTCCTGCCTGCCTGCCTCTGCTGAAAAAAAGATATCCAACTCCACTAATTCAATCTCTCACTTCTCTTCTGTCTCCTATTTTAAGGTGAAATTGGTTTCCTTGACTGTTTAAATCATTGTAGTCTCCATTTCTTTCACTCTGAGTGCTGAAGTTAAAAACCGACAGTTGGGAGAATGTGTTTATCTTTACAAAGTCATCCAAATTCTACTCATGTAAGTCAAAACAATACTGATGTAGCAGACATCATCTTAAACCTTTATTCCTCTCTTAATTATTTAAATATTCTTGAATGCATACGGAGGCAAGGAATTAATGCTTTGCTATTGGATATAAAGGTGGACTATTCCTCACTTCATTTCGCATCATTCATTGAACACTCACTGGGAACCTGCTATAAGTCAACTTGATGCTTTGTTTATGTCAAAACATTTGGTATTAAACACCTCATCATCTTGAGTGACAGGCTGACTACCAAGATCAATTGTCATACCAGAGAGAAATATTTTACCAAAAGGGAAACACACAAAGAAATATGTGGCCAAATCTGCTCTGAGAAGAACTCAAAAAATTTGATGTCTAATGAGTGTCGGTTTCAGAAAAAGTTGAGCATCCATTAAATTGTAAATTACTTCTAAATAGTTTATTGTTAAAATTGCATTAAACCATTCTTAAGCAATATGCAGAGTCAATGGAGAAACAATACAAGACGTAGGAGCTGAAACTTTAAATATGTAATTTGGAAACATTTTTAATTATGCAAGTTCTAAGAGAAAACATCAACACGATTTTTAATATAACGTGATTTAATGAAATCCAATATTTTAAGTGTTATTTAGGGTAGTGTTTAATTATTTTGGTGGGACTTCAACATAAAATTTAATTTTAGGCATGGACCACATTTTTCCCTAAAGGAAAAATACTTGAAAGACATTTAGGCAATAAAACAAAACTTACATACTTATAAAATTTATTAACCATTGATTAATCAGATCAGGGGAGCCATTTTATTTTGCTTCTCTTAGAACAGGCATGAGACAGGCAAGATTTCTGTATCTTCAAGAGTAACTAATTTGATGCCCTAAGCAAAATCTCATATTATTAGTTAACCATCTGTTCATAGTACCATACCAAACATCACTGAGAAAATAAACTAAAAACAGAACAAAATTTATTTTATGCACATGACTCAGGATGATTTATTTGGCTGACCTACAGATATGGGCTCTATTTTGATCAAAAATCTATAAACTTTCTGATGCTGGCCACTCACTACAAACTGAGTAGCAATAATGATTTGACTGGTCATAAAAACACACAGTAATTTTATTTCATTTCTGTTCATTAAGACTGCTCCAAAGTCTCTAATAATCCTTTTTGTATGTGTCTGAAGTGTTAGATTTTTTTCAGGAGACGGAAAAACACTTATATGAACACAAGACATTTGTTACAAAGGAAAAACAGAAGCATTCACACATACAAAACTGATCGAAGAAAGGTAAAAAACAATTCTAGTATTAAGAAGAGGTCAAGAAAGTGTGCAAGAGTAAATGGAAAACATCTTTATTGAGTGTTCTGTATTTTAGGAGTGGCATAAGGAAAATCTGGAAAGATCTAAGTGAGGTTGGTAGAAGTGAGAAGGAATCCAGATCCTATCAAGGGGGCCTTGGGCAAAGTAGTCAGAGAGAAAGAAATACTGTTAGCTCTCCTTCTCCAAGCAGGCAAATCCCAAATATCTAAACCTCAAATATGTTTTACCAATCAAGGGAAATATAAACCATCATATATCTCACCACACCAATTCTTCTAAACAGGGAAATGATGAAACACTAGTGTTATTTAGCAAATGCTAAGGAATAAAAACAAGAAGTTCACCCCTGGGTGAATGAAACTGAAAGATCAGAAGAAACACTGTCTCACACGTAATTCAGAAAACATCCCAATAGGAGGTGAGGGTGAAATTGTCATCAAAACAATACCTGAACAAAATAATCTGAGTTTCATTTCCTCCCATTCCAGGTTTATCTCTGGTAGGTGTATTAAGGAGTAGTTAGAATGGGAAAAGGAAAATCAGAACAGAAGGTAAGAGAAAAATCAGATTACCAGTTAAATAATAAGTTAATAATTCAGCAAGCCCTGGTGACCTAGCAAATAAATCCACTATGCCCTAGATCACATACATCCGAAGGACCCAAGTTCAAGACCTAGGGCCTGGGGGAAAAGCCAAGAACTTAATAAAATAAATTAAAACACTTCTTCCTCTTCTCTCTTCCTTTCTGCCTGCCTGCCTACTTGCCTTTATTCCTGTCTGCACCTTTCCTTTTAAAAAAAAGTAAGAATTCATTGCAATGATCATAAATCCTTAAATGAATTTGAGATCCCTAGAACATTATTCAGTCATAAAAAGGAAGGACACCTTGCCATTTGTGACAATATAGATGGAACTTGAGAGCATTACACTATTTAAAATAAATCAGAGAAAGACAAATGCTTATTTACATCTTATTTACATGTGGAATCTTTTAAAAAATCTCACAGGTACAATGAGACTGGCAGTTGCTAGAGGTGGGGCAGGGATGAGGACAAAATAGGTGAAATGGGTCAAAAAATATAAACTTTCTGTTGTAAAATTAAAAGGTTCTGGATCAATGTACAGCATGGTGACTACAGCTAGTAATTCTGCATTTGTATGTCAAAGTTGTTAAGAGATTAGAACTTAAAAGCTCTCATCACACACACAAAGTTTCATAACTATGTGTGGTAATGGATGTTAATTAGACTTCATGTGGTGATTAACAAAATTAACAAAATATATACAATACCAATCATTATGCTGTACACTTGAAACTAATGTCAAATGTCAATTATATCTCAATTAGCTTTAAAAACAAAAAAAGGTTTAAAACAGGCCACACCAAAAAAGTGAGTTATGATCCCGTAAAAGCCAAGTCCAGGTCTGCAATATCCGAGCAAGTTCCCAAGATAATAATCAGCCTGATTGGACAGCTCGGAATCATTGTCTATTATAGGAGGTGTCTAATATATCCTTAAATGTTTGACTAGACAACAAGGGAAATAAAAAACAAAGGCAGAAGGTACCCTTGTGTTGAGACAGCTGAGTCAGTTGGGGTGTGGACCATGTGGAGCCCAAGGATACAAGCTTGACACTGGGGCTGAGGTGGGAGCAGGAAGGAAAATAAAACTAAATAAATGAAAATGCTTCATCCTCCTCTTCCTTCCTTTAAAAAATAAATAAATAGAATTAGATTAAATTAAAAATAAAAAAATAAAAACAGCAGACCTCCCCAGCCCTAATGGAAAGCTGTGTTTGAGTGGGATGCTTAGAAGCCATTCTCCTCCATCCTTCTGACTTTAATGGAAGCAATCAGGTGGTGACTTTAGCCAAACTGAGCACCACCTACCAAGTTGATGAGATGTGCTCCCTTTCTTCTCTCCATTCATTAAATGAGTTGTGTTGACAACCTAGCTGTCTTAGGGGTTGTGGTTAGAGCTTAACAAACCAAGTCCCTACTTGCATGGCGCTTACACAGTTCAAGTCCCTTTACTGTCCAAAGACAACAGGCATACACAGTGTGATTCCTGTGGTTATGTGTGCTGCAAAGAGAAAGCTTGGTGAAAAGATGAGTGGAGGGGGGGTGTATGAGAGTGGGAGAGTGAGGGGCGGGGGCCGCTTGCGTACAACAGCAGATAGAGAAAGACTGATCTGGAAGCCTTTGATGAGGTAGCATTCCCAGACAGAAGAAAGCAAGGGTGTGGTCACATAGTTTTCTTAAGGTTAAGCTTTTCCAACCTTGAAAACGAGATGTGCAAAGACCCTGAACTGTGTCTCCTGGGCTTGCTTAAGAGACAGACATGCTTCTGGAGTGGATATTGGGAGGGGAAAGAGGGAGTAGATGACTTTAGAGATGAAAACGGGACAAGATCAAGATCATGTCGGGTCTTGAAGGTCATGCAGGAGACTTCAGAGTTGCTTTTTAGTTATGAGTATTCAGGGCCAGGTATTCATTTACCTTACATGCCACAAAATTCAGCATTTCTTCTAGCAGAACTTTTTTTTAATATGAAATCTATTCTTGTATTTCTAATAGTCAACTAAGGTATTTTTTTTTTTTAATTTCCTTGCCAAGTTTGTTTGTTGGACAGATCAATTAAATGGCAATCCAAGAATATGGTTTCCCAGGAGATCAACAAAATGCACAGATGCTAACTTGAAGTTCCTCTCAGTCTTCCTGAAAAGAACTCAGGTCCTTATCCTGGTGTGCAGGAGAAGAGGAGGCAAGGGAAAGCAGCCAGAAGCTGGTGCCCACCAGAAACATCCCAAAGGCAAGATGACCCAGAGTAATGTCAAGTAGCTCACAAAGCACAAAATCCCTGTCTTGTCCTCTTGGGTTCCAGAGACAACATGGAGAAGTGGAGGTCCCCAAGACAGATGGAGGGCTAGCTTTGTTCTTTGTTATTTGAACACATAAATCCCACGCTTTTCTGTCTTTTTTCAAAGGAAAGGTACAGGCACGAATGAAGGTGAGGAGGCAAGCAAGCAGGAAGAAAGGGGAGGAAGAAGCATTTTTTATTTTATTTTGTTATTTTCTCAGTGGTTGACAATGGTTGTTCCTCCCAGCCCAGGACTTGAACTCAGGGCCTGCCTCCTCTGGAGGTAACTGACCTAACTGCTGTTCCACCAGGGTGCACCAATTTCATGCTTTTCACTGATGTTTATTTATGTGTTGTAAGAAAAAAATTAAATATTTGATATGCAAAACAACATGAGAAACCATAACATATTCTTAGATAGAATTTATTCATATACACATATATGTCATCTAAATATATATACATATACTTTCACATATGACATTCAATATGGGTAATCATAAATGAAAATAGTTTTCAAATTGTGTCTTGTGTATATATATATGCATATCTATGACAGCTGACATACACATATATATCATTTATATTACATATATTCACAGAAGATAGTTCAACATGAGAAACCATAAATGAAAATAAGTTCTACATGTATATATGCACATATATACACATATATGTACATATATGTACACACAATGCATATCTATGGTATATAAATGCATATAAACTTATGTCATAGATATATATATCACATCTGTGATATTAAATGTACATATACATGGGTCATATGTATATATAAACACATGCATATCTGTGACATATACATATACATATAAATAAATGCATATATATGAAAATATATATACATGCATATGTATATATATTCACAATACAGCTAGAGTAACTGAACATTTTAGTTTCTCTAAGATAGTCTTGGCTTACTCCTATTATTGCAGTGAAGGCATTAATAGCTTCCCCTTTCAATCTCAAAAATGTACTGCATTGGACACTAACTTACACAGTCACCTTCTCTGTGACTCATGTTCAAAAGGGGTCAAGTAGTAAAGTCCTGGCATACTTAACATTATTTAGGATTATTTTGCTTTGCAAAAATTTTAACTAGCCAGTTTTAAAGCAAAAGAAGCTGAAGGCAAACATTTGAAGGCCAAAAATCACAAACATCAAAAGAAAGAGAGGACTGATATTTAGGGGCAAAAGTCTAGATTCTATCATGTTAAAGGGAATAATAACAATATTCTTTTTAAACCAGGCACAGGTTTCTTTGGCATCAGGGTAACTTTAGGACATCTAAATTTTAAGTATTTATTTATAGAATGACTAGAGGTAGGCAGGTGTTAGGTACCAGGGATAAGAAGATAAAATACACAACTCTTTTTTTTTTTTTTTTTTTTTTTTAAGGAGTTTATAACCATCAAAAGGAGACATTCACCTATTACATTACAAAAAAATCACAATGCAATAGCATAAATGTTATGCTAGAAGTAAACAGAGAGTAAGGCTGGAGACCAGGAAAAGGACACCCTGAGGCTCTGCAGAAACAATGACGATTGAGCTGGATCCTAAAAATCAGAGACATGAGGGAAAAAGAGTAATCCTAAGCAAGAAACAAAAAAACACATGCAAAGGTTAAAGGCATGAGAAATTTTTGTGGGTAGCAGATATCACTTAGAATGGCCGAAACAATCAGAAAGTGACAATAGATGTAGCTAGAGAAGAGTCCAAAGATTGGATGGTGAAACTAGATACAACTGCAAATGATGTAAACTCCATTCTCACGATATGAGGGGCCACTGAATAATTTGAGGGAACAGGCAAAATATACTCTGCATTTCAGAAGGGCCACTTTGACAGCAGGGAGGACAGTTTTAAGGGTGACCAGACTGGAGGCAGAAAGATGGGTTAGGAGGCTTCTGAACTAATTTAGATTCAAATTAAATTAAATTAGATTAAAACTGTTCAGGGATATAAGTTAAAACAAGAGTACCTGTGGTAGACTGAAGAGTAGATAGTTTCAGTGGAGATTTGCCCTGGGGGACAGATTTGGGAATAACAAGAGTGAAAGTGGTAGCTGAACAATTGAGAGAGGCTCTACCAGGGAGGAAGGAGAATGAGAAGAGAAGAAAATGAGGAGCAAACTCTGAGGTTGTCCAGGACTTAAGAGGCAGGAAGGAGATGAATGAGGAACCATGGGAGAGGGGTGTCAGCTTCAAAAGGGCAGGGGACACCACATCAGAGTGCCTATTTAGAGTGCCTTGGACTTGGCAGTCAAGGCTCTGGCTGACCTTTGCCACAATGATTTCAGTAGAGTGGAGGGGTGGAGCCTCATTCCAGATGGTGAAGGAATTAATGAGATGAGAAGGGAAAGATAGCCAAATACAAAGTAACTTCTCCCTAAGAAAGTTGGCCATGAAGAACAGGCAAGGAATGGAAGTAGTCGGGTAGGTTTTTGTTATAGTTATTTCTGCTTTTCAGCTAGGAGAGACATAAATATATGTACATGCTGACTGTGTGCATGATGGAGAGGATGATGGTTCAGAAACACAGGATAATCAAGATCAAGTTCCCCAGGGAGGGGCATGCACAGGCAGGAGTCCAGTCCTGGTCCAGGGTACTATGACCTCAACAGAGACAGAGAAGGAGGGACACGGTGGGAAAAGTTATGCTTGGAGCTTAGAATACAGGAAATTAAATTTCCCATTTATGGCCTCTATCTTCTCTGTGCAACCAGTGACAAGTGCAGTGGTTTAAAGAAGGTATTCAAAGTTTAACACCGAAGTCACTATCAAGATGCTGAAGACAAGGGGTCATTTTGGGCTGATCACATGATGCACACTTGTCTCCAGCTCTTCAGTGACCTGGGGGGAAAGGGGAATGAATAGAAATGGTACATTTGATCAGCCTTAAAGTTTCAGTGGGTGCAAAATGAATCCAAGCAGAATTGAAGCAACATATCAGAGAGTCAGTGGATGCGCTGGTTGTCATGCGATGCCTGTGGGCTTCAAATTCTACCTTCTTGGAGAGCGTCAAATACCAGATGATCACTTGTGTGGAATATAAAGAAACAAAGTAAAAGAAAAGATAAAACAAAAGCCAACCCTTGGACATTTGCCAATAGAACCAGAAGGGAAGGGGTGGAGGCAGGAGCACAGGGCAGTGGGGTCCAGTGGACAGGGGTAGAGGATAAGTGTGGTGGAGGGTGTGGTGTGTTGTCATATAATTGATGGAGTGAACCTGCACTCGTAAAACTTAGTGTGTTGTAAATAAAAATGACCTCAGTTTAAAAAAAAATGCTGACTTCTTGCCTACTCTATGAGAAAAAAATCTAGTCCCTTCCAAGTACTCTCCACCACTCCTTTTTTGAAGCTTTGTCAGGAAAGGCACAGGACCTGGAGAAACTGTGGGCAGGACACTGCTGGCCCCACTGGGCAGAACTCACCCTCTGCTCCCCTGCACCCGGGTACCCCCAAGCAGTACAGTAGCAGGGGGCCTCCCAATGACTTTCCCTCCAGCCTGTTCTGAGGGCAGATTCCAGCAAGTCCTGAGAGCACAGCACGACAGCAGCTTTTCTGCTATTCCATGGGCCACATCTGTGTCCCTGGAGGAGGGCCGGGTCTTAGCCCCAGGCAGGGTCCCCTTTTCTGGGTGCCTCGCTAATGGTGGTACCTTAGCACCCACTCCTCCTATCCACCCTTTCTTTCTCTTGAATTCTCACTGGCCAGTCACTCACTATTCAACTACTCTGTAAGAGTCAGAAGTCTTTTATAGTAAATGGTGCTGTTCATGTTGTTATGTGGTTTCTCTCTTCTGACTGATACAATGGTCAGGAAAGAAAAGGAAATCAGGAGGAGAGAGATGAGCTAGAAAAAAACGGAAATCAAAGACCTAAAGGTCTCTTGGAGTCTAAAGACTGTGTTATGGGGAGGGTAAAAATAACTGGAAAGGTAGAAACCTGTCGAAGAATATTAGAAGCAGGGGAGTAGTGGTTGGGTCCTCTGCCTCCAGTCTCCATATGCATCCCAAGGATCCAAGGTCATGTCCTGGCGGAACCCGAGATGAACAGCTAAATAAAATGCTTCTTCCTCCTCTCTCTGCCTGCCTGTCTGATTGCCTTCATTCCTGCCTACACCTTTCCTTTAAAAAAGAAAGACAATAAAAAGAAATAGGGGAGAACCATTTCCTCCCTTCCTCCTAGCACCCTTCACAACTCACAGCAAGGAGGGAGAGAGGGAGACAAGAAGGAAGGGAGAGAGGGGAGGGAGGGAGTGGGGGAGGGAGGGAGGAAGGAAAGGGAGAAACATCTTCATTTAGTTGTTCAATTTGGTTTCTCACCCCCGCCCTGGGTCTCAAACCTGGATCCTTGGGCTATATGAGGTCTATATGCCAGTGTCTCAGCCATCCCTCTGATCCAGACTTGGCAGCAGCAGAGTGGACACTCAATTTCAGTCCTCTAAGTTCCTCCAGTAAATTTTCCAACTGATTTAAATCCTACAGAGGGCCGGAGGGGTGGTCAGCATTCTGCAAACTTTAGAGTTTAAGATGTCTGAAGAGTCGCCCTCTAGGGCACACGGCAGTGGTGCCAGGACCGGAAGAGGCAATGATCAGTGTGAAGTGGGAATGTGGCCTGGGGGCTGCTGGCACAGGGTCTCAGATCACAGGAGCTGCTGGGTGCGGACGTGCTCTCTCCAGGGTACTCTACTGACGCGGCCACGGTGAAGACAAACACAGGATGCACATGGGAGTTGTAAGCCAAGTTCTAAACATCTTGGTGAATGCAAGGCAGTGACTAGGACTTGATGGTGACAGTGAATAGAATGGGAAAGGATGGCAGAGCTGGTGCCAGTTGGGCCTTAAGGGCGACTTTTGATACGACAGCGACTACATGATGTCTAGAAGGCACAAAAGGAGAAGGAGGCAAGTGTCCGGCCTGATCCAGGCACTTAGACTATTTCCGGGTTTGGGCCAATAAATACCCTTTAGTAAAGAGAAGGCAGGATAAACAGTAATCTTAGGCAGAAAGCTGGGTTTACTGAGACTGTTTGGAGCAGACAGCACAAATATACAACCACCGATGGGCCAGGGAGCACCAGGGAAGGGAGGTTCAAAGGATGGAGCACAGAGAATCAAAGCCAAAAACTGTTGGAGAACAAGTTGTCTCATCCCCTGCCATCGGGACTGACTGCTGATTTTCCAGTAAGTTGCATACAATGGGAAATGATAAAAAAAAAAAAAAAAAAAAAAGATGCGTGCACACCATAAACACTTTCTATAACTTAAAACATAAATGTCCACACATGTGCCAATCTTTTGATGTCAAGCCAACTCCTGTTCTCTGCATATGGATCGCTGATTGGAGTTATGTGCCTTCTGTCTTTACATAAACCACATCCTTCATCTGTGATTTCCATTTGCTTTCTTTAAAGTAGAGGGAGAGCCCAAAGACACTTGTGAAATAATCGGAATCATTCTTTGAAGGCTCTCCTGCCTGCACCTTGCCAACAGCAAAGTTTTTGTAGCTAACCTTGATCAAGATCATGTCTTCCCAAAGTCCAGTTCTTCCAGCAACAGAACTCCGAGTCTTTTCTGCACTGGACCAATTGCATTGCCTCTCATTTAAACAACATAATTAAAGTAAAAGGTAGAGTTGGCTCAACAAGTTTGAAGTCAAACACAACACAGCTGGTTGGCCCTTGGAAAGAAGACCGACTGTGGGGTGTGAGGGCGAGCTAAGGAGAAAGAAGCCTTGCTGGCAACATCTGTGTGCTGAGCATGGTGTTCTGGGAGGTCAGTAGAGATTGCGCTATCAGTTCCTTCTGTGGGCCACTTAAGAGGAGGTCAATTGTATAATGTTATTAATTATTAATTATATCACTATAGAAGGTTTAACTATTCAGGTGACAAAATTGACTGCATCCTGGGGTCTAGGCAACAGCATGGAGGATGGGAAAGATCATTAACTAGCTTCAGGTTTCCAAAGGAGAGCATTCTCTGCCCTTTCCACAGGCCCTTGATCCCAGTGGCTTTTCCTGTTTTGGAGAAAGAGGCTGTGATTTTCAGGAACCAGGTGAAAGAATAATAAGAGGTCAAGAGAAGGAGTGTAAACCTCCAGAGCCTCTTCTTGCCCCAGAGTTAGTTCCACTTACCTCCTCCTTTCAGCATTGACATCAAAGAACTTAGCCTGCTTTCCTCTTGTAATCACATCTTTTCTTCACTTGAGTTTTTCCTGCCAGGACACCAATATTCATACTCACTGGCACACTGTCTCTCTCATTCTTTTTCTCTTTCTTCCCACTAGTTTGTTAGAGGGATGGCTTGTAGTAACCAGACAGAAAGGGGGTATAACAAAATGAACAAAATCCAAAATAGCTATACTTTTAAAAGATGACCATTGATGGTGGGTGTGGCATGACATACAAACTGAAATGTGATCTCAATATCCTAAAGTGAATATAGCATTGTGAACAAAAGAAATAGTAAATACTACTACTGAAAAAAAAAGATACAATCTATATGTGCAATGGAATACTACACAGCCCTAAAAAAGATAAAATCCTATAATTTATGACAACATGTATGAAGTAGAGGGGATTGTGCTAAGTGAAATAAGTCAGAAGGAGAGAGACAAATACCAGATGATCTCACTCATATGTGGAATATAAAGAAGTCAAAGAAATGAACTAAACAAAAACTCACCCTTGGACACTGACAGAAGAATTGAGGTTATCAATATGGAAGGGGGTGGAGAGTGGGAGCAAGGGGTGGTAAGGTCCAATGGACAGTGGTGGAGGACTTTTGGTAATTTAGTGGTGGGCACGGTGTGTTGTTGTATGTTTGATGAATTTGCACATATGGGCTTGTATTATTTTGTAAATGAAAGTTACCTGAATAAAATTTGAAAAAAGAAATAAGCAAAATGATAGTGGTAACTGTCAAAGGATTAGGCCTCCCCTACCCTAAACACCATCACTAACTCCAATCCTGTCTTACATTTTCCAGTACAGGGTCCCTCTTTCCTGTCCCTGTAGAATGGGGAGAATCCAGCACAATTTCTCCAGGCGCATCAGTGACAAGACCCCCGCCCCACACGAGATACAAAGTTACTCTGCTACACTCCATATCATAGCTGCATGGCTATTACGAGGTGCTACCAAAATAGGCATTTAAAGATTAATCTTCATTTTCTAAGCACTTTCGGTGGTTAACCAGTGTGTAAAGGGCCCTGTGGGTTTCAGGCATTTATTTGTTTAATCCTTACTGTAGTGATAATTATATCATTGCCAGCCCCAATTCAGAGACATCAATGAGACTACAAAGATTAAGTGTGATGCTTGAGGTCACACAGCAAGTAAGTGTCAGAACCAGGATTTGAACCTAGGCCACTGGACCTCAGAGGCTGGGCTCCTAACTACAAACTGCATTGCTCCTTCCCAAAAAATCTAGGCTCAAGTAGAATTCAGAAGAATTTCCTTATTAAGTCCTTACCCCTAACAACTACCCATTATCCATGCACCATAAGAAAAGTGAGTTGAAAGCATTCATCTAATAGTTCTATAATGCTATTTGCCTGTTCATGACAAGGAGAAAATGAATTGACTAAAATATACCCTTCAACCCCATCTGGAATGGGGCGATAGAAGACAAGATGCCCATCAATCATGCAGGCAGTTCCCAGTTGGTATTCCCACAATCCTCCCTGTGGGAAAACACACAACCTTTCACAACAAAGCAGGAGTCAGAGAAAGAGAGTCATCACATAGGGTAGGAAAAGTGGGTTGATCAGTAGTCACTGATAGGAACGTTAATCACTCAAACTGACCTTTTTAGTACACTTCTTGACAGTGTTGATAAGTTCTTGCATTACCAGATCGACACTCTTCAAGGAAGGCCCTTTCAGCTTCACAATTTGCTTTTTGACTATCGCTTCAAATGCCATGTCTGGAGTAAATAGTCCTGTCCTGAATGTCAGAAAGAAAACACTTGGGTTTTAAAAACAGTAAAATTCAACACTCTTTTGAAAAAAGGCTTTATTTCATTGACCTGCAACGTAAGCATTGAAAACCCAAAATTAAAAGTTACATAGTGATTTATTCTCTCCACATATCATGTATAATGATACCTTTAATGCCACTCCTCCATCATAAATGCCATCCTACAGATGATGAACACCTCCTACCAACAGGTCCCATACTGTTTCCAGGGCTATAATGTGCTCTTCAACATCTAACTGCAATTTGTCTCATTTCACTGTTTCACCACAGCAAAAAAGAACGCTAACACAAAATGGTGTTAAATTTATATTTCTACTTCGAAAGGATTCCGAAAGCAAGCCTCTCCCACCCCTGGGGAGTAAGAATTGATCCGACTCTGAAACCGAAAGAGCAGTGTTTCTGGGCCTCACAATCTATTCTTTCCAGGAGAGCTGTGCTGCAGTGCACTCAGGGGATGGGGTGCATGGGATACTGGAGAAAAAGGGAAAAGAGCTGGCAGAATGAGCAGGGGACCTGGGATGCCTAAATTAAACTGAATTTATAAAAACAACAAACGATAACCAGCAGAGAAAACGCCTTTCCAGTGGCTGTAATGAATTCGAATTGGTATCATAACAACACTGTTCTTAGGCTGTCTCAGGCAGATGTGGGGTGTGCCGGGGGTGTTTTGTAAAACATGAAAAATGAAAATGATTACTCACATTTAAGCAATGGTCTACAGAAAAGCACCACAGTAAGAGAGCCCCTGAGACCTGATTGTCAGCTGCACCCCAATATCTGCAGACTCCTGGCAGTGACAATTGACCTCCCCTATTCCTACATCTCCTCCAGGCCTCTCTAACTTCTTTTTCAAAGAGAGGGAAGGGGGTAGGGAAAGAAGGAAAGAGAAAGGGAGAGAGGGGAGGAAGAAATATTTTTACTTATTTATTCACTTTTTATTCCCCCCTGCCCCCAGCCCTCTCCCAGGCATTGAACCCAAATCCTTGAACTTGACATAATCCACACCCTAACCATCTCAGTCCCCTGAGTCACAGGGTAGCCCCCTGCTGCGCCCCCTCACTTCTTAATTAATTTCCTTACTTCAACACTTGAGTCAAAGGAAACTCTTCTGCAATGTTTCCCTTAAACCAGTCTATTTCTAGCTCCTTCTTACCTTGCATGGAGCACCCTGTGTTCACCCAATTTCTAAGTAGCAATCTTGTTCTACTGCCATTGTAATTTTTCCATGTTACACTCAGAATAAAATGCACACTCTTTAGTCTAACATTGAACATTTGCCCCTGCCTGACCCTCTCTTCCTTTGTAGTTAGTTCCCTTCTCCCTCTGTTTTCAGCCAAACCAGACCATGTGCTTTTCCACAAACATATTCACACTCACCTGACATGTCCTTGCCTCTGTCCTACTTCCCCTTCCCCACTATTTCAGCCTGTCTAACTCCCACCTGGGCTTCACAGCCAAGATCAAAGGCAGCCACTTCCTCCAGTTTACCTTCCCCAATCCTGCCATGGTCAGTCTTCCCTCTGAGAACCTGACACCTTACTTTGTATTGTGGTGATCTGAGCACATAGTTGAGTATAGTACCACATTGGCAGGAAGGGTCCAGTCCTTACTGCATTCATCTTTGTTTGCCCCGGCAAGGCCTGTGCCCTCCTTGGTTCACAATTAATTGGCACTCAGTATCCAAAGAACAAAGAAGGACCATCAGTCTATAGCAGACAAAGATGTTTTATATTTATCACATATCTAACTGAGTCAAACAGAACAAAATTATTCAAATTAAATGTACGTAAGGGCCTGGAGAATCATACCATTAGTATGTAGTATACACAGGCCAGTGTGCATTTCCTGTCATTTACAGCAGATTAACTCCAGAATAATAACCACCTATCTCTGCTGTTGTCATTTATGTAAATAGAACACAGAATTGCTGAGTTTTTGTGATTACGTTCTGTAAAAATGCAACTGGTAAGGAGTTTTAAAAGCCAAGTAAAAGAATTTTATATGGTAAAAATATTCTATGACTCAAAAAATGTGATTTGGTTCCATTGCATTTATCAGATAGACATGTTCAAATGCATGTTCAGTCCAGAAGGATAAGGACAAATAGCAGATGATTTATTTCACTCATACGTGGAATATAAAGAAACAAAGCAAACAAACAGCAAAAACTGACCCTCGGATGCTAACATCAGAACTGAGGTTACAAAGGGGAAATGAATTGGACAGTGGATTATTAGGAATGTGGTGGTGGGTGTAGGGGACTATCATCTAATTATGAAGAGTGAACTTGTACACTTAAAAGTTGATATTGTGGTGTAAAACAAGGTTACCTCAATAAAAATATATTGAAACTGGAGGATAAAAGAAAGAGCTTAAAGTGAAGTAGCACAAGCAAAGCCACAGAGTTGGCAAGTCCACACTGGGTAGGGGTTTGGAATGTAGACAGCAACAGGTTCTGTCCAGCTAAAGAGCAAGACATAGTTTCTATGGCAAATGTATTCCAGATTTGAGGGCGGGAGAATAGAACTAATAGGGAACTTGGAAATCATGTTGACAGTAAGAGAAAAATATTGGATTTGTCTAGATGTTTTCTCCTTCCCACTTTAACAAATAACCAAACTATTTTAGATGTGTACAGAAGATTGTTGAAATGTTAAAGTAAAAAACATAGATAATTAAAATGTCCTAAGTCCTTTGGAAAAACACCCATCAGGGGCATGTGCAAAGTCAGGCTATGCCCATTAGACTCTGTTTCTTAATTGTCTCAAAGGAGCCCTGAGGCAGAAACTACCAACAGACACAGACACTGTCTTCATGTGAGATCATCTAAGAAGTATGATCCTAAGTTTCATTTCCTTGAACTCAGGACACTTCAGTTGAACATGCACTACATTGAACTTTATAGCCTTCTATACATGAACTCAAGAAATGTGTGTTTTAAATTCATTTCTCTGTTGTGCCTGGTGGCTCAGACACTAAGCCAGTAGCTGGGGTGTGGACCATGTAAAGCCCAGGGACCCGGGTCTGCAAAACAGGGTCAAGGAGAACAATTGAAAAAAAAAGATAAATAAAAAAATGCTTTCTTCTCTTCTTTCTTCCAAAATGCTTCTTCCTCTTCTCCCTTTCTTCCTCTCTTAAAAATAAAAAGCCGTTGGGCACAGTCCTCATATATCCCAAGGACCCAGTTTGCCTCCCAGGGCCAGGGGGAAGAACCAAGTTGAACAGCTAAATAAAATTATTCTTTTTCCTCTCTCTTCCTGCCTGCACCTTTCCTTTAAAGAAATTCATTTTTCTCCTATCGTAATTCTTTAAAGATAGTAAATGAGAACAACCCTACTTTATATGAGGGTAAATTCAGGCACTGTTCCACTCCCAGCCTCACCTGTCTATTCTCTTGCCTACATTCAAAGCCCATATCCAGCATAGAATCCCCCACTCTGTGCTTTTGCTCATACTACTTCACTTTAAGCGCTTTTATCCTGTAGCCTCAATGATCTCCTTTATATCAGATCTCATAGCATTGCCATGGACCTCCCACACACATGCATGCACACACATACACATGTGAGCATGCACACATGCAAATGCTCAGGCACACACATGTGTATTTGCGCACACACAGTACACCTTTGCCTGTTGAAATCATCCTTGTTCCCTAAACAAGCAAGGTTTGGGTTCACTCAAAAGTAACCACCTTCATTCATCTTTTGCATTCTTGCTTCCACAACTTCAGCCCAAATTCATCTGTCCTGTCTCTGTGTAAGTATGAGTACTGATGAGCATGTCGGGCTCTGGAGAACAGGGCCTTTTTCACTGGTAAATCCTCTAGTGTGCAGAACATAGCACTGTGCTTGCAGCAACTTCTGTCATTCTCTGAACTGGAAATGACTGACAACGTGGGGAATCACCACTGAGCCCAAATGAGGATTTCCTATTTCTGACTCACACCTCTGCCTTCTGAGCTGAGCAGATGATGAAAAGGCTATTTTACTCATCATTTAGAAACATTAATTTTCTTCTAGTAGCTTGAATGGAAGACAGGAAAATGTGCATCACTTGCCTGATA
This sequence comes from Solenodon paradoxus, assembly GCA_004363575.1. NCBI lineage: Eukaryota > Metazoa > Chordata > Mammalia > Eulipotyphla > Solenodontidae > Solenodon > Solenodon paradoxus. The sequence goes on from RJWH01000258.1 coordinate 630,113, forward strand.
CCATGTATGTTTTTGATCGCATAGCTTATTTCTCTTCGCAATTCTTTCTCGTTGAACTCCATCTGTGGATGCAAAGTGAGCCACAGTTATGACACTGAATACCTTTGAATAATAACATTGTTAAATATTAAAGAATGTGAAACTTGACTGAATTATTAACCATGGGATACTCAGGTCTTTTCTAACCCAAAATAAGATGGTCAAAACATCTGCTAATGCAAAGTTCAAGGCAATAGAGAACATTAGGGATTTCTGGAAGTTTTAGTGCAACAAATTTGAGATCTATTATAGGTAAGAAGCACTATGCAGAAAATATGCCTTCTGGACCTAAATCTAGCTAGTCACTCCAATACATAATTCTCCATTCTTCTGCTGAGTGTCGAAAATGTGTTCACAGACAAGACCGTAAATGAATGTCACCTGACATGCACTAGCAGGACAGCTGTGCCAAGATTAACAGCAGCTGGCTTTTCTCCCTGGTCCCTTTAACCTTCCAAGTTCAAGGCCTCTTTCTTTATAAAAGGAACTTCATAACATTTTACCAATTCAACACAGGATAGTGTGCTGCATAAGAATTTCCCAGGAGTCCTAGGTACCTTAAATGTATTTGCAAGCAGGATCAAAGAGCTGAGACCTGGAAGGGCTGTCAAGAGAACATTCTGTTCAGGCCCAGACATCCCAGACTTGAAGTCCATTCTCACTGCTATCCATCCCCACTTCGCACTTCAAGTCATGGAATAAAGAAATGCTCCCAGGCCACACCCTGAGGCCTCACAACTCAGCTGCGACTGCTCCTTCCTTTGTGTCTTGAACAGCCTCCTCTTCCCACCCCCACCCTCTTTTCTTGCCTTACTAGCTGCTTATCCTTCCAAACTCAGTTCAGCAGCCGGACTCCCTACGCACTCGGGCTAGGATTCAAGTCCGTGGGCTGTGTTTCCATAGCGCCCGGGGCTGGAGTTTATCACTTTACTTCGCACTTTTTAATGAAACTATCTATTTACCCATTGCCTCCCACACCTAGATATAAGCACCCGCCTGTGTGTGTGAGGCAAGGAGCACAGGCCCTAAACCCACTGAGCTGCCTGTTGGGCCTTTCAAACATAACAGAACCAAAACAGAACTCTTGACTCAGACGTCCACACAAGTATGGCTTTGCCTCAGCTTCCTGCCTCTGGTGGGCAATAACATTCGTGCAGCCCACACCTGGGAGTCACCTGGAATCTTTCTTGCATTTTCCATATCCTAATTCAAGCACTAGTGAACTTCCCTCCAAAATCACCATCTCTCTCCACCGTATCTTTGAGGTATTTTCACTAAGAAGCTGAAGGAGTGTAAGTTGCCTTTGCATAAATCCTTTCCAAGACCTTATGCCTAATTTGTATGTTTATAATTATTCTTCTTCAATATTCCTTTCTTGCGTCTTTACAGTCCAGTTCTCAAAGTTTCTTTTAAATCATCAACCAAATCAGGTCACACCTTAAAACCCTCCTTTCACTTTCCATTGTTAAATGAAAAACACCTCCCTGGGCTTTATGGATGGGACCCTTCCTCTCAATCCAGGTCACACCCCTCTCCCCTTTGTGGGCTCAGCACCTGCACAGAGAACAGGTGCTCAAAAATAGTTTTAAGTTAGTTAGGCAACAAGTAAACACCACAGGAACTCAATTAGTGTTTGTGGAAGTCATCTGAAAGGTCATTAAACCCCATTAAATCAAATCAGAACCATCAGTAAAAAGAAAAAGCAACTCTCTAACATTTCATTAGCTGGGTGTGGAGTCTTTTGTTCAAAGAACTGTCATGGTCCCCCTACTATTCACAGAGCACTTTGGGAACAGTGATGCAGAACAGAACATGGAAATGAAGTGAAAGGAATGGAAAAATAATTTGCTACTAACCTTTACTATTTCAAAGGGAAAGCGTTCGTGGAAAATGCGATTGATTTTAGCGCCCCCTGAGAGCTCCAGCGTGTCTACTTGATCCCCTGACCCTTCAATTCTCTTCTCAAAGTCCACAGCAAATTGCTGAACCATCCTACATTTGTGAGAGAAATAAATCCAAGTTAAAGTTACACATCTCTCATTCACCCTGGTTAGCCCTCAGGTGACTTTCCTGGCGTTCTTAGTGGCACCTACTGGCATGCTAATTTTCACTCAGAAAATGGTTCTTCAAACACGCATTAACAAGACTTCCTTTAGACACTTACTTAGAATATACCATATTTATTCAATTCTAAGCCACACTTTTTTTTTTTATTATGCCCTCCGAAAATCAGGTACAGTTTACATTAGAAGGTGGCTTTGTAAATATATCTTACTATTTTTGATTTCTAATTTTTTCACAAAAGCCTCTTGAGAAATTGGGGTATGGCTTAGAATTGATGGAGGCTTAGAATCAAGTAAGACACAGTATATTTTAGATTTGTGTCCTTAAAAGTTGCAATAAATTAATACTTAAAGAATATGCATTTTAAGAATTAGAGTTAAGTCAGAAAACTTTATAACGATTATCCCACTGAAGCAGGCTCCTAGAACATGGCCCCATCTGAGCGCCCCACGACATCGCCCATCACTGTCAGTTACTCTGTCCCACACCTACCTGAACCCAGCATCCAGCCTCCTTCCCTCCCCTCCTCATCCTACGCACTGTCTCTAGGTGATCCCAACGGTGGCCAGAGCTTCAAGAGGCATCGAGAAACTGGTTTCTCAAAACCTTCAGTGCCAGTCCTTAACTCACAGGTGAAATGTCACTCTCAGCGCCAAACTGTCAATTTGACATTTATCCCCTCTGAGCTTCCTTGTATTTAATACACGATAACCGGAGTCCCTTGCCTCTTCTCACTCCCAAGCCTGCTGATTTCCTTGCGTTCCTGAATTCCCCTCACAGTGGAGGGCACCAGCCAACAGAGAGCAGGCAATTGGGGGCATGCTGTACTCCTCCCTCGACATCCTCCCACATCTCCGGGGGACTACCACATTGATCATTCTACAGCCATTCTGCCCCTCAAACGGATTGCCTCTGGCACCTCATCTGCACCGACACTCTCATTCCTGCCCCAAGAATTCCTGATGGAATTCCTGAAGTCACTTCTGCATGACCACGCTGTGTCCAGCTTTGTCCTTCTCAAGGCCAGACCTCACTCTGTCAGAATGACAAAACTCGATGACCACCCCACCGCCACCATACCCCTCTATGAGCTCTAGCCTTGTTTTTCAATGGCATCTCACAATTCAATAATGAAATTAAAACTGCTTGACCATAAGCCAAGATTATCCATGGCCAGGCCCTAGCTGCCCTGCCTCTTACCACTCACCACACTCCCCTTACAAGCCACTCATATAGATGCTGTTTGCATTTCTCCAAATGGACCATGTTCTTGTGCTTTAACTTCTTTTCTCTTCTGCTCAGAATACCATTGTCTGTCCCTTGCTTCTATATCAAGTCCATTTCCATCTGTCCTTCAAGACTCAGTTCAAAATTAGTCCTTCCAGGAAATGTTGCATGGTCCTTGACCTTAATGGTCACTACTGTTCCTGGCCACTCAGGCAAACGGCCCTCCTCTGACTCCCCAGCATATTTTCAGGAGAGCACATTGTCACTGTTCATCTGTAAGCTTCACCTAAGAGGCAAAGACCATGCATATCAATCATCTGTCCTTGCTGAACATATGGGAGGTACTTAGGACATTCAAGGATGGAATGAATTATCTTAGTGTTTGGTTAGCGTCTGAAGTCGGCTAAGTTTTACCTGAAAAGATAGCTAAGTGCAACAGATCCCTTATTAAATTCTTAAAATTCTGTTAAACTTGTTAATCCCTTATTATGTTTTAAGATTTTTCATATATTAACTTTCACTCTTTGTTACTTCTCATTTTTTATTTTTTTGAGCTTTGTATATAAATCTTACTATTTTTTATTTTTTTACAAAAACCTCTGGAGAAATTGAGATGGGCTTAAAATCAATGGTAGCTTAGAAGTGGCTATAAACGGTATGCTGAGTAGGGAGAAAATACTTGATTTGTGATTACTACGTTTAGAAATGCTAATTTTGATGTACTGGAACTTCTTTCAAATTCAGAATTCAATAAAAAAATTCAAGTCAGTTAAAACGTGCATCTTTTATTCTTTTTCATCAAAATTGTGGGTGAATTAGGAGCAACTGCAAATAATTTAGGCAGAATAGAATTGGATATAGCTATGTTTATGTATATACTAATGCTAATATAATTTTTAAACATCTGGAAAGGTACACACATACATGATAAATGACATATGCACTGAAACAATGGAGAATTTTAAAGACTTTACCTCCAATCACTTCTCTCTCCAAACCCACACTCCAGCCACCTGATGCAGGAGAGGAAGCTGTACGCAGTTAACCCCACTCCCTCACCCTCCTCCCACACTTCAGGTCTCATTCAATCATCTGTTTCTCTGTGAATTCACACCCTTCATTGCATGTAACTGCTTCCTCTTCTGGGCTCCTTTAACATTCTGTACTTAGCAGAAACACAGTAGTTACCAAATTTTAACATAGTCAATGGCACATGTGTCTGTTCCCTATTCCACTATGGCCTCTTCATAAAGGGAAAAATTATATTCATGCTGAATCCCCCGTAGAGAGCCCATAGTCAGACACCAAGGAGAATACCCAGATAGAAGAGAGGAAGGCAAGGAGGAAGGTATGAAGAAAGGTGTGGAGGGAGGGAGGCAAAGAAGGAGGGAGGGAGAAAGGGCAGAAGGGAAAGAGGGAGAAAGGAGCTGAATCTGTGCCCCACAAGGGAAGAACCTAGCTAAAGAAAAGTCTGTAACCAATATGCAATGGAGACAGGCAGGCAAGACCCAACCTTTGTAAGGAGAATGGCCTCAGCTGGATGTTAAGATGATGACTAGAGCCTAAACACAAATACCTTTTTCCTTATACTGTAACATAGCAAAGAATAAAAGGGAAAGATAAACTAGCTAAGAGTTGAATCCAAGAAAAAATTATTTCCTTTGAATGAACTTATAATTTTGTTAATGGGATATATATATATATATATATATATATATATATATATATATATAATGACGCATTTGTTACTTAAATAATTTGAGCATTTAGAAATCTTCCTACAAAGAAAGGAATCCTATCAAGCATTTTATTTTCCTCTTCTCTTCTGGTTGAGAGGATCTGAGGCAAGCTGAAGAACAGGGAAAAGAGGACAGAACGGCTGGACCAGACTGAAAGAGGGAATAAAGGTAACAGACAGAAGGGAGTGATAATTCTCCAACAACTCTGCTACCATGCTCCAGGAGCCCTTAGGGATAAATCTTTTAACCCAAAGAGAAGAAAATGAAGGAGTAAAAAGGTACTTGGCAGCTCTGACATTTGCATTTTTAAAGGCTACATTAAAATCACCACCAAACAGGGAAAATAAATTTAAATATGGCCTTAAATATCTGTGGGGTTTTGTTCAATCTTGGGTTCTCAATCCACTGAAAAGAAAACATACACAGATAGACCATAAGAAATGGTTGAAATAGCAAGACAATAGGCACAAGTGACATCACTAGAAATAGTTGCACAGCACAGATGAGGCTCTTTCACCACGAGCTCTTCCCACTTCTGAAGACAAAGGGTAAACAACCCTGTGAGTTATTCCTGATGGTTTTACTCACTTACTAAATCCAATTTTTAAGACACAGGGCAAATAGGCGAGGGGATGGGTAATCGGTTCAATGGAAGGAATTAAACAAGACCATCAAGGCTCTCCAAGAAATGAAGGAAGTCCTGTAGATGTCACTTGCCTCTTCTGTTAAATCTAGAAAATAACATGGCAACTAGACAAAGCAAGCAGAAGAAATTGGTTTATGACGCTGAGTGCAGGAAGGGCAGGGCACTCACTGAAGCAGAGCTTTGGTCTTCCTTGTGGGGTCTTCTGGTTTGAAGTTCTTGAAGCCTTCTACTTCGTGTTCTATGGAGAGCAGCTGACCCTGCAGCTTGTTCCGAAAGTTAGGCAGGGTGTCTCGAATATGGTTGGTGAGTTGCTAAATAAAACAGAAGCATACACCCATATAATAGACTAAAGATGAACTCCTGAGAAAAAAAATCATCTTTGCTGTTTTCCTCATCCTCCCAAACTTTACAAGTTATTTATTCATTTGGTAAGCAGAGGCAGAGGGTAGACAGAGGGTGAGAAGAAGCACCAGCTCTTTCTCCCACTGCTCTACGGTGACATTAGAACGTCTTCCATTAAGAGTCTCACACTCTGGCTGCCTTATGTCTGGGAATACCTTGTTAAAATGCTGCTCGTGTTACTAAGGAGGCTGCCCAATAACACCTTACTGGTGTATTTATCAGATCACCTCGCTTATGGAAAGGAACCTAAAGCGAGAATGTGGTAGAAAGGAGGTTCTGCCCAGTGTTCTCAGGACTAAATGGTTCCCACACTAGTGGAGAGAGCTCAGCAGAACCTGCCAGCTGTTAACTTCTCTCCATTCTGTAGGGCAGGCAGGTGCTTCCTCTTACCTCCACCTCCAGGCCCCAGACCAACTATGGTTGGTCACTAGCTTATGCCTTCAATGGGTTGACCATAAAAACATCCCTGGCTAGCAAGGGAAGGCACTCCATCTACTGAGATCTCTACTGAACCATCTGCTTGGCATCTCCACTGAGACCATCGATGGCATTTCAAACTCATCCAGCAAAAAAATTCTCTAAGGGACTGTCCAAGAATACATGTGTAAGTAAAAACATGGGTGGGATATAAACCCAGACTGGTTAGCTCTCTGCCTTATGTTCTTACTATGCAATGAAGTTATAGAAAAGCCTGACATAAAAAGAGAAAAAAATCATCTTCTTGGATTTTTTAAGATTAAACTCAAAATCAATAAGAAGAACATAAACTTCCTAGAAATTCAGGACAAAGAATAATAAATTCAAGAGCAAGAAATAGACCCAGACAGACGGAAGAGACCTGAATACATCTACTCAATAAAACATCTACTCAATAAGTCAAGTTATTTGTCAGTTGCTCATAACTAGAGTAAACCCCTGTCTACAGTTCTGACTTATTCCCCTGAGATGTTACTATTAAATCTCTGAAGCAGAAAACAAAAGGACAGAGAGGACTGTCTTTCCATGAGTCATGTCCCAAGAGCAACCCTGGATCCAAGAGTAACAGCAACTATCAGAAACCAACGGCCACCTGACTGTTTCACCAACTGGCAAACAGTAAAAAATAGTTGGTTGCCACCTTTTGCTTCTCAGATATTTCAAGAAAAAAACAATACAGTAGACCACTCTTTCTGAAAACATTCATTTGCTTGCTTTCATGACCCCGGCCCCTCTCATTTTACTCCTAACCTCTATAGATGTACCTTCTCCATTTTCTTTGCCAAGTTATCCTTCTCCACTAGACTGGTGAATACTGACATTCCTCAAATCTAGGTCCTACATCTCCTCTTTGTTCCCCTGTTCTCTTCTAAGGCAATCTTCCTCCATTCATGGCTCCAATAAATATTAAAACACCTATGACTGCAACAAAATGTGCTCTCTGGATTAGTCTTCTTATCTTAATGGTGGGCTTTTATATTTAACCACCTCTTGAATGTGCCGTATCTCAAACTCTTGGATGTGTGATGCTCTAACCTCAGCATGTACAAAATCTAGTACCTTATCTTTTCCATCTTTTATGTCAGAACAATCTGGAAAGTTGGGAGTTACCCTTGATTTCACCTCTCCGTCACCCACCAGAGTTAATCTACTATTAAGTTCTCAATTTCTCTGAACTATTCTCAAATCTGCATTTTCCCCCATTTCCACTACCCCTAATGCAAGACTGAACTATCATCACTTTTCACTTTGACTCTTAGCTGGTCTTCTCCTGTCTACCCTGAGCTTCCCGTCCACAACCAACATAATTTTTTTAACTCATAGATATGGCCATGTTACTCCCTTAAGTTACTCCCCACTGCTCTTAGGAAAAGAGTCAAAATTCTTAACTAGCTTTACAAACATAAGCAACACTGCCAGAGGTTGCCTGTACCTCCAAGTTCATCTTTTACAACTCATTCCTCATTCTCTGCCTTCCAATCAAAATGACAATCCTTATGATTCCTCAGAATTATTTTTTGCCATAGAAACTGTCCCTCAGGGTCAGAGGTGTATTAAATCTGCAATCAAATTATCCTAGATTCAAGCATAGTGTGATGATCCTTGAAGTAACAGAGCGAGTGATGATTCAGGAAGAAAGAGATCCTCAGTACAAAATTCATTCCATTTCCAACCAGAATCTAATCATGGCATAACTTGGGAGTCACCTGTAATAAATGGTAACTCATATCCTTCTTATTTTTCCAGCATTAACAACCAAATTGGTTTCCAACTTTGTATTTCTAATCATCTTAGTGATTTTCCTATAAGATTTTTTTCAGTTTATTTGTATTTTTCTCAAGCCAACTCAGGCATAAAGGCAGAAATCTGAAAAACAGTTTCCCAGTGCTGAATAGTTTAGTGGAATATGGCGCTGCTTGCATGACAGACCTTCTCTAAAACATATACTTATTTTTAAAATGACACAACCATAGCTCTACTTCATAGCTTACAAATGCTCAACTACCCTTAATATATAAGTACAAACTTTAAGTAGTCTCTGTTTTGCTTCATAAAATAGAAGTATATACCACTGCTCTTTATTTTCTTAATCTTCAATAGTTTCGTCTAAATAAATCAGGTACAATATCACAGGGTAGCCTACTGATACCTTCTAATGAACAATCAGAATTTTCAGTAACTACCTGGTTGGCTGACTGATGAATTTCAGAGATAAAGTTAAAGCATACTTTATGAGAATATTTATGAGAAAAAATCTCATCATTTGAGTCACTGTAATGAGGGACTATCACAGGTTAATGTCTAACCCACCTGAATAGAATAAATTTGGTCAAAATACAAGTATGTAAATAGGAAATCACTTTCTCTTCACTTATTTAAAATAACCATTTAGAGTTAAAAACAAAAGTCTCAGGGTGGAGCCTGACATTCAATGAAAGTGACAATAGTGACAATTTCACTAAGGAAAGGAAATGTATAGTCAAGTGCAGTGAGATATTATGGAAGAGTAGGCGTGATGGGGCAGAGGGAGACAGTCCAATTCTAATGCTGTGGGTAAAGGAGCACTTTGAAAAGTTTCTTAGGTAGACAGAATCGATAACTGCTTATTAGGATTTGTTATTTTCAAATCTCTAAGGAACAAATCAACCTTAAACAAAGCTATAAAGCTTAACAGAAAATCTAAACTAACCATTAGAGATTCAGAGTATAAAAACACATCCCCCAAGAGATCACACTTCCTAAATAAATAAATTCAACTTTTTTTTAAGAGGGAGGGAGAGAAGGAGGGAAAGAAGCACTTTTATTTATTTTTGGTTGTTCTCCCTGGCTTTGTGTCTTGAACTCAGGTGCAGGGTGATACATGGTCTATGCCCCAGCCACTGGCTTAGCACCTGAGTCAGCAGGGTTCCTCATGTTCCACTTCTTAAGATAACAACATATTATGAGTTAGTGACTGCTAAAGCACATACCCCTGTTCACCATTCTAAATAAGAACCTGTTTCTGCTTTGACCTCTGTGCTTTCAGTATGAAGGCGAATTGTATTCACTAAGAACAGTAACTGTGAAACAAGTATTCATGTTCATTTTGCGAATTCCTGACATTTAAGCTGGAAGTCTTATTTTGGAAAACAACGAGTTTAAAAATAAGAAAAATGAATTCCATAACTATTCTTGGTGCTGGAAAGAACGTTTTTACCTGATTAAGGACCTTCTGCAGGTGTGGTGTCCCCATTCGATCGGCAATATGTCGGTAAGCCGGATGAGAGAGGAAAAATTTCCTCTCTGCCAACATGGCAGCCTTAATATCCTTCTTCCCATCTATGTCCTTCTGACTTCTGTTCACCACGCCCACGTAACCTGAAACAAATGACACGCCTATGGAGTTTGGGACACTTGTTTCCTACCATGGGGAGATTTTAAGGCCCTTAGGCTGAATAAGAAAGGCAAAATTATTTTTAGGACCTGAAGAACAGGTCAGTTTGCGATATCAGTATCTAACAAAGGCCAGCTGATCTGGTTAAAAATCATTTTTAGCATCAATACAATCATATCTTTTGCCCTTAGATGCTCCATGCATTTTAGTTATGTCTGTTTCCTAGTAGATTTGTTATATTGCAGGCAAGTAAATGAATCAGACTTAGAACTGTAAATATTCATGCAGTCTGTGATGAATATTTATACCCTCCCTTCAAACCTCTTTCTTTTCCTGTTTTCTTATTCCTGTTCTTCTAAGGAATAGCTCTTCCGGTCATTTTCAATACATCATTTGGGAACATTGTACCATTCCATAAGAAGTACAACTAATCATAAACTCATTCCTCACAACTGTGGAATTCATAGGACCAAGCCACCATTCGTTTTCCAACAGTTCCTCTCTCTCACCCTCCCTTGGGAAGTCCCATAGAAACACAGTACATTACCCCTGCGAAGGGGCAGCAGCTTGTTCTCCAAAACATCCCTGGCATCTGTTCCTTCATCCATAAGGTCCAGTTTGGTGATGACTCCAATGGTTCGCAGACCTGTAGCATAAACAGATCCAACGTTACACCATTTGCAGAAGGCTATAACTATTAAACACTCATAGTCCTCATCCTCTTCCTCTTCCTCTCTGCCTGGTTGGGTTTTCTGACCCACCACTACTCCAATCTGGTGAATTTCAATGGGATGAGATGTTAAGTTGCAAAACCACTCAGCCATAAAATAACTTTTGATTCAAGAGAAAAATTGCTGTATCTCCAAAGTATTTTTAAATACGTGAGTTTATTTTTGTGTTGTACATACATAAAAAGTAGACATCTTAATTCTCCTTCCAGGAATTCCACACAATACAGAAGTTTTCCATTTTTTATGTATTACATGGTGAAAAAACAAACAAATGGACTGCACATGAACTAATGAGAGTGTGTCATAAAGCAAGGGTCATCACTGATCTAATTCTGAGCACTTGAGGTCAAAAAAGTAAAAAGAACAAAATTAGGTATTGGATAATGTCATCACTAGCAATAAATGTGCAAGTCTTACAGCATTCACTGTTCCTTAGAAAAGGAAACAGGACTTAATGGAAGGAAGACTGAATTAGGAATTCTGAGGCTCAGATTCTAGTCCCAAGGCAAGTCTTTTAGTTCTCTGGTCTCAGTTTTCCTCATCTGTAAAATAAAGACTTGGAAACCATGACCTCCAAGTTTCCTTTTAGTAATGAAATAGTGTAAAAACCTAGACATTGTATATTAGCGCATCAGATACACTGTTACTTCTATGCTTCCTTCGTTAGATTAAATAAACAATATCTGCCTAGTGATTCCTAGTTTCCAGTGCATTTCTTTGAACTTCTGGTTAAACATGCTTTTGAACACAAACTGTTTTATAATTTACCTGAAACCATTCTGAAACACTCATGACTAATATTTATTGAGCCAGCTATGGTTTTAAATGCTTGACATATTTTAAACCATTTAATCCTAAAATTGTTTTTCAAATGTTCAATGACTATTTTTTGAAGATGAGGAAATAGACATCAAATAACCTTCCCAAGGTCAAACAGGAGGTGGGTCCAGACAGTCTGGCTCCAGAGCTCATACTTTTAATCAATATACTGCCTCTCACAGTAAAAAGAATTTTAAAAATTAAAAAGCTTAAACCAAGAAGGTCAGGGGAAATGGAAGAGGATGGTAGAAAAATTTTGAAAGTGGAAAAACCAGCAGATGACTGCTAACCAAAGAAAGAGAGAAATTTCATCTAAAAAAATCAACAATGGAGAAGCCCGGAAAGTGGATAATTAAATGAAAGCTGTTCGGGATGGCTCAGACTCCAGGAATGAGAGGCTCTGAAAGCACAGGCAAGTGGTGGCAGCAGCTGAAGTCAGAAACAGGGGCTTGAATGAAAGTAGCCGATTTCCCAGGATGGTAGCTAGGGAGCTGCCCCGGCCCATCCCGGCAAGAGGTACAAGTTTACTCTCTGGAAAGGAGAAACTAGAAAAAACTGTGACCTCATGGGCACCTATCACAGTTTGGGGAGATCAGGCTGTAAAAGAGAATGATGTAGAATGAAATTGTACATACAGAATGGAAGAACCTACCTCCCCAATCCAGTTCCCTAATTTGACTTCAAGAAAGAGCTGGCTGGTAGACCTTAACCCACAAGCAGGAGAATGGAACAACTCTGTCAGGGGAAACTAGTCATTCTAAGAGAAAAACATAGATATTGATATTTATAGGGACTCCAATTAGACTAGCCCATAAAATAATGCTACCATCACCCAGTAAAATCAAACACACCCAAAGAGTGCTTCCAGTCACCTGTCCCTTTATCACTTCTAAATATGAAAGGACAGCCAACAAGACACTGTAATATAAACTAGAATTTTGAGAAAGCAAAGATAGTGTAAAATACAGTAGCTGATTTTATTATTTTTATTCACATTCTTTGAGAGAAATGAGATCACTGCATGCCTGGAATAAGAATATAATGTCATATAATGACACATTCAAATAAATAAAGAAAAAGAATTTTCACTAATGAAAAGATGTGAGCAGAAATTTAAAAAATGTTAGTAGAATGTTTGGAATACAAAGTTAAGAATCCTTCAAGAACAATGAGTAATGAGGAGAATGAAAATAAAAGGTAACCCTTATATACTGGTGGTGGGAACATAAATTAGCGCAATCATTATGGAAAGCAGTATAGAGATTCTTCTGAAAAAGAGAGAATGGACATTCCATATAATCCCATTTATCCTACTTCTGCATATTTGCTCAAAAGAAAATGAAAAACCACTAATTCAAAGAGATAATGCACCCCCTTGTTAATTATAGAATTATTTACAACAGCCAAGAGCTGGGAACACTTGGTGTATAAAGAAGACATCACACACACATACACACGCACACACACACATATGTATGTGATGGAATACTACACAGCTCTGAAAAGATAAAATCCTGCCATTTGTGACAACATGAATGAAACTGGATGGGATTATGCTAAGTGAAATGTCAGAAGGACAAAGACAACTACTAAATAATCTCACTCATATGTGGAATGTAAAGAAACAAACAACAACAACAAAATAAAACAAAAACTAACCCTTGGACACCAACAACAGAATTGGGGTTATCGTAAGGGAAGAGAGTGGGGAGCGGGAAGGAGCAAAGGGATAGAGTCCAATGAACAGTAGAAACTACTAGAAATGTGGTGGTGATATGATGTGTTATAATATATTTGATGAAGAGTGAACCAATGCATCTAAACTTACATTGCTTTGTAAATCAAAGTTAACTAGGTTAAAAAAATAAAAAAAACTCAAAGAAAAAGAACGCTTCCAGAAGACAAAAGGAAGAAAAGTTTTTAAAACTAGATAAATCATCCAGAATATCCAATAACTGAGTAATTGGTATTCCAAAAAGACGGAGAAGTCCAAATAAAGTTGAGAAGTGCCTAGAAAATGTCCTCTTAGTGAAAGATGAATTCATGGGTTGAATGACCCCATCAAGTGCCCAACATGATATAAAAAACACACACAATACGGCATAGCAGAAAGCAGTAGAAGATTTCAAAACAATAGGAACAAATGCAATATCCTAAAAAGCTCCCAGAAAGAACTTTTTTAAAGTCATAAATATTTTCAAAATCATTACAGCATCAGTTTTCCCAGCCAGATACTGAAAACTCAAAACCAATGAAACAATTTGTTCAAAATTTTGAAGGGAAAATAATTCCTCACCTAGAATTCTACAGTATCAATAAATGTGACTGTATGTACATATCTATCAATAGATAATAAATACTCTTGATCTCTAGGGGAAAAAAGAGACATCTAAAAGGCGAGATTCACAGCTTGCTACTCTACGTTAAAAAAAGTAATACTCCGAGCTAACGTCAGTGGGATCCTGGTGTGTCAGGCAGAATTCTAAGCACCTTAGAGCAGGATCTCATTCAGTCTTCACAACAATCCATGAAGTAGGTGCCATATTGGCCCTTTATGCCCCTATGGACACTGAGACACAGAGAGCAAATTCACATTTATAAATTTATGTTAATATTAGCCCCAGTAATTACAACTTGTTTCTAAGACTCATTTCTCAAGAAAAAAAAAAGGAAAAGTATTTTCAGACTTACAAAATCTCATATATTTGTGTTTGCCTTCTTCTTTTGTGGAAACCATTAAAGGTTGTGATCCCCTGAACACTCGAGCACGCAATCTAACAGAGGCAGACATGGATCCAGAAGACAGGGAAACTGGGGAATATCACTAGAAAATGACATATAAATTTATGACTAGGAAAATCAGGGAATTTTCAGGCTGGTGTAGATCTCAGCACAAGGCTGGGAGAGCAGTCAATATGTATTGGAAGGAGAAGACAGAACATAGAACAGACATCTTCTTCCACCAAGAGAAAATAAGTAAAAAGTGTTGAGATACCTAATGTGGAATGTTTCTGAAGTTTTTAAGAGACTTTGACTTCTGAAGGAGAGGTAGGGAATACATTAATGATAGACAACTACCAACCTCAAACAAGACAGGCTCATGTAAGAAAGGAAATCCAATCATAATTTACCACAGGCCCAACTGTGATAACATTTTCAGGATAATATATTTTTACTTTACAAAATATGATGGTATTATCATATTAGTGGAATGGGGAAGGGCATATATATATATATATATATATATATATGTTGATATGGGAGAGGAATAAAAGACAGCTAAATTCTCCACAGTAGGAAGTCAAAAGAGAAAATCTGAAAATAATTTAAAAATCATTAAATTGTAGTATTTCATAGGCATACCCTTGTGGCTCAGGCAGCTGAGATGGCTGGGGTACAGACCACGTAAAGCCCAGGGACTGAGTTTGTGACTTGGGGTAAGGGAAAAAAACAACCAAAATAAAAAATAAAAATGCTTCTTTGGCCTCTCCCTCCTTCCTTCCTATCTTGAAAAAAAATTACATAAAATTCAAAGTAAATACCAAAAGCTCACAAAAAGAATTGGAAGTGGTAGTCCCTGGAAATCAAAATCAAGACTTAGGAGGAGTAGGAAAAGGACTGATAATTTTATTAAAAGCCTTTGGGATAAATTTTTTTTAAGAGGAAGGAAGTAAACAGGAATGAGATAAGTAGGCAGGCAGGCAGGAAGGAAGATGAGAGAGAGAAGAAAGCACTTTTTATTTAATTATTTGCTCATTTTGGTTGTCCCATTCCATCCACAACCCATGCTCCCAATCTCAAACCCAGATCCTTGGGCTTTACTTGGACTATGCCACTGTAGCTGCAGACTTGACACCTGAGCCACTAGGGCACATTGGGACTAATTTTTCAAAACCTAGGTACATTGATACATGAACAAAATGTAAAGATTGAATTTTCTTTACCACTTCCATTTTTCTGAAAAAGGACAGAAGAGTCCATATTTAGTGGTGGGCCTGAGCAGACTAAGGAAATCATTTTCTTTTTCACATTTACTTACACTAACAGGCAGCTTAAAACAATCGCTGCAACTGCTGGCAGACTCAAGACTCACAGTGACAGACCTAAAGAAAACCATTGCCAGAAGAGATTCAAAAGCAGAGCATTTTTAAAGCACTCCCCTGGGATTTTAGAGAGTCTTGTATAGAAATTATAACAGAGACCATTTACTGAGTCCTGCTTCAGTGCCAGACTCTTTGAAAACTTAAAACAACTCTATGAAATAGGTATTATGATTTTCGCAATTACACAGATGAAGAAAGTGAGGTTTGGAAAGGAAAACTACACTTTCCTAAAGGACCAAAGCCTGTCGGATATGGAATCTGGGCCACCTAATTCCATCTTTAATCACTATCACTTTCTGCCTCTCGATTCTTAGCCCATCCTACTAGTGATTAGCTGTGCTGTTTGGCAAATGAATAACATCATCTGGGTCTGTTTATCTACAGAATGAAAGTTTAACTAGGTCCTCTCCTTCAAGGGCAGAATTCTGGGAAGGAGGACAAGTTCCAGATTTAGAAGAGGTTACACACAGTAATAAGAATGGAGCAATTTTAAAAAAAAAATACCTACTCTCCAATTCAGAGGAAAATAAATTAAAAGTTAATAACATGTGTTACTGAGTTTCGATTACGTCGTTCTTCAGTAAAGAATAGCCCCAATGACAGATGTCCATAGAGTTCTGAAGGAGACACACAAGGGACCCCAAAAATGCCAGGGCACTGACTCCAGATGCAGCTGTTTGGTACCAGGTGCCACTTTTGTCCCTAATTAGCTCTGAAACATCAGTGTCCTCATCAGATGTGACTACACTGACAGGGCGATACATCTGAGTTCACAACTGATGTCTGGGATCATTATTACTGGCATCCCCTTACTTCCCAAAAAACTTCCTGTTTGAAGAATGAAGTGATAAATTCACTCTCACTCATCAATCAGATAAGGAAATAGCACACCTATGTTTTAAAATTAAGTAACAAGACTTACAGTTTCCAGTCTAGCATGGAAGGGACTGGGAAGGTGACAACGTGTCCTAACAAATAAAAGGCTGAACAAAATGGAAAGCCAAGTGAGGTCACAGGGCAAGTCTCTGCCCCGTACCTGAAATTTGGAGGGACAGCCAGGTGGATACAGAGAATCATAACTTATTACAATAGAAATCCCCAAACAGAAAGCTCCATGTGAACCAGTGCTCAGGGAGGAAAATCTAAACTGTAATTGATGACTTACTGGAGGCTCAGAGTAGACAGTCTGAGAATTAAAAACTCCGGGGGCAGGGGAGGAGAAGTCATAGGGGTACCCACACTTCCGTGAGTTTTGCCTCCAGGAGCTCCATCAGATTCTGACAGTAAATATCTGAGAAAAATCTGTGCTTCTGGTAGGGGGAGAAAACAAATGACCTGATTAGAAAATGGGTGAAGACCCTAACAGACACCTCACCAAAGATATACAGGGGACAAGTATGTCTATGAAAAGGTTTTCTTCGTACAGCCTTAGGGAATTTCAGATTAAAACAGCAATATGATATCTCTAAATATCTATTAGAATGGCCAAAGTCCCAAACACTGACAGCACTAAACACTGACAAAAAGATATGGAGCAATAGAACTCTCCCGCACTGCTGGTGGGAATGCAAAATGGTACCAGCACTTTGGAAGACAATTTGGCATATCTTACAAAACTAGAAATACTCTGACCATGGGATTTAGCCACCATCAAATTCTTACTAGAAATTATATAAGTTGTAATCCTCTGTATTCACCTGTCTATCTCTCCGAATTTTGGAGGGCAGTTTGGCCCTGTGACTTTACTTGATTGGTATTTACCCAAAGGAGATGAAAACGTGTCCACACAAAAACTTTCACAAGATGTTTACAGCAGCCTCATTCGTGACTGTCAAAACTTGAAAGCAACCAATATGTCCTACTGAGTGGTTACATGAACTGTGGCACATCCACACAATGAAATATTAAGTGCTACAAACAAACAAGCTATCAAGTCATGAAAAGACATGGAGGAGTCTTAAATAAATATTGCTCGGTGAAAGAAATCTGTCTGAAAAGTATACACAGTGTGTGGTTACAACTATGTGACATCTTGGAAAAGGCCAAACTATGGAGATATAAAAAGATCATTGGTTTACAAGGGTAACGGGGGGGTAGGGATGAAAAAGACGGAGCACAGGGAATTTTTAGGGGGATGCAAACATATCTTTACATATTTGTCAAAACCCATAGAATGTCTAACATAAAGAGAAAACCCTAATGCAAACTCTGGACTTGGAGTGACAATGCTGTGTCAGCGCAGCTCACAAGCAAATAGACCGATAGTTGGGGAGATTGTGCATGTGTGGAGACAGGGCATATATGGGAACGCTCTGTACTTTCCACTCAATTTTTCCATGAACCTAAAATTGCTCTTAAAAAAAAGAGTATTACTTAAAGACAGCGAAATAGCATAACATATGAAAAGTACTTGATACATAAAAGCCATGCGATACGTGAGTTATATAACTGACAAGCTTTGTTTTTCTCCACTCCAAACCTTAGCTGCAGTCACACCGAAGGAGACACGTGACTATGCATTCTTGCCTCCTCACCTTCAAAAAAGCTAGGCCCTCAGCTCTAAAGAGCCTTTCTTGGTCAACTTTCATTGGTCAATTTCTAACTTCAAAATACCTTTCAGATTGTTCTGCAGGTCCTTAATCAGGCTCCTTCACATCTAAGTTTGAATCCCTCTCTCTGTGCCTTCAAAGCTCTCTGTGTATGCCCAAATCACTGTTCTTAGATGACACTGCTTGTCTCTCTCACTCCCTAAGTCAAGAACAAGGACTGTATCTAATTGACATACTCTAAGCAGTTCAGACAGGTGCCAAACAGATGAAACTCAATAAATGTTGACTTGTTAAATGAACAAATGAATGAAAAAATAATAAAAAGTAATGAATGAAAAAATAATAAAAAGTAATGAATGAAAAAAAAATATTTTCTTTAGGCTCAGGCAAGACCTGCAATAGAAATTCCAGAAAAGAAATATGATGTCATGCTACCTAGGTTTGTTGTCCGCATAGTGATTTTCCCATAAGAACACTGCCATTTCTCCCATTTCTATATGCAACTAAAACATAAGCAGTGTGTTGTTTCATCGAGTTAAGAGATGGGACAAAATCAAGCCATGAACCACAAAAACAGTTGCCAGAGAAGTAATCTGGAACACTGTGTACACTGAAACAACAGCAATGAAAAACACAACCGATGAAGAGGTAGTGCAAACATGTACACAGCAAAATTAAAAACAGACGTAGAAAATTAGATGTCCTTCCGTGAAAGCATTTTTTAGTTTGGGGTTGGGGTGGGGTGTAGGGGAGGGGTTTTTTGAAGTAAATGTTGCTCTTTCTGTTTGGCAAAGATTATGGAATATTTTATTCCTGAAAGCAATCAATGATGAATAAGAACAGTTTCCTCTTTTTTTTCTATAAGTTTTCCATGAATATGATTTTCTTGTACCAACAATCCTGAATGACGTAGTGTTCATTTTCAAAGTCATCAAGGAATATTATTGCATGTGGTACTAAATAAAATATTAAGTAGAAAGTTTGTATTATGTAGAAGACAACAAGATGATAGACTTAAATCCAACTCTTGATAATTGAATTGAATACAAATGGTCTAAATACAATCACTAGACAGAGAGTGAAAGTTTGGATTAAAAAAACAAAGGAAAATCATTTGTTATACTCAAGAAATAGTTTAAGTATAAAAACATAAGAAGTATGAAAAAGACATATAATAAAAACATTAATGAAAATAATGCTGGGGTGGTGCACCCTGGTGGAGCAGTGGCTAGGTCAATTGCCTCTGAAGGAGCACAGGCTACATACACCTGGATTTGAGTTCTGGTCTAGGTGAAAACAACCAGTGTAAACAACTAAATAAAGATAAAAATAAAATGCTTTTAAAAAATAATGGTGGAGTGGCTATTTTAACATCAAATATAATAGCTATCAGAGCAAGAAATACTACTACACTTCAAGAGAGATTTATAATGATAAAGGGATCAATTTACAAAGAAGACATAACAATCTTAAATGTGTAAGCAATCCAGTAACAGGTCTTCAAAATATCTCAACAAAAGTTGGCAAAACTGGAGGAGACAAATCACAAAACAGCTGGAAATCTAGTATTTTCTCTTTGTAAGTGAAAAACAAATAAACAGAAAAAACAAGAGATATGCAAAACTTAAAAAATACCATTAACAGTCTTGACCAAGAGGATATCCATAGAAAAACCATACAACAGACGAATACACTCTTTCCCAGTGTACATTGGTCACTCATGAAAATGGACCAGATGAAGGGAGAACAAACACATCTCAAAACATTTGAAAGAAATAAAATAATAAAGAAATTGATATTAGAAAGTTATCTGGAAAATGCCAAAATATTAGGGAGTTAAACAGCACATTTCTAAAGTACCATAGGCCAAAAGGAAATTACAGGGAAATTTTTTATTTTAAACTGAATAAAATATACACAAAACATCTCACAATTTGCAGTATGCAGTTAAGCACATAGAGGAAAATTTATAGCTTTGAAATATCACTATTATCAAATAAGAAAGGGTTAAAACCAATGTTCTATCAATGGGCAAGCTGTACATATAGGTTTATATTATTTTGTAAAGCAAAGTGACTTCAGTAAACATTGAATTAAATCAATAAAATAAAAGAAATGGTCTAAGCTTTGATTTTAAGAAAAAGAAAAGAGCAAATTGAATCCAAAGTAGAAGAAATAATAAAGATAAAAGTTGAAATAGACTGAATAAATAATAGATAGATATAATCAATGAAGCCAAATGCTGATCCTTTAGAAGATCAAAAAATTGTCTAGACTCTTTGACTCAACATCATACTGGAGACCCTTGTCATTAAAGAAAGCAAGAATTAATAATTCAAGTGTATGAGGTTACAAAGAAAAGTTGTCTTCATTCACAGATGGTATGATGATGTAGGATACTTTTTTAAAGTCTACAAAAGTTTACTAAAACAAATACATAGATTTATTGAGGTCACAGAATATCAGATCAAACTAGAAAAATTAATTCTACATTTCTATATACTGTCAATTAAAACTGGAAAATTACACACATACACACACACACACACACACACACACACACACTTTAATTTCCCCTGGTCCCAGGTCACAATTCCAGTCCTTGGGCATTACATGGTCTGGTCTGTACCTTCCCCATTGAGCCACAGGAGTGCACTGGGAAATAATATTTTTAAATACAATTTGCAACATCATCCAAAAATATAAACTACATAGGATAAATTCAATGAAATTTATGCAAGTCACACATGCTGAAAAATATTACATTGCAGAGAAGACCTAAATAAATGGAAAAAATATCATGTTCCTTAACATAGGTATTAAATTCTGTTAAATCAAGTCTCTTCAATTTGGTCAAAAGCAGCCTTGTTCAGTAGAACTTAGTGCAATATAAATGTTCTATATATAAGCTTTTCAAAAGTCATTAGCCATATGTGGTTATTGAGGACTAGGGTGTGACTGAGGAATTAATTTATTTTATCTTATTATAATTAATTTTCCACTTTAATTGTAACAGCAACATGTGGCTAATGGCTAGCATATTAGGCAACACAAGCTGTAGATTTAATATCATTCAAAATCCCAGTAAGCTTTTTGTAGACAAGCTGATGAAAAATTCAAATAAGACAAAGTAGTTATTATTCTAGCCAAAGCAATGATGAAAATTAACTTGAACTACATAACTTCAAGGCTTAAAATAGAAACTGATTTTGGCACAGGATAGACATACAGATCAATGAAACAGGATGGAGTTTTGAGTTATAGCGTACACACACACACACACACGCAACTGTTCTTTTTACAAAGATGCCCCTATATTTCAATGGATAAATGATAACGTGTTCAAAATAAATATTGCATAAACAACTACATGAAGTGTGGCACTCTGACCCTTACTTCACAGTATACATTCAAAATGGGCCATGGGCCTAAATTTAAAACTAAAATTGGCCTGTTGGTGATAAACTTAATGTATTATGTACAGATGTTGATTTACAATGATGCATACTTTAAACCCAAGCAATCTTATGAGGAAATGTTCCTTCAATGAATTTTTTAAATTTAAAAAAAATAAAGCTCAAACTATAAAACTTCTAGAAGAAAATATAGGACAAAAATTTTTCCAAACATGAGTCAGGCAAATATTTCTTAGAGAGGATAAAAAATATGGATCATATTTTTTGTTAATCAATACATTTTACATCATAAAATTTAAAATGCTCTTTAAAATATATGATGAAAGAGTATTTAGAAAGGAAGCTATACACTATAAGAAAATATTTGTATTCATGATCAAATATTTACATCAGAAAATATTTTAAAGCTTCATAATTCAATGTTAAGAAAACAATTTAACAGGCAAAAAACGTGACCAGACACATCACAAAGGAAATTTACAAAAAGCCAATACAGGCATGAAATGATGCTTAGCACATGGACTATCAAGAAAATGCAAATCAACACCATTGCAGAGACTGACTATGAAAATAAAACCAGCAATACCAAGTGTTGGCGAGTATGAAGAAAAACTGAAATACACATGTGAAAACTGAATAATCATTTTGGACAAGAGCTTAGTCATTTCTTAAAATTCTTTAAACATATATTTACCCAGCAATCCCACTCATAGGTATTTTCCCAGGTGAAATGAGAACATATGAACACAGAACTCATATATAAATATTTATGGTAATGTTTTTCGGTTACCATAAGAATAGTGGGGGTCTAATGGATGGCATGGTGTGTTATAATATTTGATAAAGAGTGAAGACCTGCACATCTAAATGTTTATTATTTTGTAGATCAGTTACTCAATAAAAAGAAACTTCTTTGGTTGCCAGGTAGAAGTCTCCACAACACCTTCACAGTAGGAGTCCACCTTGTTTTGGGCTCCAGGACTGTTAGGAATTTCCCTCTTACCTGGCTCACTAGGTTTTTATTGCAGACAAGAATAATAATGCCCCACACAGAGCCCTGAACTGCGACCTCAGACAATTGACTGCTGACCGCCAAGTATTCCAGTCCAGAAACCATCCAGGGACTGTGTCAGTAACAGAAAAACATGACTACTATGCCCATTTTAAAGATGAGGAAATGGAGACATAGAAAGATAAATTTGTCCAAGAGCACAGGGCCACTAATGGATGCAGCCAGGATTCAAACCCAGGCAGTGCGGCTCCAGGATTGGCACTATGAACCACCAGACTGTGCTGTTTCAATGTGCAGTTTGTGTCTGGCATATGCTTTTATTCATGCAACTACTTACTGAGACAAAGATTTTTAAGAATGCTTTTCAGTTATGTTAGCAGAATGGCTTGTACTGTCATTCCAACGTGCAGCCGTGTTCCTCCCCTACAGCCTCCCTGCCAGTCCTTGCGCTGTGCCATCTGGAACCAACTTTATTGTCACCACATTATGCCAACACACTTGTGCTCTGAGCTGACCAATAGCTCTCAGCTCCTTGTCTTCATTTAAACTCACTTCTCCCCTTTAAACCTCTCAGGTACAGAGGCTTGTGGAAGCTATATGGAGCCTGAGGTGGAGGAAAGAAGAGAGTTAACGAAGTTTGTGTAGCATCAAACCTTCCACCTTCACATAGAACACGGCTTTTGAAACTTATATCTGGTTGTTTCCTCCTTTGTACTTTCAACTACCAAATGTCCAGACACACCCAAATTCAACACACACACACACACACACACACGCGCGCGCGCGAAGGTGTGAGCATCATGGCATTCCTCACTACCCTTAGCTCCATCACTATCAGAGCAGCATCAACATGGATGAGGGTGACGTATTCAGTTCCCTTGATGTAGTTTCTTGACCTCTTCAACTCAGTGATGCTCACCTGTGCGCCACTGTAGCACTTTCCTCCCACAACCACATCCTGGAAGTTTATAACCTGGGCTTACTCCGGCTGCCAGTCATCACGCTAATATTCTGCTCTCTAACCACACTCTCGTATTCTTCCAATTCCTTTACTCTCATAATGCAAATAGTGCATTGCTAGTCTTCATTCTCATCTGAACCCCACACCCCCAAAACTTCCAGGCCCTTTCTGGCTTCATCTCCCACCTCCCTCCTTCCAAGGATTCCACAGTTCACTTTTCCAATTATTACTTTTCCAATGTCCTCAACTCTTTTCAAAAATCCAACCAATTCTTCAAAATTCTGATCCAAAAGCTGTCCAAGAAGTTGCCTCTCCAACCCTCGAGTTGCTGGGCATTTCTGGGGATCACGGAGTCAGGCAGGCGCGCCTGGCCTCTGTGGAACCTTTCATTGTTTCCCATTTTCTTCTTCTCCCTTTCTCCACAGTGACTTTCAAAGTCCCTTTCTCCTCAAACATCTCACACATCTCCTTCTTCCTGCTCCCACTTAGAGAGAAAAATCAATGTCAATCAAATATAAATTATTCAAATGCCTCACCAGATATCTACAAATTAACCTCTGTCTGCAGGTACTTTCTTACTCGACTCTTGTGTTGGTGGAAGAAATTGTTTTCCATCTATTTGAGAAGGAGTTGTGTGAAGAAGGATGGGAGGAAGGTAAGGGAGGGAGGGAGGGAGGAAGGGAGGAAGGAAATAGAGGGAAAAACAGAAGGATTTTAAAGTCAGCCAGGGAAAAATGAGGGTCTTACAGGAATGTAGAAGAGTTTTGCTTTGTTGTTCGTTTTTGGGTGTTTGTTTCATTTTTGTTTTGTTTTTGGAAGGGTCATAGTTTATTTACACTGCCCACAAAATAAATCTTTAGATCTGTTGTGGATATATATTCTAGGGATGGTTTGTGGAATGTGTTTCTATAGCAATTTTTAAAGCTCTATTATGCTAATGGAATGTTAGAAGCTCATGATCATCTGTCAGAAATCAGAAGCAAGATTTAATTGCAAAGGCAACTATTAATTGTGTTTAAATGTCTTTGAATTTTGAAACAAGACAGGTGTGAGAGTACAATTGTTATTTAACACTGAGGTTACTTTAATGAAACACTTCCACCTTGACTAGAAGGCAGCACTTATCCATACATTAATATAAAGAGAATTCCTTAGAAAAGATTCATATCACTGATTTAAAATTAAATTAAGGGAAAGAGAACATGTTTTATTGCTTTCTTACATATTTCTTAGTATTTTTCATAAATAATGTTTCTTTTCCATATCTAAGTTTCTACATTCAAACTCCACAAAAATTTTAGAATTGTTCAAGCAACGTCTTTATAGTGACCTCCAGTGGCAAAAGGAATGAACGTGTCAGTTTTACGAATCTACTTCTTAGTGGCCTGTCACACTGATAAAAATCTTGACAGCATTAACAAGTTCTATTTCAACAGCACATTCATTTTTGCTAAACTGTCTTCTCATTTTCTCTTTTATTCAATTTTGTAATTCAAATTATAAATATATATACATATAATTTGAATATAATTTTATATAATTTGGAATATATTCAAGTTCTAAATCTATTCTCATCTTTCCAGTGAATTTCATAACCAAGATCATTTTACTTTTACCAGTAAAAAAGCATATCAAAAATTGTACACTATTATACATAAAATATTATAAACTTACAAGCTATGTTTATTGTCATGTTTGATTCTAAGATTCAACATATTTTTATAGTATATATAAATCAAGAAAATTATTTATGATATTTATAAATATAATCTTAATTTTAGTATAATTTCAAGACAACATTTTTTTAAAGGAAAGGTGCAGGCAGAAAGAGAGAGGATGAAGAAGGGTTTATTTATTTTATTTAGTGTTCCCCAGCAGCCCTGAGTCTCAAACCTGGGTCCTTGGAATATATGTGGTCTTATACGCTAGACCACCAGGTTATACCTCAACATATCTTTTAAGTATGCAACTTTAAAGTAAGAAACTTAAAACTCAGCTTGAAATTCTCCCTGAACTCATTCTTAACATGCTACCTCAGTGTCTATAATGGGCAAAATCATTTATCAAACTACAAAAAAAAAAGTTTACAAACGGACTGATTTTTACAAATGGACTGATTTCTAATGTAAGATTTAACAAGCTTAACTGAATTACATAGGCATGAAATGCTTAAAATTCAAGCATATACAATGCAAACTAGCAACATGAATTTGAAGTGAGAATAATTCTCAAACTTCAGAATAATATATTATTATAATGATATATTCCTTACACCTCCTACCCAAGTTCTGATCACACAAAGGTTGTATGATCATTTGTATCTATGGTCCCTGCCTCCTTTAAAGTAAGTCTCTAACATTCCTGTTCAAGCCTCGTACATAGTAGATTCTCAGTTTAAAGGAATGATTTATTAAACTGATGTAAAATCAGTTTTCAAAGACCACAAAACTTTGAGCTTAGTTTTCAATTTAAGCACTTTCTCAAAAAGAATTAACTGATTTTATGAGTCCACTTATGTTAGAAATAAGCTCAAAAACATATCCCTCATGAAGCCAAAACAGGGCTTCTATGAGTTACATACCATGTTACTTCTTCTGAAAGAATAAGACATATTCACACACATTAATTCATTTAATTAATACCTGGTAGGACTTGGATTCTGGATGTTATTGTCTAACATCTATCAACTTCTTAATTTGGTCAAATATTTAAACAGAATTTTAAGGTAAAATGGGAATCTAGTTAAGAGGAAAAAAAGGCTGCAGACAGATATACTGCCTGGAAAATGGGTTTTCTCTAAGTTGGTTATTATAGTTGTACTTTATGATATATTATATTCCAGATGCTGACTCAATGCCTATATGACCAAAGCTCTTGTTTGAAATAACAGCATCTCCACATCAAGTTAGAAGAGTAGATGTTGGCTCAATGTTGACAAAGGTCAATGAATATCAGTTTTCATCACCCATTCATGGACTTTAACTTTTTCCAGATTGAAGAGACTTGTCAAAGGCAAAATTCTGAGGAGTTAGGCTGGACACACCTCCACAAAACAAAGAAGTTCTGCATCCAGTTTCCTGGTAAATTCTGACCCAACTTACAAACTGCATTTCAACGGAAAATGGTGCCCTCTCTCCCGACCAGAGTTCTAACACTCCCCTTGGAGTGTGTCTTTATACTCCAGGAAGACCACTGGCCATGCCAGATTTCGAAGTGAAACTAATTTACTGTGAAGTCATTCACCATGAAAGGAATTTCTAGACACATTTGCCTCCCCGGTAAGGCCTTTGAACAGCCCTCTATTGTAGACAAAAACTTGATGGGTAATGCTAAAACACTGCGGAACTCATGCTCAAGTAATAAATCAATACCACTGTTGGGACTGACTCCTTGACTTTCTGTACAGAAAATACGAGTGTCTCTTTATGATGAACTGCTCAGCTAGAAATCAGGAGCAAGGGTACAGTAGTATCTATAAAATATGTAGATATTTGTGTCACTTCTAGCCACATTGAACAACAGTATATGTGTGGTATCTTTATAATATGGCCATTAGACTCTGTCAGGATAGATTATATCCTGGTATTATATCCATAATACCTTCATAAATAAATTTAATATGATTAAAGTTATCTTCCCATCTATCAACCAGCTAACCTCATCTGTGTCCATATCCTCTGCCTTGTCTACTCTTGAAATGGAGAACCAATCCAAACTTCTCCTATGGCAAGGATTGCCACTTATCCTCAGCATCTTATCACCACTCCCATTAATAGAGGTTCTCCTTATCTATCCTGGATTTATCCTGCTTCTCCTACATTTATCCAACCTCTGTCGTTTATTAACAATTATCTCTCTTTAGGATTGTTCTCATCAATGTATAAATATGCTATAATATATTCCATCTTTCAAAGACATTCTCTTGCTCTTATACTATTGCTAGAGTCCTTTTCTGCTCCTCTCTACAGGGGAACATCAGAGTTGCCTCTATTCTATCTTCACTTTCTCCCATTTGAGTCTCTTGAATTATCTCTAAGGACACTTTCCTATCAAATGCTGCTTAGCAAAAGGTCACCAATGATTTTCATGTGCCAAAAACAGCTGTCAGTTCTGTACCCTCTCCTCCAGCAGATGAGAATACGAAAGTCTAGATACAAAGATTGGAGGCAATGACAATCCCAGTTCAGGACTCCTTTCCTTATATTCACTTTTAACTCATAGGTTAAGAACGCAAATGACTGGATAGATCCAGCTTCCTGGCACTTCTCTGGCTCCTCAGAGAGGAGAATCTTAAGTTTGAAGCTGACATAGCCCATGAAAACTGTGGAAATTGCCAACTCAGAGTGGTAAGGAAGTAGGGTGCATGGTCTTGTATGCCAGTAGGTTGGTGTTGCTTCATTATGATGTAAGGAAGACCCTACCACCCTATAGTTACCAATCTGTGTTCCATTTCTCACTCTGTTATGGGCTTCCTGAGCAGTAGGCCGGCCTTGACCTACAAAACCATCCTCTTTGATCTCAGCAGCATTTGACATAGCCTATCATAATGTCCTTCAACTTTCTTTTCCCATGGATCTGGAAAACCATACTCACCTGGCTCTCTACTTCTCAACTTTTCCTCCCCCAACTCCACAGCTAGAATCCAGGAGAGTCCTCAGACCTCCTTCTCCTCTCTATCTTCATTCATCTCCTATGTGATCTCAACTAGACTCAGGGAATTAAGTACTATCTGAATAGGTTCCCTTGGACTGTCACAACAAATTACCACAAATTGGTGGCTTAGCACAAGAGGTATTTATTCTCTTATAGTTCTGAAATTAAGGTGTCATAATAGGTTAACCATATGTTTTAAACAAGAAAGTATCGTTTGTTTTTATATTTACCAACTGTCAATTCTGTTCCGTTTTTAATAAAACAAGACCATCTGAAACACAGGGTAACAGAGGCAGTTGAGTTGTCCCAGGCCGTCTGTGGAGAGGGCCAAAAAGCCCCCTCCCATTTTGAAATATGGTAAACCTCTGTCATCAGTACCATTATTACTCCACAAATGGCTCTAGGGGAAGATCCTTCCTTGCCTTTTCTGATGCTACCTGCTTCCTTGTCTGTGGAAACATAGCTCCAGTCTTAGCCTCTTTCATGACATGGTTGATCCTTGTCTCACCCTCAAAACTTCCTCTCTTTTCTCTTATAACGACACTAGTCATTGGACTGGGGCCCACCCTACATCTATGATGATCTTAAGATTCTAAATTACAACAGCAAAGACCCTTGTTTCCAAACAAAGACTTACTCACAAGTATGGGGGATGTACGTCTTAGTCATATCTTTTGGGGCAACACAATTCAACCAGCTACACCAACTATAAGCTGATAATGCTTAAATCCTTAACTCCACCTGAAAGTCTCCCTGCACCTGTCTCCAACATCATGACTTAGGGGTTTAATAAACACCTTATATATTACCTGCCCAGAATAGAACCCTGGATCCTCCCCCAAACAATTCCCTCTTCTAATAGTCCCAATTCTACTAAATGAACTACCTGTATAACCTGTCCCTGGAGTTAAAACCCTTGATCACAAGCTTGACTTCTTTATTTTTTTCATTTTCATTTATTTTTATTATAGTTATACATCTTGGTTGTTCCCCTTCCCCAGGACACAAACCCAGATACTTGGGATGTATGTGAACTGCGCTCAACCGGAGGTAGCAGACCCAACTGCTACTCTACCAAGGCACACCTTGACTTCTTTTACCCACAAAAAAACCTCAGTAAATTACCAGCCCTATTTTCAAAATATATACAGACTCTGACAGCTTCTTCTCTCCACACCATCACTCTTATTCAAAGTGTGTCATCTCTCCTCCACCAGTTCTCTTGGATAGAAAAAGCTAATTGATCTCCAGGTTTCTACCCAAGTTTCTTGCTTGCTCATTTCCTCTCATGGCAGCCAGATGGCCTATGTCAACATAAATCAGGTCATATCTTTTCTCTCTACACTCCACACCCTTGTCACTCTTTGAACACGGTATTAGTTAAGGACTAGAAATTCCTACATGATCTGGTACCCCAGCTCTCCGATCACAGAGCAAACCCAGTTCCCTCCTCAGCAGGCTCCCTGCTCCTGAAGGAGACCTTACAAATTCAGTTAAGAAAAATGAACAAGTCGACTTTTCTTCTTTTTTCCCCTCTCTTAAAACTTGCTTAGAATTAATCTTGACTGGCTGGTGCAAAACCACCCCCCAGAACAAAGCACTAAAATCAAAGTCAAGTGGATGCAGGGGATAGCCTGGCACCACTGTGCAAAACAATAGTTCCAAAATGTCTGGGGTCTGCCTCTCTCCTTCCCAAACCCCCTTTTCCTGGTCCCCGTAAAAGGCCCTCACTCATCTGGAGAGATGAGATGGTTGTACTCCCAGCATATTCCCAATTTATCAATACTTGAATAAAAAGACTTTTCCTGTCAAAATCAAATCTCGTTCTCTGTATTTGGCAGTTAGTCAGTGATGAGAGGAAAGAAACTTGGCATCGTTCAGTCCTTTCTGCCGACTGTGCTTTGGCCTGCAGGTCTCCACCTCCAGAGAGTCACAGATCTTATTACCTCACTTGTGCAAATCTCTACTCAAATGCTGCCTCCTCATTCCCAACCACGTTCTTCACCTCTCCTGTTTATGCTCTTTCATAGCGCTACTGGTAAGTACCTGACAGAAAACAAACCTGACATCAAAATAGTAGTTTGTCTGTCCTCTCTCTGTTCCCCAGTTACAATGCGCACTCCACAAGGCCAATAATTCAGTCTTCTTTGCCACTGCATTCACAACACCCAGCATGGAACCTGGTAGAGTAGGTGCTCACTATGTTTTGAATAAATGAACAAGTAACTACAATGATCTTTTAAAATTAAAGCAATAGAGTTGTATGAAAACAGAAGTGAAAAGTGAAAATCACCTTAAACCTATTGAAGACAAAGCTCTCTGGAAATAATGCAAATGTGAATGATTCCAAACCAATTCTTTTTTCCAACATGTACGATATTTGCTCTAGTTTTTAAGTGTGTCTTTAAGTTTGTCAACGGGTGTGTTTTTTATGCAGATATATGCAGAAATAGTCCATTAAATCTCAACCTTACAAAAGAAGAATTATAAGGCAAAACTCAATTCATTTAAAATTTTTAATGTTTTACCATGTTTAGAGCCATAAAACTTTAGGTTTCACTCCAATTTTACAAAATTCTAAAATGTGCTCATGGTCCCTCTATGTCTTTAAATACAGTTAGTATTAAAAAGTAGATGATGAAAGCAAACTAGTGCTTCTGACCTCAGAGATAATTGAGTCCACATTATGCTTCTGCAACTTACCAGCTGCAACCAACCTGCGCTTGATTCCTCTAGAGAAAACTAGGCAATGCCACCTGCCTGACAGGATAATACCTGTGATTATAACATATGACACAGGGTCAATACACAACTCATTTCTCATGAGTTAATATATGCTGTGAGCAAAGTCACATCCTCTAAGAAGTCACATCAGACCCCGGTATGACCTGTCCTCTGGGGACTTCTATGTGTTCACACATAAGAAAAGATCCTGGCAGTCCTCCCTGCCCACGATAACTCTATATCCTGCTTTTGCATTCTTTCTCCTCCATTTTCTTGAATACACTTATAAAACTGGGGGGGGGGGGGGGAGACACCATGCAAACAAATAACTTTTTTTGTTTAAAGTGGTAGAAATCTAAGAAAATGAGAAAGTTGTACTAATCACCTATTTCGTCTATTCTCCTACTTGGTGGTCTAGCACGGAGAATTTACTCTGACCACAAGCCCTTTACCTAGCTTATCAGATGTCTGTTGAGTGTCTGCTGAACAACAAATATATGAATTAACAAAGGCAGTGATTGATTTCTGCTATTTTTTAAAGAGGGAGGGAGGTAAAGGAGGGCGAGTATTTTTATTTATTTATTTAGGTTATTTTGGTTCTCCTTGAACCCTAGACCTAGGTCAAGAATACAGGTCCCTGGACTTTACATGGTCCATACCCCAGCCATCTTAGCCACCCAAACCACAAGGGCACACCCCTGACTTCTTAATGTACATGAACAGAAGTTCTAAGTAGCTGGAGGAGGTGCTGCATAGAGGAATCATTGCAATCTCCACCATGAGATGGTGCCAAACTCTTAGTCTGCCAGTATTCTAAATTCATGAATAGCAACTAGCCCAATATCTTAAACACATCAAGCAAACCCTCCTTCCACTCTTCCCCAAACCCGACCCAGCTAAGGTCTTTCTTCTTCTTCAGATAACCTAGCATTTTTCACTTGAAGTCAAAATTGATACATTATTAAAATGTTCAAAGCAATTCTAATACAATTCTAAGTGTCACCAAGCCTTATGAGTTCATACTAGTGTAAGCAGTTGTTTGGGTTACAGAATGCCACTGATTGTTTTAGAGGTTTATTAACACTATAAATTATGTCAATAAATAAAACAAAAAAGCAGTGTCCTTGGAATCTTTTCAAGAGGAAATAATTGCTAGTGTGTGGTTAACCATTTAGTTTACTTTACAGATAAATGCATCATATTTAATTATCATAGCAGGTATTTGAGCTAAGGTTTATTATCATTGGATTTTATTTTAGAGATAAGATAATAAGGTTTATAGAAAGTAAACAATTTGTCAAAGGACACACAATCAGAAAGGGACAGATCTGATTCCAATCTCTCTATTCTATTCTTTTATTTCTACCACTTAATAAGAAAAGTAACTGAGGAGAGCCTGATGAAGCAGAAAGAGCATTAGAGGAGGAGAGGGGTCATCACAAATGCACCCCATGGTTTTAGGCATGTTATTGAACATTGTATACACCACCTGAACACATTTGCATACCTCAAAACAGAGCCTCATCCCAACAAGCCTTACAGTATTCTGGGGAAACAAAAACTAACATATTGTAAGAGCACACTGAAAAGTTAGAGAAAATATATGTAAAATGTTTATATAATTCAGATGACTGTAATTTTGACTCCATAAAGAGTAAAGTTATCCCCATTCAAATTGTACTAAAAGTTCTCATTCAGTCAGTAAAAATATTTTTCAGAAATGATGCCAAAGATAGGCATTAACTTTGTTCAGACACAAATTTGTGACATTACAATAATTCATCATGAACATTGGTTTAACATAAAAGATACACAGATAGATTCCAGCATTATAGTTATATTTATCTTGTAAATCTTTTATTTTGAATATCATTATTCAAATAATTTATAAGTAACTTAGCAACATAAACTTCCTTTTCAAATGTATCCAAGTCCTGCTTAGATGAAAATGACCTATTTGTGTCAAAAAAGGGCTTAATTTAGTACAAGGTAGCTACTGCCTAAAATAGACCACCTCTCAGAAAACTATATAATTTATACCTTGGTGGATAAGACAGTGTTCAGGTACCTGGAATGAGAATAATCCTCTATTATCTAAATAGGTCATCTGCTCTAACTAAAAGCAAAACTTCAAGAAAGATGAAGTGAGGAGAACAGAACACTTGCAAAAAATTGTCAAAATCACTATTTAATCAGTATCAAGTCTTTTTCCCCACGAAGAATGTAGAAACAATCTGCAGCCAGTGTTTAACATCACAGTTGACTCAGACAGTGACAACAGTTGGGGCAAACAAAGAAACTGACAGAAAACTTAAAAGGAAAAGCCATGGAATGAGATGGTGGTAAGGTCCTTTGAAATCAGTAGATAAGTGCAATCTAAAGTCTAGAAGACCATATGCATACCTGGGTTGTTCACGTTCTCAGGAAAGCTCTGGGAAGGCCCTATGGTCTCTCTTCTGGTTTGCCTTGCACACAAGCAGAATGTAAAGGTAAAGGAAGAGTTGTGAACCATCTGCCTAACACTAAAGGCAGGCTCCAGAATGCACAACAAGCCCTTAGGAAATGCTAGGAGACATATTAGCTGAGTACTGGGTACTTAAGAAAATCTCTGTCCAATAATTAAATGAACAATAAGAAAAAAATGCAGCAAAGATACAGACTTTGCAGAATTAGCTCAGGAAAAGTACTAAGCAAACACATACCAACAGCAATAACAATAACAAAACAACAACAAAAATAAGGATTAAGGTAGAAGAGAAATCTAATTTCCAGTGTTACCACATTATATTACTTAAAGTGTTCCATTTTCAACAAAAAGCATAAGATATGCAAAGAAAGTATGACTTATCCACAGAAAAATAATTTTTTAATAGAAAATGTCTCTGAATAAACCCAGACATAGAATTTACCAGAGACTTTAAATAAACTATTTTAAATATGTCTAGAGACCAAAAGAAAATCATATAGACAAAAGTAAAAATGTTTGAAAATGAGAGTTCACCAAAAAAAGAAGTCAATGGAGAAAAAGGAATAAAAAAAAAAAAAACAAGAGAATCAAATAAAAATTCTGGAGGTAAAAATTAAAATACTAGAAGTGAAAACTTTACTACAGAAACTCAGTAACAGATCTGAGCAGACAGAAAAAAGAATCAGCAAACTAAAGATGGGTCAACTGTGGTAGTCCTTCCTATCAGAGGAACAGAAAAACATAGAGACCTGTGGGACACACAAGGAACACCAGCCTACACATAATGGAAATCTCAGAAAGGAAGGAAAGGGAAAGAAAGACCAGTTAAAGAAATAATGACAGAAAATATCCTGAATTTTATGGAAAACATAGGTTTATACATTCAAATAGTTCAACAAACTAAGTACAATAAACTCAAAAGAGATCAGTGGCTATACATCTACAGACATCATGATCAAACACTCAAAAGACAGAGAAAATCCTGAAAGCAACAAGAGAGGCTTCATATTCAAGGGGTCTCCTTGTTGAGTTTAACAGCTGATATCTCATCAGAAAACCACAAAAGTTAGGAGGCAGTGAGGTGACATACTCAAAATGTTGGGAAAAAAAAACTGTAAGCTAAGAATTTTCCCTGAAACTTTAAGAAGAAACGAAAATATTCCCAACTAAGTAAACATTAATTCTAGCAGTTACTCTACAAAAAAAAAAAAAGTACTAATTAGAGTCCTTTCAGCTCAAATGAAAGGACCTTATCATATCTGAACAAGTAGCAAAAGATGACCACTTTCAAATTTCATACATTTCTAATGTCAAAGGTCTCTTTGACAATGGCCAGTAAAAATAAACATAAAAACAATGAAGTTGGAGACACTGCAGAATACAAAAGTAAAATCTTAAAAATAAAAGCCCTCGATAAATATCTTTATAGAAAATACTGACTTGAGAAATCAAGAGTTGGGCGCAACTTTAAAAAATAAAAGCAAGACTCACAAAAATCAGAAAACTCTGCTGGAACTTTTTTAATATATCAGAAATGAAAAATTAATTAAAGGAACTGAGGTTGAGCAATCTTTCAAAATCTGAACAAAGAAACAAAGAAGTGGATGACAGCAGAGTATGATTTATTTATTTTTAATTCTAACATGCTAATAATAAGGAGTTCAGATAAAGAGAACAGAGAAATGGGGGCAATTAATTATCAAAAGAGAAGAATTTGCAGAATTGGAAAATATTCATCTCTACATTGAAAGATTACATTGCTGAGTGTTCATCCATAATTACTTTAAACAAACACAAACACAGGCCCAGTCATCATTAGGGTCTCCAAAAATAAACTGTTATTGCTGAACTCAGAGAAAGAGAAGTCAAAATATCAGCATAAGTAGGGAACTTTTCTGGATTTTGAAATGCCAATGAAAAATAAATCTCTGCTTTTATAATATACATTTATTTCAAGCAATTATGAGTTAAATTCAGATGACCTTTGAAGAGCACAGGTTTGAAATGCACGAGTTCATTTATATGCATTTTTTTTCCTTATTCATGTTTTCAATCAACCACAGTTGTTGAGAGCCAGTTGGGTTATCAGATGCCAAGCTGAGAATACAAGAATACAGGCCAGTAATATGCTACTCTTGGAGTCAATGTATTATCTTACATGCAGTAAGAGAGATGCTTATTTAAAAAAACACAAAGCAAACAAAAAATGAAAATATTTTCATTGGGAGTATACTTTGGTAATTCTCATAATAATTAGGAATTTCTGAATTCTACTGTAATGTATGTTTATTTTATTGACTTTTTTGTGTGATATAATCAACATACAGCAAGATGTAAGTTTAAGACACACAATGTGCTGGTTTATGCGTTTATATATTGCAATATGATTAGTAGAATTAGCAAACATCTTTGACATGCCATGCTTATCATTTCTTTTCTTGTATTGAAAATAGTTAAGATTTAACCTCTTAACATTATTTTTGATTATACCCACTCTGCTGTGCATTAGACCTTAAGAACTCACTCATCTACTAGTTCAAGGTTTGGAGCGTAATGATTTTTAAAATAGACTGGCTTAGAAAAATTGATTTATTAGATTTAGTTAATCTAATATTAATTTATATGTATTATATATATATATATATATATATACATATGTGTGTCTTTAGACTATAACCCCTAGTTATTTTTCTTTCCGCAATGGTAAACACAAACGATTTAACAATATTAATCTTGGCTAACTTAACTGAAAATAAAACTAAGCCATGAGAATTTGTGTTACCTTCAAATAGAAAGAACCAAATTGGAAGTTACCAGAGGGGCAGGGGCTGAGGGGTAGGAAAATGGCAGAAAAGAAGTCAAATATTTGGTGAAGGACAGAACTGGACTGCTGCTGATCAACTTAACTATAGACAGATGTTGATGTTGATTATGATGATGCACATAGAATAGATAAAGAATGTGATGTAGCAATAGTCCCTCAACACATCTTTAAAAATAAAAATAAAATAAAAGTAAATATACTCATACCTTCTCACCTTACGGGTCTTACCCTTACCTTGAGGATCAACTTCTTTCGCTAGCTTCAACGCATCTGAGTTTGCAAGGTCAGTGTTGGCAGGGGTGACCGCCAGAATCAGGCAGTTTTCCCTCGTGATGAACTGCATGATCATCTCTCGGATCTGATACTCAATGTCTGCCGGCTGGTCTCCCACGGGCACTTTAGTGATTCCAGGGAGGTCAATCAGGGTTAGATTTAACACTGTGAGAAAAAGAAATAAAGAGCCTTTTACTCACCTTTAATGCTCAAAGGTATCATAATCCAGAATTAATTGTCACTTTAATGGAAACAATACAAGCTCAGTGTTATGTATATTGCATTCCTGAATAACTCCAACTCAAGAATATAAGGTGGAGAATCCAAAATGGCTTCACAAGTTTTCTAATTTTATGATACCATCATGCTGTGCCAAATGACCGTATTAACATAATTTGAAAAGCACTGATTTGCATGCCTAAGAATTTTCCCAGAGAGCTGTCATATCTGTAAGTAGAGGATTATAATTGAAACACTGAACGAGTGTGCATATTGTTTGCCAGCCTTGTTCACTGCTTCAAGTAGTATAAAAATTCTCAGTAAGATTTGTCTTTCCCTTCACACACAGCATATGTTATTTACACGTAGCCAATTGGAAAGCCAGTAGCCATTTGAGGTACCATGGGTTATTGTGCAGGCTGGACAGCCAGATGATGGTCACCATGTGGAAGAGCAGGAAACTACTCCTGAATCAGTGACAACATGAGTCCAGTCCCAGCTCGCTAGGTTTCTTGCTGTACACAATAGTGTTGGCACCAAGTCTGCCTGGGAAAGCATCTTGGAGCTTATGTCATTCATGCTCCATTTTAAAAGTAACAGCACTGGGTAGAGGAGTAGTGATGAAAACCTGCTGCACTAAAGACGTAGTCAGATCGACAGTGACTGACACCCACTGGCATGGGTAGAACTAGAGGGGATTCTGTTCAGTGAAGTAAGTCAGAAGGAGAAAGACAATATTGGATGATCTCACACGTATGTGGAATATAAAGAAACAAAGCAAATGGAGAAGAAAAATAAAAACAAACCCTTAGACACTGGCAACAGAACTGAGGTCACCAGAGGGGAAGAGCATGAGGGTGGGGTAAAGGGTCGGGGGGGGTCAATGCAAAGGGGTGGAGGCTATTAGAAATGTGTTGATGGTCATGGGGTGATATCATATGATTGAATAGTGAACCTGTACATTTTAACTTAGATTGTTTGGTAAACCAAAGTTACCTCAATAAAAAATGTCTGAAAAATGATTAAAAAATTGTCAGAATCAAGGCTATCTCACATCACATACCATGAACGTATTATCAAATTTATAATCTTTGCAGCCAGCAGTCTAGGTGGTAGAAATCACAGTTGACTCCTCAGGAAGAGAACAATTGGAAATATACAGGGCAGGAAGAAAATCCACCAGGGGAAAGACTCAACTGTATTCCAAGTACAACTAAGATTTTTAATCCCCATCACCCCACCCCATCCAGGTCTGAACCTTTGGTCCTTGGGTTTTTACATGACAAGCACTTTAACCACCTCAGCTAACCGAGTCACAAGGGTCTACCCCCCCACTAGATTGTTGACAAGACTGAAAATATTCAAAAGAAAAGCATTCATGCTTCCTTGGATTCTAAACATTTATAATAAACAAAGTTTTTTTAATGATTGCTCGATTCTGACCTTTTAGATGTCATCTAAAGATCAAATACTAGCCTAGAAACCTGGTACTTTGTGAGGAACAAATCATCCTCTAAACAAATAATAATAAGTATGTTCATTTATGTAGCAAAAATGTGTAAGGACAAGCATTTGAAACTTTATTTTACTCACCATGTGGGGAGTAGACTCGCAAATTAATGGGTATGGAGGAGATGCCTTTATTCATTCCAGTCACGCGGTCTGTTTCTGCTTCAATTTCATGGCGAACTTCATCAAAATCGGTAAACTTTTTTCCTTTGCAATGTAGGAATTCAGCATATTCTGTGAAAGACAAACACAACCTAAAATACATGTACTCTTGTAATAATTATAAGGAAACAATGTTATCCTAATTACAGTTCAAAGTACCTAAGATGGTCTCAAAACAGTCAGGGAAATAAGAAAACACAACAGTTAATAAGAAGCACCATTAACACTTTGGAAATATTAAACATAATACAAATGCTAAGGGTGCGATATTTATCGATTTCTGGAGAAGCAATTATGTACTACAAGTGGTCCATAAACCCTCTAGTATGCTAAGCAATCTAAAAATAATTCTGGCTCTTGAGCTGCTAAAGCAAACAGTAGCAACCAGTTGTCAAAAAATTAGATCACCCAGTAATCCTATTAGCATTTTCAGTATCACTTCATTATGATAAAAATGAATGCTAAATTATCTAAAAATACTTCCGAAGGCAAAAAAGATTTAGAAACAAAGTTTGTTTAGTACTTTAAAGAGAAATATGATAAAATAAATGTATAAAATATGAACCAATGGATATGTTACTATTAACCGAAATCTGTATTTTATCCATGTATCCATAATAGCATGGTAATTGTCATAATAAAACAACACTTGAGTTATTATTTTCTTAAAAATGGACTATTTTAGCTTTAAAATAAACTCTTCCAAATACCACACTAATTTGTATAATTAAAAATACAATTACACAAAAAGGAAAACATAATTCTCAAGGAAAAAAAGAACATTACATCAAAGAAAATATTTACCTGCAATCTTAAAAAAAAAAAAAAAGTCAGTTATCTGTAAACAGAAGGAAAAATTCTGAATTATATAATAACAATAAAAAATTCATTTTTTAAAGTTCAGTAACATCTCTCCTACTGTTTGTACTAACAGGTCTATACCTCCTTCCCAAGATATCAGGCATTTGATAAAGAACACAACTCAAAAAGAAAGATGATACTATTAGACCTACAACATTTATTATAATTTTAACAAGGGAACAAATCTTAACAAATATTTCAATTTCTCTCAGAACAAGCTGAAGAATTTCCCCACCAAACTTAGACTAATGCTAAGCATCTTGGACCTAAATACCAGTTGAGACAATTACTGGTAGTCTGCTGATCTTCTGCAGCACAGACATTTAACTGACCCCACTAGAGCAAAGCCGGTAGGGAGACAATTAAAACAGGTGGTGTCCTGTTTTCAGGTGCCTTAGCATCATCTTGGAGGGCTAACAATTATACCACAGTGAGAAAAAGTAACACAGGCAACATGGAAGAAGTGCTGGTCTGCACTTAAAGTGATGGGAAAGATAAGAGAGAGGAAAAATAGCTTCGAGCGGCACTACCCTGAAAAGGAAATAGGATATGAACTGATTACTCTAGAGTAGGGAGGGTTTCAATGTGTGCAAGGAGAGAAGGAGGTCTCTCAGGGACTCAGAAAACCTTTCTTAATGGGTTCAACACATTCCCGACATGTTATCACACAGCCTCTGACTTGACCCACCCACTGAAAGGGACTAGGGGCTTTGATCATTTTGGAAAAATATTCTTCTTGGAAAGTGTTTCTTCATGTTGCTATGGATCTGTTTTCTCATCATATTGCAATGGTGCCCCTTCTGACCTCCAGCGCTGCTCAGTCTTGTTCCAAGTGAAAAGATGGGACCAATCAGAGTGTCGGCACACAGACCCACAGAGGCCCTTTCCTGCTTGTTTGACCACTGCTCAGGCCCCCTGGGGGCAGAGAGAAGGCCCAGCCCCACATCACCCCTTCACCCAGAAAGGTGACTGGCTCCCAGGGTGATCCAATGAGTCTCAGTTTTAATTTACCAACGTTCAAATGACAGAGACTTCATTCCTGTC
This sequence comes from Solenodon paradoxus, assembly GCA_004363575.1. NCBI lineage: Eukaryota > Metazoa > Chordata > Mammalia > Eulipotyphla > Solenodontidae > Solenodon > Solenodon paradoxus. Next base: position 670,407 of record RJWH01000258.1, read on the forward strand.
TTTTCTGTCAATGAAGGTGGATGTGATATATTTCTCTCTACTTTAGTTTCTCCTTATAATAATGTGTGCCACTGTCTGAAGAACAGCAAGCAAAGATTCCCGAAAGCCTTCCATGCCCTCCTGTTGGAAGTATTTGCAACAATAATGCTTTTGTGGGCTTCAGAGTCCTGAGAGATTTCTGCATCACTTGTTTCCCCTCATAGGTGCTGTTGTAGACTAGATGTTCTCAGAATTCGGAGCCTGTATTTTATTCATCCACGCAAAGCCTAAGCCAGCACCATGTGAAGCACTCATGCAAGATTTTAAAGGCAAGCAGAGGGTAAATCACTAGGAAAAATAAAGAACAAAAGATGACAGATCCAGAAAGCAGACAAAAATCAGTAAGTAAAAAGGCATGATACATAATGGAGAAGAATTGGAATTCTATTCTTTTAAGTCAGTATATTCTGTGGAGAATGCACACTTGAGGACTCAGGGTTATAGCAATGATTCCTTTCACAGAACTTAAAAGCCTCTGGTTCAGGGACCACGTTTTCAATAATTCAAGTACCACAGGTGCAGATTTCTTTTCTGTCACTAGGTGGCGCCTGCTTGCTTTCCCCAGCACGAAAAAGAATGCTCTTCCAGAAGATGATAAAATCAATGCAATTTTCAAATGAGATTTAAATTCATTCCTGGATGCCTGAAATGCATTTCGACTGGAATTGAGAGATTAGAATTGTGTGGCACCATCTCAAATTTTTGTGTATTTTTAAGGAGAGGGTCCCCTAGACAGATTTAGGTTTGCTTACATTTATTCATTTATTCAACGAGTATTTATTGTGCTCCTACTTGACAGGCACTGTTTCAGAGACTGGAGGTGTAGCAGAAGGCAAAAGTCAAGTCTAACCTCATGACGCTTGAGCTTTAGTGAGATGAAACAGCCAAAAATATGTGGGTACCAGATGATGGCGTACAAACTAAACTAAATGGTGAACGGGGTATTAAATGCTAGGGGAAGAGGGTGTTACATGCTTGGCTGAGAAGGGCTTCTCTGATGTGATAAAGTGACATTTGAGCAAAGAGTCAATAAAGGGAGGGAGCAAGCCATGCTTCATATAAGCGCATTCCGGCAGGGTGCCATGTGCTTGGTCAATGTGTTTGACTCAGTCTTCAGAGGAAGGAGACAGGCACAGACCTGGATTGTTTACGACCTGTGGGCCATTTTAGGGGCTTCGATGTTTACTTTGAGTGAAGGGTTAACCATATGAAGAGTTCTGAGTAAAGGGGAAAAGTGACATGACCTAGGTTTAAAGTAATAACTGTGGCTGCTGTGTTGAGAACAGACCAAGAGGAGGGAGAGAGGAAACTGGCTACGGGATAATGAAGGTGAGAGGTGACTGGACTCCTCCTGTGACTACAGCAGTGGGAATGGCGAGAAGCACTCAAATTCTAATGTAGTTTGAAGGAAAAATCAACAAGATTTGTTGATGGATTGAAGGGCGAAATACAGGAGAAAAAGATTCAAGGATAGTTCCAAGGAGCCCAGTCTCACACCAGGATGAATTTTAAAATAGAAAAGACTAAAAGAAAGAGTTTGGAGGTGGGTTTGGGACCTCTATACCCACCCAAGTGGAAAAACAGAATGGCTACTAGTGGCTGAGGGTTGCAGAGCTATGAGTCATTATTCATTTATCCAAAGTCATCTGACAGGAATGTATTTAATCTGAATATTTTCCAGAAGATGGCAGTCAAGTGCTTGAGCACAAAGGGTATTATCTCTAATTAGCACAGAAATGCCTCTGGGCTGGTGATATGATTCTTTCATCAAGGGAGAAGTCTAAGCTACAGTTATATATTTGAAATTCATTAAATTCAGACAAGTAGGTGAGCTCACTCAGTGAGACAGGGAGATAGGAAAGGAAGAGCACTGGGCCCTGGGCTTTCCAATGTTTGGAGGTCAGGAGATGGAGAGGAAGAGGCAGTGGTCAACGAGACGGAAGAAAAACTGAGAGGGACAGAGGTGATCCAAAGCCAAGCAAATGGGTGTTTCAGGAAAGAGACCTTCGACTCCATCAACTACTGTCAACATGCAGGCAAGAGAAGAACTAACAACGGTGGTACAACTGGGTGACTTTGGAACCTGCAGGAGGCTGATGAGAGTTGAGACAATGGAGTGAGATAGGTCACTGCCTGACTGGAGTAGATTTCAGAGAGAATGCAAAGAAAGGAAGTGGAGACTGAGTGAAGATAATACCTTTAAGGAGTCTGTTGTAAAAGAGAAGGAAGAAGTGAGAGTGAAGATGGAAAGCGGTGTGAAATCTAGTGGCTCTATAAAGAAGGGCAAATGACTAGCATATTCAGAGTTGATGGCATTACTCCAGTACTAAGGGGAAGTGATGGTGCACATCTAGAATGGACAAGTGCTGAAGTGATGGTTCCAGGAAGAGCTTGGTGGAGGGTTACAATCTGTACAAAGAATAAGAACAAAAAATATCGACAAGACAAGTGGTTAGAATCAATGATGATGGGAGCCTGTGAAATTCATCAGATCAGAGTGAAGGTTTATCCTATTTGCCTGTAAGTATTCTATGTTTTAAAAAAAATGTACTTATAGTCTCACTGGTTAAACCCTACAAGTACTATTATTTCCACCATAATATATATCACACAGTGAGCCTAAGTGAATGACTGAAGTTACTGTAGCAGGGAAGGCAACTTGTCTAGATCCATCTCTGGGATTCAGACCTGCCAAGCACATGGGAGGAACAGAAGAGGTAGGGATCGCAAGACCCTTTTCCCTATGGGTCCTGAAGAGCCTGATAAGAAAGAATTCCTCTTATAGGATGGAAAAAGGCAAAACCTAATGGGAGTTGTTGGCAGAGTCATCGATCTGTATTCCCTTGTCTCTAAGAGGGCAGACGTCATGGTCAGTCTTCATCCCACATCTTTATTAGAAAAACACAGCAACCGTAACTACCATCCATAGCAAAAGGGTTATAATGCCAATAAAATGAGTCCCACTATAACAGAATAAGTCAGTCTGTTATGGGGCTCCCTGTCTGCTAGAGATAAGAGCATAAATAACAGAAGAATATATATGGTGTCATGTATGTTTTTGAACAATTCACCACATTGGCTATTATGATCATTGATCAGCTTATATCATCACACAATTCCTAAATAAATCTTTATTAGAAAAGAAGGGTTCAAAAGAGGACAGCTTTAAGTCCCTGCTGTCCAAAAATAGAATCACAGATGACAGTCTTCGACAGGACCTTCACCAAATAATGCATCACTTACTATACTCAGAGCTGAAAAAAGAAAAAAAAAGAGGGTTCACATAAGTTTGTGGATGAAAGAAATTTTGACACCTAAGCCAAACACTATAGAACAGCAGTACTAGCTGATAGTTAGACTTTTATTTAAGAGCCGGTAACTATCTTTAGACTTTTATACTATGGCAAACTAATTTGTATGAAGATCTAACAATCTCATCTTATCACCCTGAGATGTATTCCATTTCTGGTAGTACAAGCTCTCTCGGCACGTTCCCATTATTCCTTCTCCTCTAAAGATTTAGCACAGCTCACCATTGTGGTTCAGTGGCTAAGGCACAGGCTAAGCCCAAGGCCCTGGGTTCAAAACTTGGGACCAGGGAAAGAAAAAGAAAAATAATAATAAAGTCTTGCTGGTTGGGCACACAAAAATCTCAATTCCAGGATTCCTTTCAGATCACTCTGAATAGACAGATTAAATTTCTTAACCACAAGTTCACGATAAAGATGAAGACTATGGGCCCATAAGCATTGCCTGCCTGATGATGCATCCACAGAATCTAATATTTTAGCACAGCCTCGCTTGCTTAAAGTCATGGTCTGCTTTCAGTTTCATAAAATAAGACTCCTAATTTTAGAAATATTTCCTGCTTCCCCAATGTTAAAAATAATCTGCATTTGAAGCAAAGGTTAAGATAAATTTTTCTATTAATGAATGGTGTGGGGGCTGGAAGAGGGTATTAAAAATCCAAGCCATCATTCCATTTTATTTTTATTTCCCTGTAAAACAGTTTAGCACTGTCATTTCTACTAGTTGTGAAAAACAAATTATGCTAGGTTAAACAACTGACAAATTGTTTGGGAGAAGGATGAGATGGTTTATGCCTGGGCAGTGTTCCAATCATCTGAGGAGAGCACAGCATTCCCCTAAGAATTTAAATATTTCCAGTATGCCCCTTCCATAAGGAAAAACAAGCATATGTTTCAACTAATCAAGGTTAAAGGATAACTATGAGGTACATACATATAACCTCCTGTCAATCTTTATCCTAAGAACCACTACATTCTCAATATATTAACTAGAGTCTTATTTCTGAAATGCTTTAATAGCAATGTTCTGTGAACACAGGGTTCCAGTAACATGGGTCCCATAAAAGGGAATGGTTGCGATGCAACTAGATACATCTTACGACTGCAAAAAGCATCTACACATGGTACAGTTAAAGCAGATTTCCTCAAAGGCTAAGACTACATTTTGCTCATCTGTGCTTTCCCACTGCCTATATAATATTAATTACATTATATTGTATTATATATTATCATTATAAGCAGCCCACTTAGCATACCACTAAACAATGTCAATCTTGAACAGAAAAATACTTCATCATGCCTTAGACTTATTCCAAATTGTAGACAAGATCCTAAAACCATTGCTGAATAGGCAACAGGGCAAGACATGAATCATATGCAGACAGACAGGAAGTAGAATGCTGTTGTGTTGCTAAGACAGTTGGGCAATTCAGAAATCAGAAAGAAAAAAACAGAGGAAATCTAAGGATGCAAACAATTGACCAATCTTTTATCAAACCATTCAACAATCAACTAGCAGTGGGTGATGGGCAGAGGTCTCAGGAGGAGGGTTAAGAACAGGGCAGGTGGAAGTAAGGAGGGCCCAGATGTCAACGCAGATAAAGGCAGGTGTCAGAAATCAAGTCCAGATGCACAGCCCAGGGTTCAGGGCAGGGCTCTGGCACTCAGGAAATCCAAAGAGAACTCCAGACCCAGAGAGCTGGGTGGTACCAAGCAGAAACCCAACGTGCTAACTGTCCTGGAATGCAAGGTCATAGAGCTCCTTTAAGATACAAAGCCAAAGTCACTCATGCAGACTTCAGGGTCAAGAGATTAATACCAATTCTGCCTTAATAACTCCTGCTCACAACAGCCTTTACAGTTTCATCACGTAAGAGCTGGGCCACTTCTAAAGTCAGGGTGAGGTTGAGCCTGCCTGTGAGAGTTAAGAGGCCCCAGAAACTTGGAGTAGTGTTGTCACATGAGACCAATGCCAGCACCTGACAGACGTCTCTCCAGCAACAGGGCTTCACATGAAATATTCTCCCACAAGTATCCAAAATAAGAATCAGAGTCAGCAGCTGTAATACCTAAGTAGATACACCTAAATTGAGTTTTGTATTTTTTCAAAGGATCTCAAAGAGTATAAGGAAAATCAACTCTACTTCAAACTCAATAGTTTCCATCAGACACAACCAGACTCAACTATTTCCCCAAGACCAAAGAAGCATGTCATCCAAGCACTTGCCCAAAACTTGCAAAAGCAGACCATTATTCTAAGTCTTAGCAGCATCTGTATGATTTGCCTCCTTTTCCTCAAAATATTCCCATTATTCCAACTCCCTGGCTTTTCTCCTTCCTGGCCAATTGCTCTTTCTCCATGTCCTATGCTCACTATTGGCCTCTTCTCTCCTTCACGTCTAAATACCTCATTTCCTTCCAGACTTTCTCCTATTCTTTGTCTTCTCTACCCTCTCTTGGTCACTTCATCTAACTCCAGGTTTTTTTTTTTAATGTATATTTACACATACATAGAAACCCCCAAATTCATGTCTCAAGTTCTCATCTGCCCCGTCAAGCCCAGACTTGACTATATCCAATTCTAATGCTTAACTGACATCCTCACTCACTAATGAACCAGAATGGTTCAGGTTGGTAATGAAAGTTGTAAGTATATATATTTGAACAAAAACCTGGGCAAATAAAAATAAAGATTTTATCTTGAATATATGAAGATGTCTGGGCATAATGTTCACGACTGATAGCATAAAACTAAAATGAAAGTAATTTCCTCTACCATGATGTCTTCAATTCATAAATTGCAAAACTTTATTCTATGACTCAGACAATAGAGTCAATCCAACTATTTCCTTCAAACTTTTTTAAAAAGAAAAACTAAAATTTGTTCCCAGTATGAAGAAAAGTCAATGAATAGAACAGGTAAAATAATGTATGGATTACCTAAATGGAAATGAATATATGTTTCAAATATTTTTTAAGTATTTTGTGCTTTTAATCCCAAGGGATTCTTACAAGAACATCTAGCACTCAGCAAAATCCAATGTATGATGTGGTCAGTTTAAATGAGGTTGATGGACATGTCCTAGAGAGAAAATCCAAACAAGGTTTTGAATGAAAAACAGTATCTGTTTTTTCCAACTCAATTTGCATGTAAATTAATGCTTAGCTACCATAGTCACCAATTATCTCAACAGGAACTTAATTAATAGAAAACTTTCTCACAAGGACATTCATCTCCAAAGGGATCCAGACACGGAAGTAATCAATTACTTTTACAAAATAGGTAAAATTATGAAAGGACAAACAGTGTTAAGTATACCAGAAAAGAAATCTTGCTTGAAAAACAAGTACAGTCATTTTAGAGTGTCCTCAAATATAAACATGTCACAGAGATCACAATGAAAAATGTAATCCCACTAACAAAATATTAATGCTCGGTCTTCCAAAAGTGTCATCATAGCAATAACTGATTTGAAAACAGGTGCTATTATTTGATTCCCTCTCTCTGTTTCATAACATTTCAACAGCTGCCCAAAATATCTGCATCAATGGCACATCCTTGGGGGCCTAGCAGATAGTCTACCACGTGCAGCCCACGTACACCCAAGGACCTGGGTTCGTAACCTGGGGCCAGAGAAACAGTCCAGATGAACAACTAAATAAAATAAAGTGCTTCTTCCTCCTCACCCTTCCTGCCTGCCTACTCACCTTCATTCCTGCCTGCACCTTTCCTTAAAAAAAAAAAATTAATTAATCTGCATCCTGCTTCTTCAACCAAGAAATCTATATGCAAATCATCCCTAAAGTAAAGTAGGTTTCCCTTTGCTAACATTTCCACAAAGTGATGATTATAGCTGCACAGTATTCTGAAGTCAAGAGCACAGGTGATGGACTTTGGAGACAGAGCTCAGTTTGAAGGTTCTGCCATTTCTTCATCGCTTGACTCAGGAAGTCATTTAACCTGCCAATCTCACTTTTCTCCGTCTCTTTCACAGGATGCTGAGCGTAGGGAATGCCCGCTTCTTTCACCAAAACTCTCCCAGTAGTTACACAGGCTTAACAAACTTACGAACTACATCAAAGAAGAGAGGAATGAAGGAATTTAACAGCGTGTAAGCCCTTGATTTTTAAAATAATAAAAATCTTGAATAAATATGAAGCTACTAACCAAGACAGCAAAGGTCTTAGTTTCAGAGACATTAGGCTGGCGAAAGTCACAGCTAGGGGGTATAAATCCAAATGCCCTGACTCCCAAGGACAATCTGCTAAGCACCCCACACCAGTTGCTTTTCCCTGCTTCAGGCTCTGCCCTCTTCACAACTTCTTCTCAGCAGTTCCTTCTTACCACTGGCCACCCGCCTATAGGGGCATTTCTCCAAGTACAGGAATCACATGTGTTACTCTCTCTACTATGGTTCATGTTTCTGGGAGATCTGGAATCCTCCCCTATGAAAATGTACAAACTTACACACAGAGAATGTTCAGTATAATTTCAGGGTATTTATAGATAACTCTAGTATACCGTCTTCTTATAAGAATATGTGCTTAAAGCTTTAGTATGCTGCCTCTGCACTGCAGACCCTCAATAAAAGGTTTGTACATTATCATAATGATAATTTATACCAATAAAAATGTCACCCAACAACAAGTGTTGGAGGAGGTATGAAGAAAAAGGGACCCTCCTACACTGTTAGTGGAATGTAAACTGGTACAAACTCTTTGGAAAACAGTATGATGATTCCTCAGAAAAATTAAGATGGATCTACCATTTGATCCATCATTCCCACTCCTAGACATATACCCTGAGAACACAAAAACTCTAATCAAAAAAAATCTGCACCCTTATTATGCTCATAACAGCACAGTTCAAAATACCATGACATGGAAACAAACTGAAAGCTACCAGGGGGATGGGAGGTCAGGGAAGGAAGGAAGGAGGGAACAAGGTGGCGGTGAAGACCCTGAACTCTGGTGGTTGGTGTGGTGTGAAATACACACACAGATTGAGATGCGAATCAATATTCTAAAATGAATATAGCAATATAAATAAAAGAAAATTAATAAAGCAATTTAAATAAAATAAATTTTAAAAAATATTACCTAACAAGGCCCAATGCAAATACCATGTCCATTAAAATCTTCCTTTGATAGATCACTCCACTGACTGCAAACAATGCTTTTCTCCTCTGAACTTTTCAGGGCCTCTGTGAATACAGCACTTATGTGATTTTTAAGGTGGAAAGAACTTTAAAGACTCTCAATCCAAAGTAACGTATTCAAGAATACACATGTTACTCACATTATATATTTCAACTACATGGTAACTATTTGCTTATATGTCTTCCCACCAAATTCTATAAAGAGAGTAGGGCTTTCATCTTCTACATCTTTGATGTAACATTCCTTAAGGATACAAGAATGATGAAAAGAATAAATGAGTGAATACACAAAGAATTACACATTAAAATCTAAATTATCATTCACTATTTTTCTCAGACAGTTGAGGTCTTGAATGCTTCTTTCAATATTTTAGAAGTTCCAGCATTTTCCCCCTCATTCACAATGAGTCAACACCATGAAGCAAAATCTTTTTTCTGAGAAGAAATCTTTAGGATATTTTTATGAGGAAACTCCTCCCCTTTCTGGTCTGATCAGTTATAGAGACTAGCTCCAGATAAGACTCTTGAGAATTTGCTACGCTCTCTGGACTTTATTTTATTAAGAAGTTTAATCCCACAAAAACCATATTCCAGTCTTCCAAAACCTGTTCTGGCTTTTGCGATAAGCTTTTCTATTTCCTTGGTGAACAAATCTTCAATTATACATTGTGCTTCTTAGGTGACAGAATTGTGAATGGTTTCCATTTTGTGAAATAAGGTATCCTTTCAACTGGGAGTTGAGCTTTCTTCCCATCAAAGTTTCCAAGTTATTCATGAATGACTACTATAGGGGACATACAAGCAGGTTAGTTATAGCTCATAATCTTTGAGAACTTACCTAAGTTAGAGAAAGAAGCAAATGTGAAAATTTAGTAAAAGATTTAAATAAGGCATCAAAATGGAAAACACTTTGATGACAATTATCCAATGGATGGTGCACCAAGGTGCTGTGTGGACCTAGCAAAGGGAGGGATCTTTCTAGATTGGGCTCATTTGTGAAGATTTATGTAAAGAGCTGACTGATCTAGATATGGGTGTAGAGACAGAATTAGGGGAAAACAAAAAGAGAAAAGAGAACATTTAAAACTATAAACAAATGATAGCGAAAACTCCCAAGTAAAAAGGCAAAAGGAAACTGGGGTTAAATCAGCTGAGGAAATAACAACAAATATTTAATTTTTTTAAATTTGAGGAGTGAATGAATAAAAGCATCAAGCATTTATTGAGGAGTCAGGATGCATCCTCCACTTCAGGATAAATGTTAAACAAGTAATAGAGAAGCATTTAGCCTTGAAATGCCATCTCAGTCTGTGTGTACTTCACACTACACCTCGCTTATATTAAGACTCGGAGAAATGGAGGCTCTAGTCATAATCGGTATGGGTCTTTAAGTGATCAACATAAAGGTAGTGGATGAAATTTGACATGCATTTAACTTGACTTTTCCGATCTGTTGGGAAAATAAACGTCCAGAGGAAACAAAATAGACTTCTGATATCAGCTACCTGATTCTTCTTTAGCTTCTTCAAAGAAAAAAAATTAAGGACTAATTGAGGACCACTGATAAACACTAACCATGAAAAGTAAGAAGACGACGAAATAATCACACATCCAATACCACATCAATAGCATTGCTCTCTCTGGTTTTACTGGTGATTCTGACTATAACCCATCTTTGATTTAAAGGTGATTTTAGATCCCAATACTGTGTAAGATGGAACTGTATTACATATATAAAAATATATACAAATTAAGTCACCCCAAAGATAATTTGGATGACAATTATAGTTTGTATCATCAAAAATCTTTTCATTTATCACATTTAAAATAAAACTTAAACCCAGAAACTAATATGTCCTGTATTATTTGGCCATGTCAAATGTTTAAGTCAGGATATAAGTGAACACACATTGACTCCTAATTAATACACCCAATATTCCTAAGAAATAGATATTATTATCTCAGCTAAATGTAACTTCTCTGTGCCTCACTTTACACCAGGTGACATGGGAGTAATAACAGTAATAATAATAATAGTATTATTATATCAACTACATCACTGGATTGTTGTGAGAATCAGGTAAGACAAGCAAGGCATTCAGACAAGTCCCTGATAAGCATGTATTTACTTAGTGCCATATAAATGTAGCTATTAAATGATGATAATAATCATTGTCATTTCTTTACAACTAGCAAAACAGCTTTTTCTCCATCAAAGCTAAATGATTCCATTGCAGAAGAATTTGAGTCCTGCCCCTTCCTACAAGTGTCAGCAGTAACCACCCAAGTTCTCAAGCCTGGGCATCACAACTACAGCACAATTTTGCATTTGGTTCTTGAAATTTACCTTGATATCATAACCATTTATGTGCCAACCAAAAATTAAAGCAACATCTAAATTGACTCCCATATTTCCTCAGTATATCTTAGCAAACAAATGCAACTCCCACTCCAACTACAGTAACCCCTTGAGACCCACATTTTTAGTATCAGAAGAAAAAAAGGTAACTTCTGCGTTTCATGATCAGAGTCATGTCCATTAACAGCCTCGATACAGGGAAAGTCCTTTGAATTAATGAGAGTGTTTTGCATGTGTAATGTTCACACAGCTTCATGTGTACTGCAATATTCCATTTTTAAAACTATTTTTGTGGGAAGAGATCACACCCGTACATGTACAAAACACACACACACACAACTTCACCTACGTTAGGCATCAATTCAACTGAAAATTTTCCTTGGATGCTATCATGTCCCTTACCTGTCAGGTTAGGTATCACTCTCTATAGTTACATAAATTAGATATAATTATAGTCATGGTTATTATTATGACTATGGTAATGACAATGTGCATGAATATGCTATGTATATGGGTATGGAGAGAGATAATAACCTTCTCATTTTATTGGCCACATTGTATTACTTAAGTCTCTGACCACCCTTTCAGCACGGGGCCAAGAATACCTCATATCCATCTCTGACTCCTTTGTATCTGTCACAGAGCCTAACACAAAGAATAGATGCACCATATGAGGGTAAAATGAATTCTTTTATCATTCTTTTGTGTAACACGGAAGTTAACAACTTATTTCAGAAAATTATATTCTTTGTGAAATCATGCTTTCTAAATAAGTATTTGTCAAATTTTCTAAAGTATGGCTGTACATAGCTTTCATTCCATTGAACAGTTCCTTAGCCAAAGACTTCATGCAGGCAATACATGTATGCTAACTTCTCTCTGGCTAAGAGATTACACTTTTGAGACACCTCGCCTCACCTGTTTATAAGAGAGTAAGGGCTAGGACTACAAAGTTGAAGGCTGCTTTTACATGGCAGTACTATTCATATATGTACTTCAAATCTTTATTTTAACATGCTTAAAAAAAAGAAAACCATATTTAAAAAAAATAATTCCAATGTAAGCTGTCCTAACAGAACTTCTCATCCTTCAAATTGTGGTGACATTTGTAAGCTAAATATCCCTAATTAAAACAGAACTGCTTAGCATCAAATCACTATAATTCACTAATTCTCTGCTGAAAACATATTTTTAGATATCTCAGGGAAAAAGTGTATTACAAAATTTGTGAAATCAGTTTTCTCAGTTCTGGTTGTCCTAAATGATATACCACATTGTGAAAATATGTTTTCATCAAAAACCACCCACCTTCTAGTAGTGTTTTCCAGTGGGATAATTTAGAATGTTCTGGACTCATCACCAAGGACTAATCCTTTGCATGTAGGAATGAGCAAGCATGCTAACTGAAATGGAAGGTGATCGGATATAAAATGCCATTGCCCCCACAGGAGATGGCATTTCAACCATGAGAGTTCAAAGAATCAAAGTGATTTAAGGACACTAGTACTGACAGTCACTTCGCTGTCTTAAGAGGATTTCATTTTCCATTTTGTCACCAAGGAATAATATTAGGTGGCCCCAAACCAAAGAAGGTTAAGAAATGTCTGAGGGGGAACAAGATGTTTTTGCTGCTTCAGAAGTTCTCAGACGCTATCTAAGGAATAGTTTCCCCAAGGGCGTTAGCTGAGGTTAGAGGGTAAGTTCATTACATCCACAAGCAGCAAAGGTAAATCAGGGCAGGGCCCAGAATCATCTCAACAGGCTGCAATCATCTGGGGATTCAGTGCTTTGTATTCTGAAGACATTTCTCTCAATGCTAAACAGTCTTGGCAACATTCCTGGTTATTAGCATTCCTCTAGATAAATATTTTTTAATGAAGTAAGAAAAAATGAAGATGCAGAAAGGTTCTGTAAATAAAAATAATAAAATGAGTCCAGGGTATACTAAATGTTTCCTTAAGTTTCCATCTATTTAAAATCCAGATAACTGGTATCATGGAAAGTGCAAGATAACTGACCTAAACTTCTAAAACCATAAATAATTATCACAAGCTACGGTGGACTATGGCATTGAATTACAAAGGGGGAAAATAACAGGCAAGTCTGTGATGTAGCGATAAGAGCAAATAGCACATTCAGCTACCATCTGATGTTTGAAAGAAGTATGTCTTCAGGATGAGTGTGAGACTATAATTTTGTTAATCTTCAAGATATCAGCATCTAACACAAACTAAAAAAGCCGATAATCACTTCGATGACTATTTTTTTAATGCTGAAATTTGAATGTTTAAAAGCATGGAAGCCCTTCTTTCCTAAAAAAGGACCACTATTATGTAAATGCCTGAATCATCACCTATTTCTTACCAAAGGCCAGGATATAATAAGTATCTCTCTGAATTCAGAGAATAAAACAAAGTAAAATGAAGAGTTTTTTATTCATATGTTGGCAGCAAAATCAGTGCTATCAGTGATGATAAATACAAATTATAGCCTCAGAGAAAAGAATCTAAAGTAGAAACTATACGATAGTCCCTATTGGAGAAAATCCTTAGCTCTCTACAGCAGTAATGAAACAATTTCAAAGATTATCTGATGATCCACATTGCAAAACAACCCACTTCAAAAGAACCAATTAATTTACTAGACTGTCCATTTATGTTCCATGTGCTGAATTTTATGTCATTCAGCTTTCACATAAACAAAAATAAGGAACTGAACTTTCACTGCATTTTTATGCACTGAAGTTTATGCAGGGCAGGATCTCACAAGATCTCAAATTCAGCACTCAGTAGGGATGGAGAGCGACCCATTCATTCATCCAAGTAGTGCAATCACATTGTACAGCTAGACAAAAACATTTTCCTTTCTATCAGCTTCTTTCTACTTTTTAACTTTTGGGTTTCTTTTCTTTTAAGCTTGTTTTGTTAAAACAAAAACAAAAAAACAAAGATACAAACACATGTATTAAAGTAGGCTAACACAGCTCTGAGATCTACAATGGTATTTTGACTTCTACCACAAAATTTCAAACTCCACTACCAAGTTTTCAATGTTCCCTTTCAACTAGGTTCACACCCTGTGCCAAGTCAGCCTCATCCCCACTGTGGAAGGCTTTCTGTGTCTGTGTCTGTGTCTGCTCACTGTGTCCTGTGAACCCCAAAACCTAACTTTAACTCTGTCTCTCCACCTAGGATGTCACCGGCTTGCTCTCCGTTTTCATCTGAAGTATATACATCTAGTCACAGCCTCCATTATCTCCTCACTAACACTGTGCCCCCACTTTAATCTCTTCTTTCTCTGAACAAATTTTGCTTAGAGAATCATGACCACACAGCTAATTACTGAATTGTCAATCCCACCCTGTGTCCTCCCATAAGGGGAGCAACCACAGGCCCACTGGGTCTTGGAAACCTGGGCAAACCATATAAGAAGCATGTGACCATGTATCAAATAATTCTGGTTGACATGGAGAGCAGAATAGCATGTATTTTAATCCTTTTTAAGAAACCTAGAAATTTTGGTTCTTGACTATTAACTTTCAGAGGACATCACATTTTTAAGTTCCTTTATATCATATTTCTAGTTGGGCATCACTGTCATGACCACCCAATCCAGCCCTGTGTGATACAACATGTTATATGGGATAGGAGAGACTCTTTCTGAGTGAAGAATGCACAACCTAACAATAAAGTGAGGGCACTTTGGGAAACTAAAGCTTAGGCATTCACAATGTCAGCCTGTAGTTCAATGCTTAGCGCAGCATATATAGTTCAAAGAAAAGAAAACTAGAGACCAACTATGCTATGTCTTGGCCAAGGTCATACAATAAATCAGCAATACCACTTGCTTACAATTAATCTGGCTACTTGAGCAGAAAATCTGCCTCTTTAGAAATCTGATTATTCAGAAATATGTTTCTTCACAAATAAATGAAAACTTTAGAAAATGAGGATGCTTTGCCAACCACAAGCACCCTTTGGGAACAGACAGGCAAGTAGATGGCAAGAGAGTTTTATAATGCAGAGCATAACATGAAATAGTTTGAAGTTTGGTGCCTATTTTAGTACTTTGTTAACTGGACATCCAAGTAGGAACCCAGTCTTGAGCCATCAAAAGAGGCAGAGTAAGAGATCTGTAGTATCTCCCCACCTTGAAATCAAAATGTGAGTTCATCATGTTTTAGATTGAAGAACAAGAGGGAAAGTCAATCACCAAGATCTTGAGAACTGATGCAGAAACTAAGTCTCATTATCTGAACTAAGAACTTAGCAAATATGAGACTGATAGCATTTACAGTGCCTTTAAAAAGAGAACTTAACATTAGGAAATCATGCAGGTAATTAGTCACATTGCTTTTATTAGCTAACATATTTGAGAAGCACAGAGCACAGAAATCAGAGCATGAGAAGAGTGACATGGTACATTCACCACACACCCCCCCCCCGCAAAAGCAGTAGTTTCTGTATATTACAGTTTATTGATGTATTCTTCAGAGAAACACCAATATTAGAGAGGCAAGATAGATAAGCAGGTAGATCGATAGACATGATAGAGACATAGATTATAGACAGATGATTGATAACATATGCTAGAGATGATAGCTAATATATAGATGATAGCTATGGGGATGGTAATAGATAGAGAATAATAGAAGATAGATAATGATTTATTATGAAGGATTGGCTCATACAACTATGGAGACTGAGAAGTCCCACAATCTGCCAGAAGTCTCCAAGCTGGGAGCCCAGGAAGCCAGTGCTGTAATTCCAGTCCAAGACCAAAGGCCTGAGAAGCCAAGGGCAGAAACTGGTGTGAACTCCAGTCAAGAATAAGGGACTAAGAACCAGAAGTGCTAATGGACATCCAAGGGCAGAAAATGGATGTCTCAGCTCTGGCAGAGAGAGCATGGTGAGAAGGGATTTTCTGGAAAATCCCATTGGGATTAATCCCAATGGGAGTCTCTTCTGGATACAGCCTCACAGACACACCCTGAACAATGTTTTATCAGCTTTCAGGGCATCCCCAAGCCCAGGCAGAGTGCTGGGCTAAAATTAACCACAACAATTCATCATACATATTAAAAGCGTATGATTTAATAAGTTTTGACATATGCCTAGATCAGTGAAACTACTCTAGTAATAAGGATATTAAAAATACCCATCAACCCCAAAAGATTCCTCATGCCACTTTGTAATCTTTCTAACTTCCACTCCCAGTGTCTCCACAAAAACCACTGATGTATGGTCTCTATGGATTCAGTCCCATTTTCTAGAATTTATGTATGTAAATAGAATCATACAATAGGCACTCTTTCTGTCTTAACTTTATTCACCCTGTATAATTATTTTGCAATACATCATGTCATTAAGGGCATCAGTCATTCACTCCTCTTCACTGTAGAGCTGTATTCCATTGCTGCAATGTGCCACCATTCTTTTTATATCCATTGACCTGCTGATGATCAATTGGACTATTTCCTGATTTTATGAGTGTATAAATCTTTGTGAGGCCAAATTATCACTTTCTCTTGGATAAACACCTAAGAATGGATTGGCTGGTAATATGGCAGCTGTTTGCTTAACTTTTAAAGAAAGTGCCACACTCAATATAAATCAAAACACAATGAGTTATCACTTCATACCTGAGAGATAGACTGTTCCAAAAGACCCGAAAAGTGTTGGCAAAGATGTGGAGAAAAGGAAACCCTTTTACACCACTGTTGGGAGTATAAAGTGGTGCAACTTTTATGGAAAGCAGTATGGAGCTTCCTCAAAAAGTCGAGAATGGAAATTCTGCATGATGTCATTAACCCTGTTCTGGGTGTTTACCCCAAAAACACTAATTCAAAGAGATGCAGGCCACCCCATCTTAAATGCTGCACTATTTACATAGCCAAGTATTGTAAACTACCTAAGTGTCCACTGGCAGATGAATGGATAAAAACAATGTGGTATATAAATGATGGGATACTACACAACCCTAAAAAAGATGAAATACTGTCACTTGCAACAGCATGGATGGAGCTATGAAATTGTGCTAAGTGAAATAAATCAGAAGAGAAAGACAAATATCAGATGATCTCACTCATAAGTGGAATATAAAGAAACCAAGTTAACAACCAGAAAAAACAAAAATCAACCCTTGAACACTGACAATATAACTGATGTTACCAGCAGGGAATGGGTGGGGGGCAGGAGCAAGTGGTGGAGGGGTCCAGTGGGCATTGTGAAAGGGCTTTTAGCAATCTGGTGGCAGATGTGGTGCATTGTCATATATTGATGAGTGGTGAGCCTGCACATCTAAACATTTTTTTCTAAATCAAAGTTATCTCAATAAAAATTTTAAAAAACAAAATGCCACACTGTGTTTCAAAGAAGTTGTACCATTTTACATTAGACGGAAACAATGTACAAGAATTCCAGTTCCTCCACATCCTCGTCAACACTTTGTAAGGTCAGTCTTTTTCTAAATCTTAGACATTCTACTAGTTGCATGTTTTCTTGGGGTTCTAGCTTTCCTTCTCCATTAAAGAATGATGCTGACCTCTTTTCATGTGCTTACCTCCCATCCTTCCTGCCTGCACTGCAAGCTCCCCTAGGCCCACATCACCTTTGGTCCATTGCCAATCTTTGTCCCTGGATGGAGAACCCATATCAAACACTTCTATTCGATTAGTCAAAACTAGGCAAATGTGCTGGCGGAGTTATGTACTTCCATTACTGGTACAATTGTTAACATCTTATTTATAATATTAAAAATATACTTTATAATTTCTCATGCTAGCAACATTTTATTTCATGAAATCAGCCAACTCTTGAGGATTCCCTAAAATTCAAAAAAACATGATTTCCTTTTTTAATTACTTTGATGCTTTTCTCTTTTGGAAAAATCCTAATAGTTAAGAATATTCTGTTAAGCATAAAAATCAGATAAGATCTAAGTGAGGTAGCTATATTTTCACTTCCTAAGCAATATACCTAAACAAATCACATAATTGAGGAAATCACATAATACTGCATTTTTTCAGAACTCTTGAATGCCTGAATTCTAGGAAGTAGAATCATTTTCATAATTTAGCTGTAATGTACAAATCTTGACCTTAGTGCTTCCTCTATCTGGATTCTGTTTTAGCCCCAAGGAACACTGAGTGTTTGGGTCAGATTACCATTTAGGAATCTCATTTTTTCAGGAAACTCATCTGTTTAAAGAAGTACATTCACAGGGTTTCTAGCAGAGTCAGTAACATGTCATAGCTGTTTGCTTTGGCCTAACTTCTTTCGCTTTGGTCACTGAAATTGTTATCAGTGAAGAGCTGCCTTCCTTTTTCTCTAAAGGGGATCAGATCTTTCAGAAGTTTGTTCAGATGTGAGCTTATATGCCTGTGTGTGTGCACATGTGCATGTGTGTGGATAATGTGAACATTTTCACCAAGGCATTAGCCATTTGACAGTCTATCATATTATCCTTCCATTCCCCCAAACACCCAGAACCTTAAAAAATAAAAATAAGTTTAACTTAGGCACTTGAATAAAGAAAGAAAATGTTTCCTAAAGCAGCTCATTCTTAAAACATCTCAGTATTAACTTCTACTCTCCTTATCCATTATAAATTAGTAGCTTGATTAAAAATTTAGTGTGACTGCTTAAAGTTGTCAGGTCTCAAGAAATTTACCAAATACAGATTTATGCCTATATACTGAATTAACACTTTTCTAAGTGCTTTCAAATACATTATTTTACTGCTCTAAGATGTGGTATTTGTTTCATCAGCTGTCAAGCAGACTGAAATTCTGTTACTCCCAGTCAAGTGTTTAAATGATGAGAAATAATTTATAAAGCATTCTGAACTTACTGAAGATGGAATTACCTGCAGGTGCTAAGCCTGGGCAGAAGCAGAGCTGGGCCCACCTAAATCTTGTGGGTTTGAGAGTTTAAAAAAATTCCTTCAGACTGAAAACAAACAAAACCTCTACCCAAGAGAAAATTCCACTTACTAGTGGAGATTAATTTCTGTAATTTAATGCTTCTAATTTTTTTTTGTTAAAATGCAAAGATACTGGAGACATTAACTCTTTAAACTATTATAAGCTACTGGTATCTGAGTGTCAATGAACTTTTCAGATGTTCTTGGAAAGGGCTCCAAGAAGCCATGAAAACTCAGGTACCTGGGGAATGATGCACTCATACAGGGAGCAAAAATGGTTATCAATATGGCAGTGTGGGGGAAAAGAAAACAAATTTAATTTGCATTATTTATTATTTTACCCTAGAGAAAACTTGAAATTCTACATAAATACTAAGGGAAATTATTATAATAATGTAACTTCTGAAAGTAAAATGAAAGAACTCCAGTATTTGCTGTGAAATACTGATTTTTCTCAGCTTGTTATGATGAAATTAAAAACTTTAAAACTGTTGTGACGCTTTTTTAAAATATCTAAGCTCAGTTCATTTAGAAGCCTTGATGGATAATACACATCTCTTTCCCCAAAATACACAAAATCTGCCATATTCACGGGAGGCATAAAGAGAAGACATGAAACCCTGGTCCAAAGGAAGCTGCCCGATTCTGCCATCCCGTGCCTGGGTATTTACCAAAAAAGAGAATACTAATTAAAAGAGAAATACACACCACCCCCATGTTTATTGCAGCATTATTTAGAATAGCCAAGAACTGGAAACTACCTAAGTGCCATCAACAGATGAATGGATAGCGAAGATGTGGTATATACACTTGGAATACTACACAGCCCATAAATGATGAGATTGTGCCATTTCCAACAACATGGATGGAACTGGATAAGATTATGTTAAGTGAAATAAGTCAGAAGAAGAAAGACAAATACTGAATAATCTTAGTAATATGTGGAATATAAAGAAACAAAAAGCAAAGGAACACACAAAACAAAAACCAACCTTGAACACTGAAATAGAACTGAGATTACCAGAATGAAAGGGGGTGAGATCCTGGAGCAAGTGATGTGGGATTAAGTGGACAGTGGTGAAGAAGTTTTTGGTCATTTCGTGGTGTGTTTTCATATATGTAATGAATGGCAAACCTGTATATACAGGCCTCTATTATCTTGTAAGTCAAAATTACGTCAATAAATTTTTTTTAAAAAAGGCAGCCCCTGATCTACAGGAACCACAAGCCCCCTGGCTACCACCACCATGCTACCCTCAGAGTAACAGGTTTCTGCTGCCTCTTTCTCTTGTCCCAGGTTCTGAACAGATGTCCTTGCTGAAACTAAGCAGCAACTGAAATGAACACATAGTACATAGTCATAACTTAGTATATTCACACACACACATATCCCAAGTTCACAATCACCCAATCAACTACCCAACAGCGGTCAACAGGGCAAGGATACTTATCAGTCAGCATTAGCTTAGCACACTGTTCCCCTAGCCTTCCCTAATCCCATGGAAATACACAAGTGAGCCCTAACTTCAAAACAGAACAGTTCACAAGAGACAGGCCATGGAAACAACCTAATGCCCATTAACAGATGACTGGATAAAGAAGCTGTATATACTCAGTGGAATACTATATATCTGTTAAAACAATGAAATTATGCCCTCTGCATCAATATGGATAGAACTGGAGGGGATTACGTTAAGTGAAATTAATAAGAAAGAAAAAGATAATTATGATGGTTTCACTCTGATATAAAGAAACAAAATGAAGCAACCACAAAATAAAACAAAATTCACAGTACTCCAGACTGTGACTACCAGGGGGCGGGGGAGGGAATGAGGGAAGAAAGGAGTTACTGTTGTGGAGGTGATACCAGAACAGCAGGTATAGTGTGAAATGCACACAGATTAAGGTGAAAATTCAGTATCTTAAAAAGCATATAGCAATGCTAAAGAAAATAGAACACTGTTTTTAAAAACCCCACAGGTAGGGACACCAAATATCAGTAGTCTACACAACATGGCTCTCATGACGTCTGGGGCTCTTATCCACTTGCTTCTTCAGCTATGTAATGATCTATTCCTTCCTTGCTTTTTTAGTTAAAGTGATTGAACCTAAAACTGTAGATCTGAACAACACACTTGTGACGTGTTTACACCTGTACACAATGACCCTTGCGAGGTGATCAGTCTTAGCATAATCTGGCATTCAGCTCCCATCCATTCAAAATAACTGGAGCAAGGCCTATTTCAGGAGGTGGACCATCCTTGTAGAAAGTCTATGGCATCTTGAACAAACTGAGCTTTCCCTCCCTACTATCCCTACCATACTTCTTAGAAGACAAATGTTGGGATGATCTTTTCAACAGTCAAAAGCTAATAGAGCAAAGGGTCAAGAATCCTAATGAAATTCTTAAGATTGACTTGCACCCTGACAAATGGCCATGTCCATGGTAACTATCTGCAGAGCCAAATAGCTGTGGATTTTATGGTGGCAGCTATAAATCTAAATCCTTTTTTTAATTATTATTCACAGCTCCTACTGACTCGTCTACCTTTGTAGTCTGACAAAATTTCCTTATCACCCATAAATGTCTGGACTTCACGTCTTTATAGTAGCTCAAAGGCATCATCAGGATTTTAGCAAATAGGGCATTTTTAACTTGGGAGAAAAAAAGCCTCACTTATTTGATATTCTTTATTTCTCAGGTAGCTCTTATAAGGGAGACATATTACCAAGAGAGACAGGGCAGGCAAAGTTTGAGGGGAGAAAGAGTTTGAGGTAAACCCTTATCTGGGAGGTATAATTGTAAGGGTTTTTTTTCCCCATCACCTCAGAGTCATAAATCAATTTCCAAAAATGATCACGGCAAAGTTTTCATGAGCAGTGAGAATAAAAGTGATCAGTGTTGATCATTAATGACTAGGATTAGCGGTGACCAGAGTGTCGCCTTCACTACCAGCCATGGTGGGGTATTAAGCATTAGATTTACCCTCCCTCACCTCAAACAATTAGAGAATAGGACAAAAATATATGAAAGAGCAGTGTTTAGACACTAGGCAACCAATGATGCAAACCAGAAGAGAGAAGGATAGTAAGGTGGGCCCTTCGATTGCTCCAGTCCACTGTCCGGAAAAAATTCAAGGTCACAGAGGAGACTCCAAATGACAGCAATGATTTCAAAGATTAAGAGAAAGAATTCAAAGTTCAGATGCACTCCCGTGGCTCAAGCAGCTTAGATGGCTGGGGTGTGAACCATGTAAAGCCCAGGGACCCAGGTTCAAGACCCAGGATGTGGGGTTGGAGGTAACCCCCAAAATAAACAAATAAAAATGTTTCTTCTTCCTCTCCGTTTCCTCTCTCCCTTCCTTCTTCTATTTCTGAAGCCTTTCGTGACCCATCTATCACTTTGTTGAGTATTATCTGTAAATTAAGTTCATACTTAAATGAACCTTCTGAACCAAAAACTGTAAATAATTGGATATCTTCCCAGTTTTTCATCATTCAGTGATAAAGTTCACTCTTACAGTTGATTGGAACCTTAATATAAACCCATACCAAGCAATCTGTTTCCAATCTCGTGCAATAGTAAGTGATGCACTGACTACTATCCTTTGGGCACTCTAAAATCCTGCATTGTTTGTGGATTAATGAGATTTTAATTGTGTTTTAAATCAGGGGCTGGCAAACAATGCCCGCAGAGCCGAATCCAATCTGCACTGCTAAACTAAGAATGGTTTTTCTTTTTTAAATGGCTGGGAGGGGGAACACAAGAATATGTCATGGCATGTGAAGACTATGAAATACACATTTCAGAGTCCATAAATACAGTTTATTGGAACCAACCCACACCTTTGACTTATGTCCTGTCTACAGTGGCCTTCATGACAACACAGTGGGGTGGGGCCATTGCCACAGGACCCATATGTCATGCAACACCTGAAATGCCTGAGCCCTTACACAACAACACTGTTGGACCTCTGCTTTAAATGATTATTCTTTCGTAAAAAAACACTTTATTGAATTTTTATTCTTTGAGAAATCACTAAAATATTTAGAAAACAAATGATTATTCCCTACTAGCCAGAATGCTAATTAACCAAGATGCTCTAATCCTTGACTATTATGCTTGAAAACAAAAATTTCCTATGATTCCTATAGCAAAAAAGATTAGAAACAGCAAGTGTTGGAAGGGGTGTGGAGAAAAAGGAAGCCTCTTACACTGTTGGTGGAATGTAAATTAGTACAAACTCTTTGGAAAACAGTATGGTGGTTCCTCAAACAAATAAAGATGGATCTACCATTTGATCCAGCAAACCCACTGTTGGGAATACACCCAGAGGACACAAAATCTCTAATCGGAAAATATATCTGCACCCCTATATTCATAGAGCACAGTTCACAATAGCCAGACAACGAATCAACCTAAATGTTCATCAACAGATGACTGGATAAAGAGGCTGTGGGATATACACTTCATGGAATTTTATGCAGCTACAGAGAGAGAGAGAGAGAGAGAGAGAGAGAGAGAGCGAGAGAGAGAGAGAGAACAATTGTGTCCTTTGCAATAATCTGGATGGAACTAGAAAAAATCATCTTAAGTGAAATAAGTCACTTAAGTGAAATAAGAAAAAGAAATATGGGTGGTTTCACTCATATGTGGAATATAATAAAAATCAAAGCAATAAACAGATAAATCCCAGTAAAAACTCACAAGACACAAGATGATAACTGCCAGGGAGGGTGGAAAGAGGGGAAAAGGCAGTAGTAAGGGACACTGGAACTCTAATGGTGGGTGTGGAGTGAAATATAGACTGAGATGCAACTCAATATCCTAAAATGCATATAGCACTGTGAACAAAAGAAATAATAAATATTACTATTAAAAAGAAGAAGAAACAAAAAATAAAATAATCTCCTAGGATAAAGCCCACACTGGTGTCTCTACTCTTCCTCAGGAAGCCAGGCACAGTCCACTCAGAGCTTTGCACAGGCTCTTGCTTCTGTGTGGAGAACGTTCTTCCTCGAGAAAGTCACCTAGTCCACTGCTCAGCTTCTCCAAGACTCTGTTACATGCAAACATTGTATAAAATCACAACCCAGTGCTCCTAACATCTTTACCCTTACCTTTTTTATTCCAGAGCATTTAACACCAACAGTCTACATCATTTACTTATGTTGCTTTTTTTACTGGTGTCTTTTGTCCACTTTCTTTGCTCTTTGTCTGGTACAGAGAGGTGCTCAATAAATATTTGTGAAGTCAGTGGATGATATTTTTCCCTTGCATTAGAACCATCGATTATATTCTTTCGTTGAGGTTGTGTTATTTAAATGTTTTTGGTTTGAATTTTGTTTATTTCTTTACATAAACCTTTGTTATATAGCTCTACTATTTTTACTGAGCGATTAATAAATAAAACTCCTGTTTCCTTAGGCTTAACTAAACGCCAGAACTTCAGGGAACAGCAACTTGGATTCCACATCTAAAGTCCAGGTTCCAAGGAGAAGAGCACCACCACAGCCCTATTTCATTTAGACAAAAATAAAATCAAGCAATCAGCATTTGAAAACTTTCTGCATCAAAGATATTAAATATCTTGCCCCAATAGCTTACCCAGTCATACCCAAGCCATCTTGGCTAAACAGACTCTGTGCTTGTCTTGTAAATCCTCTACTTGAAGGAACCAAAAAACACAAACTGTAATAAATCATCCCAAATCACAAATCCCCTTATGTGAAAGTATATGTATACATTTGCATTTGTTCCTGCACATTTTTCTTTAAGCACAAGAAACTGAGCTCTGTTGTATACATATTGCAAGCCATTGTTGTTGGGGACCAAAGACACTGATCTGGAAATAGGAAATTTGTGAGGGCTGGTGAGGGGTTCAGTCAATAAATCATGTTTCCTCCTAATGTGTACATGGGTAAAACACATGATGCTTGGCTATACTATGGACAAAGACAGAGAGCTTCAGGACCTTGGCTTCTGCCCTTGAGGAGCGGACATTCTAGTAGGATGAACACAGAAACTGCATAAAACTTGAACAGGCAACTAAATGCAAGACTGGGCAGCACTATGAAGAGGACAGCTGATTTCTACCATGAGGTGTCATCTCCAGGCCCAACCTCCAGACAGTGACCTGCATTATTGTTTTTCATCAGCTGGTGTGGTAGGTATTCTTTCCTTGGTCTGATCACTTCTTTCTATGACTCCTGTTGTTTGCCTCCAATCCAGGAAGTATGTAAGGAATGTGACTGTTCCCATTTCCTGGACACTACAGCATGATCCTTTTAATGTAGATACTGCATCATATATATGTATATATCTCTTTTTTAGGAGAGGGAAAAAGGAAGAGAGAAGAGGAAGAAGCATTTAAGGGAGTTAGGGAGGAGTGAGGGAAGGAAGGAAGAAGCATCTTTACTTAGTTGTTTATTTGGGTGGTCATGAGCCCAGGTCCTTGGGATTTACATGGTCTTCAAGCCAGAGTCTCAGCTGCCTGAGCCACAAGTGTGCATCCATTATATATTTCTTTTCAAACCCCTTCTTAACCTAAAGAAAGAGCTGCCACATATACAGGGAAAAAAAGTGTTCAATGAATACTTGTTGAGTACTTTTTTTTTCATGCATTTCCTTTTATGAATACCCAATTTTACATCAACATAGCAGACAGAAAATAATTCAAAGATTTATTTAAAAGACCAACAACAATTTAGACAATAAGCAATAACTTAGAGAACGTCTCACAATTACACCTACTTTGTAAATCAAAATAGACCTGGATTATATTTAAGGATGTTTATGTTAATTCTGGATCCTGCCCTAATCCTTTTAGGATACAGAATAAACATAAGGCAAGTAGGTAAGTAGATAAGAAGCATAAAGTTGAATGTGGACACTGGTAGACAAGTACATAATGATGAAGAGGAGGCTACATCATATGTGTGTCAAGAAAAAATGATTTGAATGAGGAATGACAGTGGCAAGGGCAAAAGGATATTTAAAGTGGAAATCATAGTATCAATTATGATTGCCTGGGATTAACGACACTCCAAAGAATAGACATTCTCAAATTGCCATTGACATGCCTTACAGGAATATGTGCCTGTAAGACCTGTTCTTCACAAGTCATGTGACTTAATGCACAATCCCACATGCCTATCTAGAAGAATTAATAAGAAAAACTGAAATTAAGTGAGGCACAACTCCACCCAGTGTGTTGTTTATACAGAGGTTAAAAACAGTCAGTTGTCTTTGAATATTAGCTCAGATGGCAGTCATAGGAAAACCATGGAAGAAACATGGTATAGGGGACATATCTGTCAATCTCTCTAGAGTGGGGCCCACTGTGGCATCCACGCTCCGTTTAATGAACAGACAAACCCATGAATGCAAAGACATGAAAATAAAAATGAACCAAACAAATACACTTGGTGAAAATAATGAGAAGAAATTACAACAGGCTTGCAGGAGATGGTTAATATTAAACTAACACAACTATCTGAAAAGTACTCAAGGTGAATTTAGTTCACACTGCAAAATAAACACCTTCAGTGAGTACAAAACTGTCTTGGAAGCCAACAAAGTTGCTCAACTGTAGTCTGTTCTTATACTGTCTACACAACAGAACAATTTTTTAAACTTAAGGTCCATGGCATTCAATAGACGAGACAGCCCCTCCTGTCCTGCAGGTCAAGTGACTACTGAAGTCAGGTCTCAGAGCAGGGGATGCTGTTGAGACAGTAGTTATAATAAAGAATGTCCCATGGAAAGAAGGCAGAGAGAAGATATTCCAGACTACCCTGACCCATCCCCAAAAGTAAAGACAGGGACATCGGTGATCCAAAATGGCAGTTGTACAAAGTCCAAGAACAAACAATGAGTGAGTAGAAGGTGGGATGTAGTAAGTGTCAGTTGACTACAACCATGGGCATGATGTAAAAGAAATCTGCTGATTTTCTTCCAATGAAAATCACACCTTCTCTCTCAGATTTTAATAGGTATTAACTCCACAGCTGACTTTTCAGTCCTCTTCAATATCAATTATTTCAAGACAACCCATTTTTTCTTAAAGCAGAGCAGAGAGTAGCATAGAAAGGAGAAGTCCCCAAGGTGAAATCTTCCTCCCATTTTACCTCTCCAAGTAGACATAGTTCTGGAGTAGACATGAATGAATTAAAAAGGTCTAAAGTTAGAGAACTATAATTTTTGGTTTGGAAACTGGAAGCAGAGACAAGCCTCAATACTCAATATTTCCTCCTTAAAACAGAATAGAGCAAACAAATATTAAAAAAAACAAGATACTCATCAAGGAAAAGTCAGTTTAACCTCATAATCGTGAGTGATAATTCTACTGAGATATATTACTTTTTTCATTTTTTTGAAAATATAACTCCTTTAATTAAATTCTTTACTTCCTAAATGGAAATATGTAGTGTTAAAGGATAGTCACCCAACGGTAAAGAAATCAAATTTGGGTCAGCTTTGCTTAGAATAGCTTTCAGACTTCTCTCAAAATTTTGAGGGTTGAGCAAAAATTACTCTGGACTTTCCATTGGAAGGTACATAGCTGAGCTACTAGAAATTCTATTAATAAATGTATAGTCAGTATGTAAGCAAGAAAAAAGGCAACAAAAATAAAATGGTAAAAATAACAGTTTGAGTGTTGTCAGCAAATAAAAAAGAAAATAAGAAATGAATATAAAAAATAATAACCAAGAACTAAGAATTTCAAAAAGATAAAGTGAATTTCTTGAATTATATAAATATTAAAAGAACAGTAACCTGAAAAACACAATCAAACCAGATGTAAAGTAGGTCTGGATGAAAGTCCCAGATAGACTAATGACATTTTTCCCCTTAAAAACAAGGTTTGCAAGAATCTGTAAGAGAATCATTTTTACCATAAGCATTTATTTTTTTAATTTTATAATACATTTTTATTGAGATAACATTGCTTTCAACACTATGTAAGTTTTAGTTGTGCAGGTTCACTCTTTTTATAAATTGCTTTACTATTTCTTTTGCTTACACTGCTATACACTTTTTAGGATGCTGAATTCCCTACCTCCATCCCCCCCCACACAGCAGCCCATTTCCCTTCTTGTGAATTTTGTTGAGTGTCGTTTGTTTTGGTTTTTTATAGCCCACATGAGTGAAACCATCCTGTGATTTTTTTTTCCTTTCTGGCTTATTTTGCTTAGCACAATCACCTCCAGTTCCAACCAGCTTGTTGCAAAGGCACAATTTTGTCTTTTTTTAACAGCGGCATAGAATTCCATTCAGTATATGTACCACAGTTTCTTTATCCAGTCATCTCTTTCGGGGCATTTAGGTTGTTTGTATGTCTTGGCTACTGTGAATTGTGCTGCTATGAACATATGGGTATATTTTTTCTTATTAGATTATTTGTGCTGTAAAAAACTATTTTGATCTCTCATGAAATAAGTTATGAATAAGGTATGAAGCTAGTACCATTTGGACAAAGTCCTACCTTAATACATGCATACAGTCTTTACAGCTCTATTCATTTAACTAGAATGTTTTCCAGTGAGACCCTTGGACTTTCATTTATTTAGTACACTGTGTCCAGTCTTCAAAGAATAATAACCCACAGCAACCCCTGAAAGATGAATCCCCATGACCCTTCTATATCAGTGCTCCTCAAACTTCTTGGAAAACCCAACAATACCTTTGTCCAACTCCCCCACCAAATATTTTCTGATTTATTTTTATAGCTAAATTTTCTAGAATTTAAATGATGTGCTTGATAACTACATGATACTCCATTGGGCTGATGGGAATTCCAGGACATAGCAGATATCAAGAAGGAAGAAGGATATGTACTTTATGTACATCTTTTCTGGATGGTTTCTACTCCCTACTCTTGTGCTTGGAAGATGAGTCTGTTAGGGCACAACAGAATCTCAACTTCTTTCAGTCTTCTTGAAATACCAGGGCCAGGCATGCTGCTGTCTGGGCCCTATGCTCATGCAGCAGGAGGATACAGTTAGCACAGATGAGTGACTCTAGGGGCAGAGCAAAGGCTGCATGCCTGTATAAAGAACCCCATAATCAAACAGTTAAACACTTTCTAAAATGAAAACAGGTAGTTTTCTCAAGATCCTCTCAAGAAGATCCTCTTGATAGGAAGAGGAAACCGTATCTAGAAAATGAAGATAGTAAAAAATAGCTGATACTCATAAAATCCAACAAAACAAATAACCCAATCAAAACATGGGCAGAAGACATTTCTCTAAAGAAGACATGCAGATGGCCAACATGAAAAGATGTTCCTCCTCACTTGTTATTAGGGAAATGCAAATCAAAACAACAATGAGACAACACCTCACTTTTGTGAGATTGGCTATTATTCAAAAGTCTGGAAACAAAAAATGTTGGCAAGAATTTGGAGAAGAGGGAATACTTTAATATTGTTGATGGGAGTGCAAATTAATGCAACCCTTATGGAAAATCCTATCATCTACAGCAACATGAATGAAACTAGGGGACTATGCTAAGTGAAATAAGTCAGAAAGAGAAAGGCAATACCATATGATTTCACTCATATGTGAACTATAAAGACACAACACAAAGGGACAGACAACAAAAACCAATGCTTAGACAACAGAAACTGAGAATATCAGTAGGAACAGGCTGTGAGTGGGGTCCAATGGAAATGGGGAAGGACTTTTGATAACTTGGTGGTGGACAAGTTGTGTTGACATATACTTGAGGAATGTTGAATCTACACATATGGGTATGTATTATCTTGTAAATCAGAGTTGCCTCAATAAATACTAAATTTAAAAAAATAATAACTATATTCAAGGGAGTATAAGTTCAGAGTCCACACTTGGTAAGGAAAGCAGTAGGGAACCAGCCCCAGAGCAGAACATGGTCAAAAGGTCAAGGTTGTAATTACAGAATGTTTTCAGAATCAATGTTTTTACCATAAAGTTGACTTATTACAATGAAAAGAAAAAAGAGACTTTTAATGTTCTGCAAAAAAAAAGACACTTATTCAAAATTATCCACTCTAATTAAATTCAGGCATTTAACAATGAAATATGTAGTTCAAAATATTTTGATAGTTATTCAAAACAAATCTTGACTTTCCACTCTATTAGCCTAATTTATGAAACTAGAACACAAGTCCTCGTCATTGTACATACATCACATCACACTTTCTGTTTAATCTTGATAAGGCTCTTTTTCTAAAATGGAGATCATATGATTCCTAAATTGGGTAAAAATTCTATTTCAAGGCCCTGCCACAGTGTCCAAGCAACTTAGTACACTGGGTGTAGTCCACATACATCCCACGGTCCCCAGTCAAGACCTCTGGGTGAGGGGAACAACCAAGATGAACAAGGCCTATCTGTCTATTCACCTTCATTCCTGCCTCACCTTTCCTTAAGGTAATAATTACAATAATAATAATATTTTGAAGCTATCAATTATCATCTAATGAAAAATGTAGGTTTAAAATAATTTCAGTGGCAATTTAGTCTTTATAAAATTACTCTAAACTTTGCCACAGAAATAGAAAAGAAACCTTAAATAAAAAATAAATAATAAGGGGAGAACTATCACCCTGTAGGACATAATTAAAACTAATTATACACCCACAAAAAGTAAAACATTATGGTATTGGCAAAATAAACCAGAAGTGACCTTCGGAAATGGATGTAACATAAGACAGAGGACACTGGAGAAAACCCATCCAGCATATACGAAAATTTCAGATGAAGAACTAAATGTCAAGATTTTTGAAGTATGAAAAGACAATTATGCTAAATATTCAATTCCTGCTAAACTTAAATGCATAGATTTAACAGTCATAGAGCATTAAACTTCTATACATCAGAAG
Organism: Solenodon paradoxus; assembly: GCA_004363575.1. Taxonomy (NCBI): domain Eukaryota; kingdom Metazoa; phylum Chordata; class Mammalia; order Eulipotyphla; family Solenodontidae; genus Solenodon; species Solenodon paradoxus. Next base: position 701,062 of record RJWH01000258.1, read on the forward strand.
TGACATGACTGGAATATAAATAACAATGAGGGCAGAGACCTGTCTTGTCCCTGCTCTATCTCCAGAGCTTATAACAGTGGCTGGTGCTTGTACGTTTATAATTTTCTTTTTGTGTATGACAGCACTTTTAGTCCATGCCTTCAAATTAAACTTAATACAGATTTTTCAACATTTTAAATATGGTTTAAAATATCTAGAACTTCTACAATGAAAATCCACTGGATTCTGACAGGGGTTGCATTGAATCTGTTGAAATCTGTTAAGTGGGTATTACTATCTTAACATTATGAAGTCTTCTAGTCAGTGAGCACAGGATGCTTTTCCAGTTTTCTAGATATTCTTTAATTCCTTTCAACAATTATTTGTATTTTTCAGAGTGTACATTTTGCAAATTTGTTAAATTAATTCTTAAGTTGTATGGTCTTTCTGATACTATTACAAATGGAATTGTTTTCTCAATTCCATATTTTTAAGAGAGGAAGGAAAGAAGGAGGAGAAAGAAGCATCTTTATTTACTTGTTTATTTTAATTAATTTCTTCACCCCAGGGGGGTCCTGCACCTAGCACCTTGGTTCATGCACCAGCATCTCATCTGCCTGAGCCACAATGACACACCTTCAATTTCATTTTTGATTTGGCATAGCAAGTGTATAGGAACACATCTGATGGTTGTATATTAATACCTTGTATTCTTCAACTTTACTGAACTCATTTATTAGTTCTAATAGCTTTTTGGAGAATTTCTAGGGAATTTCTATATATGAGATCCTATAATTAGCAAATAGAGACAGTTGTACTCTTTCCTTTCCAATGTGGATGGATACCTTTTATTTCTTTATCTTATCCGATTGCCCTGGCCACACCTCCAGTACAATGTTGAATACAAGTGGCAAGAGTAGACATCCTTGTCTTGTTTCTGACCTTAGAGGAAAAGCATTCAGTCCTTCACCATTAAGTATGACTTAAGCTGTATATTTTTCATACATGTACTCTATCGGGTTGAGGAAGTTCCCATCTGTTCCTAGTTTGGTGACTGTTTCTATCATGACAAGATGTTGGGTTTTCAAGTGCTTTTTCTGAATCTGTTGAGATTAACCTGAGATTCTTGTTTTTCGTTCTGTTGGTAAGATGCACTGCATTAATTGATATTCAAGTATAAACCAATCTTGCATTCTGGGGATAAAACAAGCTGATTCTCAAATTCATATAGATGCAAAGGAACTTGAAATTTTCAAAACAATAGTTAAAAGTAAACAAACAAAACACAAAGTAGAAGGACTCATACTTTCCAATATAAAAAATTACTACAAAGACCCCATGGTCCTGACACAAACAGACACGTAGATCAGTTGAAGAAAATTACCAGTCTAGAATTAAACTCTGATATCTATGGCCAACTGATTCAACAAGGATGCCAAAACGGTACAATGGGAAAGGAAAGTCTTATCAACAAATGGTTCTGGGACAACTAGATATCCATGTGCAGAAAAGGAAGTTGGATACTTACCTCATACTATACACAATAATTAATTAAAAATGGTTAAAAGACGTAAATATAAGAGCAAAGCTATTAAATCCGTCGATGAAAACATAGGGGTAAACCTTCATGATTTTGATTTTTGCAATTTGCACGGCAGGATTTTTGAGTGCTTACATCTTGAGCATTCAAAGAAGTCGATAGGAAAGTTAGTAAAAACCCAGAAAAAAGAAATGAGAAAAGATTAAAACAGCCAACTCACAAAAGAAGAACTACAAGCACTAGTGAACATGAAAATAATTCGGTTGCTAAGAAATAAAAATGAAAAGCCTGTTTGCCCAACAAGTTATCACAGTGTTAGAGAGACAGGCAAACACAGAACTATATACAGATGTGGATACAGATGTGGATATTAATGTGCATGTAGAAGCATATGCACACAGATACTACACAGATGCTGAATTTTGTTTAAAAACTTCCCAAACATACACACACACACACACACACACACACACACACACACACAAGCACATATGCAGGAAGGAAGTGCACCACAGCAGCATTAGTGGTTGTGCTATACTTTATATAGGTAGATTAGATTGAGAAAAAAGCATTTTCTAGACATTAAAATGGAAGATATTCAGATGCCCATGTGTAAATGAGACTCTCCCTGGAATGAAATTGAGGAGCTAAAAGGGCAATAAAGAAGGGAGCACTTGGGACAACATGCAGGCAGGCGCCCAGAGCAGAGTGGGCACAGAGATGCTGGTGGAGCTACAGCCCAACACATAGCAATGGAGGAAACAGGTATCACAGGATGTGTCCATCCACCTGGTACATATTCACCTGGTTCCTTACCTGCTTTGGAAGTGACAAGCTGCAGCACAAGAGGCCTTCTCGTTACAATGCCTGACCCTCGAGGGAGGAAGTCCCTAAAAAAAAATAAAGAAGCAAAAAATTAGATTAAAGCATTGTAAGGGATTCTAACTATAAATTTATAAGTTAAGTTCCACAGTAAACCCTATCAAAATTGCATGGAATTGTTCAGAGCAATCACCCTAAAATTTGTAGAAAGCCACAAAAGACCCCAAATAGCCACAGCAATCTTGACAAAGAACAGAACAGTAGACATTATGCTCCCTGATTTCAAATTATGCTGTGTAGCTACAATAATCTAAAGAGCATATGATATTGGCATTAAAATAGACACAAAGGGCAATGAAACAAAGAGAGAGCCCAGAAATGAACCCGCACATATATGTTTAATTAACTATGACAGTGGTGCCAAGAACACACAATTGGAAAAGGACAGTCTCTTCCATGAATCGTGCTGGGAAAACTGGGCAGCCACACGCTAAAGAATAAAACTAGACCATTATGTGACACCATACAAGAAAGTTAACTCAAAATGGGTCAGACTTGAATGCAAGACCTGAAACCATAAAATTTCTATATGAAAACATAGGCAGTAAGCTTCTTATTAGTCTTGGTGATGATTTTGTGGATCTGATGGTGAAAGCAAAGAGAACAAAAGTAAAAATACACAAGCATTGACCACATCAAACCAAAAAAGCTCTGCACAGCAAAAGAAACCATCAACAAAATTAAAATGCAACCTACTAAATAGAAGAAAATATTTGCAAATCATATAGCTAAATAAGCATTAGCATTCAAAATATATAAAACTCTATCATGATAGAGCAAACAATCCAATTAAAAAATAGGCAGAGGATGTGAATAGGTATTTTTCCAAAGATACACCAATGGCCAAAGGGTACATGAAAAGATGCTCAGTGTCACTAATCATCAAGGAAATGCAAATCAAAACTACAATGAGATATCAGCTCACATCTGTTAAATGGTTATTATAAAAAATATAATAAATCAGTTCTGGTGAGGATGAAGAGAAAAGGAAACCCTCATGAACTGTTGGTGGGAATATTAATTGGTTCAATTACTATGAAAAACTATATAGAGGTTCCTTAAAATACTACAAGTAGAAATGCTATATGATCCATCAATTCTACTTCTGGGTATTTATCTAATGAAAACAAAAAGAGCAACTGAAAAATTTATGTACCCCATGTTCACTATAGCACTATTTACAATAACCAAGATATTGAAGCAGCCTAGATGTCCATCAATGGATGAATGAATAAAGGAAATGTGGTGTATAAAGTTATGCATTGCTTAACAAAAGAGATACATCCTGAGAATGCATCAGGTATGTGGTACGACAATTGACCAAAATGTCATGAAGTGATGCGTTACAATTATTATTCAAACATAAAAAAGGGAAATTTTGTGGCAACAAGGATGGGCCTTGAGAACCTTAGGCTAAGTGAAATAAGTCAGACAGTAGAAGATAAATACCACATGATCTCACTTATATGCAGAATCTAAAAAACTAAAACACCCAAGCTCATAGATAGGTAGAGAGAGCAGACTGATGGTTGACAGAGGTGGGTGGTGGGGAGTAGTTTCCAGTTATAAAATAAATATGTCCTAGAAATGTTATGTACAGTATGATGACCATAGTTAACAATACTGCATTGCATACATAACAGTTGCTAAGAGAGCAAATTTTCAAAGTTCTCATCATCATAAAACCGTACCAATGTATGGTGACAAGAATTAGCTAGACTTACTGTTGTAATTACTTTGCAATACATATAAACATCAAATCATTACGTTGCCTACTTGAAATTAATATAGACCCATCTTATAAAAGAATTTGCAACATAAAAATGGGGGCATTAATAAAAATGCTTACTATAGAAATAAATCTTTAAACTCTTTTTGGTAATTAGAAATATTTAAACTCTTTCTAACATCAGGTCAATATTAGTGCTATCAAATATTGGTTATTTCTAAAGACATATTCAATTGCATCATTGAAATATCCTGAAATTTTTCTCCAGTAAAAGGTCAGACATATAATGAGGGATCAAACAGAAATAAGTATTTTGTTTGTTGAAACAGCAGAAAACAGTATTTCAAGTTTCGCCTAGAATGTCAATGTTTGTGACTAAAATGGAGAATAGGTGAAACTTAGACTTGCATTTGCTTCCCAAAATACCACCTAAAATATCATTCTTTAATCCACAAAAAAATAATTTGCTGAGAAACTACGAAGTGCTTGGGGAGATGCTCGGGCAATGCCCCTATACTAGTTAAGACATCAGGAATCTGAATTTTTTTTTTTTAAAGGAAAGATGCAGGCAGGATGAAGGCAGATAAGCAGGCAGGAAGAGAGAGGAGGAAGAAGTATTTTTCATTTTACTATTTTTTATTTAGTTGTTCGCACTGGTTGACCCTTGCCCTGCCACCAATCTAGCACTTGAACCCAGGAGTATGTGGCCTGTACTCTTTCAGATGCAATTGACCTAACTTGCTGCTCTACCAGAGCATTCCAGGAACTTGAAATTTTAAGTAAGATAAAGGCATGAACAAGGAAAACCCTAAAGAAGGGACTATATGAGTTATACTGAAGTTCACAAAAGAGGGAAGCCAGGCACAAGAAATGCAGACCACATACATCCAGGGCAGGGGAGGGAACAGGGGATGGACAACCAAGACGAACAACTAAATAAAAACAAAATTAAAATATTTATTCCTCCTCTCTCTTCCTTTCTGCCTGCCCATTAGCCTTCATTCCTGCCTGCACCTTTAAAAAAACAAAGGAAACCAATACACTCCTTTTGAAAAAAATCTAAATACATATCATTAATTACTCTTTTAATCTTCTCTAAGAACAAATTAGAAATATTTTATAGTTTGGGATGGTTTCAATAAACATTCAAAACTTAAAATGAATAGACTACTCTGTGCCTAGTACTTAAAAGGAAAAAGTTAATTTGAGAATCAAAAGGAATAAAAGAGAAAAAAAAAAAACTCCAGAGCAAAGAGCAGGAAGGCATATCTATTTGACATATTAGGACCATGAACGTGGTTTTAGGATGCAGAGACACCATGGAGAAATATACTTAACTACCTGAATAATGAATGACATTTAACAAATTAAAGATTTTCTTCAAAAATAAAAGAGGCAGAGAAGGGAAGGAAGAAAGGAAGTTTCATTACGTCAAACCTCTCTCTGTGCTAGGAACTGTTTCAACTCATGCTTATGGCCATATATTTATAATATAGCAATAATTTAGTAATAGTCCCCTTAAAAATCACTAACGTAAAAAAGAAAATATCAAACTTTTTCTTTAAGGAAAGCTGCAGGCAAGAACAAAGGAAAGCAAAGGCAGGCAGGTAGATAGAGGAAGAAAAAGCATGTCATTTCATTTCAGTTGTACATCTTGGCTGTTTCTCCAGGACCCCAAGACATGAACCCAGGTCCTTGGATGTCTGTATGTGGACTACACCTGGCCAGAGGCAGTGGACCAAACCACCACACCACCAGGGCATGCCAAGTAAAGAATATTTACAAGATTATATAATTATCCTGTATTGGGCTGAAAAACAAGCTCACAAATACATCTAATGCTTTTCACTCCTTTTTATCATTAAGCAAACAGCTCTCCATTAGAGAACTACGTGGCTTCGGGGATCCAGCCCCTTCTTTCTAACTCACACTCACTGGCCCTCTGCATGGCTCTCACCAGCCTGACATCCGACACATACATCTCACTAAAGGCCAAGAGATGGGCAACCAAATCCTGCTGCTGGGAAGTCTCTCCTGACTTCACCTGAACAACCTGAGAAATTTCTGTCTTCTGAAGAGTAAGTGTTTAATCTGGCCTCCTGACAGCTCATGTCACTTGAATGACTTCACCTGAACAACCTGAGAAATTCCTCTCTTCCAAAGAGTGAATGTTTAATCTGGCCTCCTGACGGCTCATGCCACTTGAATGACCCATCAGCATGAAAACCATATGCCCATCACAGTCCTGTTGCAGGCAAGGGCACCAGTCCCTGTTCCTCCTCTTGGTGGGGGACATTCTCTCTAAATCTCCATTTATTTTGCAACTAAACTGAGATAATCCTAAAGTTCAAATGAAATGCAACATACGATGACATCTTAAAAACCCAAGCACCATAGAGACAAGTAGTACTATGACTATTAAAATTGCTACCATAGGCCCACAGTGTGCTTTTCTTCACATGGTAGCATTCTCTTACCTAAATAAACAAACAAACAAATAAATAAATAAATAAATAAAGCAAAACAAAAACTACACATCTTTACACATCATTTAAAATTTAATGTATGGAATTTGGAGACAAGGGGCTCAGAACTGCTCCCTTGGTGTTGATGGACTGCAGTGGTTTGGGAAGCTGGGTTCTTCATTCCTGCCTCCCTCAACAGGGAGCCAGGCACTGACACAAACACTCATGAATAATTCATCAACCACTGAGTGCAATCAACCATTTGATGTTTATTATTTTCTATGCAATAGGTGGTTGGTTCTTGCCTAAGTAAACATTCTGGGGAATTACTTTGCTAAATTAATGCAGAAAAATAATGTCTGTGCTTTTAGGATTACTGTGAGCTTAAACTATACATTTCTTTTTGTTTACAGTCTAATACATATATAGAAGAAAGGAAAGTTTGCATGTCATTTCCTCCATGCAAAAAGAAAACTAGCATAACATTTGCTCCAAACCCCTAGCTTCTAGGTTAAGAGTGAGAATAATCTAAAGACTAAACATTGAACTGGCTGCATTCCAGCTGCCCCATGCCTTCTTGATGACTGGTCTGCACATGTTTTAAAGCAAGAGGAAGATTTCTCTCTCTATGTGCATGGCAGGTACAACCCAAATGCCATTCTTCTTTCTCAATCTCCTCAATAAAGTGTTAATTTGCACAGTCTTAACACCTGGTTTCCATTTAACCAGACAGGAAATCAGGACCCAGTGAACCTAGCCATCCGGTAAAATCAGTTAATCAAAACTAAGGAATCTATGACAGTTAATTAACACCTAGTCTAGCTACAGGTAAGTGACACAGATGAAATGGATCAAACCAGTCTTCCACAGAGGTACAAAGAATTATGATCTGCCTGGTAAGCTAACAGATGCCTGTCATAGCCACATTATCTGCCATCACCAATGCCTGTGGAATTCCCCCAAATATCTCACTTTCCCCCACCTTGCACCCCCACATGTCTACTAACTCCTGTCACACTGAGTCACGGAAGTGGATCTGAGAGAAAGGAGCTCTCCCACTTCCTCAACTGGCGCCTCTCACTAATAAACCTACTTCCTTCCACCGACATGCGTCCTCTCGAGTGGTAAGTGACCAGACGTGGGTCCAATAACATCCAGGCAATAAGTCAATAATCTTTCATATTTTCCTGACTTCTGCAAAACAAAAAAGAGAGAGAGAGACTAATTCCTACACTGTGGTCTAAAAACCCTCTTGATAGAATTCTGAGTGGCTTTTCCAGAAACTAGTTACCAAGAAAGATGATTACTGATCCAGTTGAAAATAACTGATCTTTGGAAACATAAAAAGGAAAAACACACTTTCTCTATCAACAAAGCTAAAAGACTTTTTCCCCCTTAGCAGCAAATAAAGTAACTACAGAGATGTTTCTCTTCAATCTAGATGCAAATGATTACTAACCAGATGATCTGCTCAGTAAATAAATGCTTAACATCTGTCCAGACTGAAGACGAAAGGAATAACTCATACTCCCCAAGAAGTTAATCTGTGTGACTGATTCATAGATAAATAAGCTCAGTCTGAGGAGGACGACACACAAATGATCACATTACAATAAGTATGACGGACACAATGCTAAACCCCAAACATGATGAAGTCCTGAAACAGAAAAGGAAAAGTCTTTTTTGCTTGGGGAACGGGCCAGACAATTTCCGAGAAGAGTCATGAGGCAGGAGGCCCTCCACAGGTGATCCCAGTGGGCCAAAAGATGAAGAACAGAGCAACACAGGACGTCAAGTAGTAAGGGAAGGTCAGAATGAGGAGAGTCTGGAAACCAGGCAAGAGCAGATCTTAAGAAGCTTTCGCTTATATATATTTTTTCTCCTGTGAGAACAGGAAGTCATTGAAGAGTTTTAACTGAACAGATTTGCATTTCAGAAAAACAAACAAACAAACAACAACAACAAAAAACAACTGAAGGGCTGCAACCAGCATGTTGAGAAAGGGAAAGACAGGGAGAATGGTCGCCAGTTACTTTAGGTCACTGAGGAGGGTGACAATAAAAGTTAAGATAGCTCTGATGGAGACAGAAAAAGACAAAGAGAATGAACACTTGACAGGACTTTTCCTCTTACCATCTCCTGCCTGATCTTCAATAGCCAGCTCCATGACATCCTCTGAAATCCCCCTGGTAAAACTCTCTGTCTAAACTCTAAACACCCAGTCATACTGGTCTGCTTACATGTCTGCTCCCTCACCCTGTGCTCCCTGCCCCACCCAAGTTTTAAATATTTTTCATACTTTCTACCCTACCCTTTCAGGAAGATGTCTCAGTGCCCCATATAGTCATAAAATGGAGGGAAAACACCCCCATACTTGACTCAACTGGCAGTTAACTAAGTGGCATATGACAAGGACGTGGGCAGAAAGAATTGGCAAAATAAATTCCAATTTACTGATAATTTGGTAGGGTCGTTTAAATTATTTTATGTTTTGTTTTTTTTTTTTAGAAAGGTGCAGGCAAGAATGAAGATGAGTATGCAGGCAGGCAGGAAGAGAGAAGAGGAATAAATATTTAATTTTATTGTTTATTTAGTTGTTCACATTAGTTGTTACCTCCCAACCTGGGATGTAAACCCGAATTCTTGGAATGTATGTGGAGTGTGCTCCTCCAGAGGCAGCTGACCTAACTGCTACTCCAGCAGGACACATCTAAAATTAATATTTTCATTACGAAAACTGGAGGTTCAACAATATTCACCAAAAGATAAAAATAAAGATCATCAGGAGGACCAATATTACTGACTGCCTAAAGGCATGGATAGAATATGAAGGAAACTTTTTTTAATCCAAGAATCAGTATACTTTTTTAAGTTATTCCTTAAAAACAGCGACATCTCCACTTAAAAAAAAAAAAAAAACATGTGCAAAGCGTGATTTTATGTGCTGCAAAATAATCTTAGTAAGATTAGCAAAGTCCTTCAAAATGATAACCAAATAAAAGAGAGAGAGTGGGTAAGAAGGGTTACAGAACAAGAGACAGGTCACTGCCAAATACTGCCCACATCCTACCCAAGAAACACTGAGGGCATGTAATCCTCATACTGAACAATGGGACTATTAAAATGGCTTTGTACTGTGTGCCCTAACCCAGAGCTTTGCCAACCATCACAATGCCACTTTAATTGTTGAAGGAAATAATTATGCCAAAATCCACAGATTTAATTGGAAATTTTCCACTGCAGTTTCCTTTTTCCCCTCCTAAATTCTTGGCACACACTAAGAATATTAGCACTTAGAAATTTGTAAAAGATCACATTTTGCTGCTATGAATTACTCTATAATTTGTGGTCTTCAATAAATACCACCATCATTTTATTTACAAAACACAGTTACAAATCCAGTTGCAGGAAACACAATTGCTTTCCTTTATTAATGTCCAAGTTACATCAATACTTCTCCTTCATGCACAAAACTCAAAATTTCTAAGCTATCGGTTTTTATTTGGTCTGATTAATCAATAATGAATGGTTCCCAATGGAACCTTCAAAAATGTAGCAGTGTTTGAGTCAGAGGTCTATAAACCGAATGAACAGGCAGGTTCTCAGTTGACCAATGCCAGGAAGAACTCTCGAGAATGAAATGCTTTTGTATTTAATCCCCTTTGCTTTCTTCTTCACAAAGCCAATTTCTTGAAGAATGCCAAGCACCAGATAAATAAATCCCATCATGAAGTTGAGGGACCAGACTTTTGCCTCAAGCCTCCATACACTCCGTCCCCAACTCTGGACACTTGGGATGATTCATCTGGAACCTCATGTGGTCAAGTTTAAGAGGAAATCTGAAGACTAACGCCAAAGAGGCTAAAAGGCTTCCTTTTCCCCCTTTTTCATGAAGCCCATACATGAATCTCAGACCCCTTTACTTTGGCTCTGTTGTGGCAAGGAAGGGCCGTTGTATGATAGATCACAGCGGACAACCAGTTCAACCCAGTTCAAACTCCCCCTATTAAGGTCTTACATGGATGAAAGTGGCCTAATTACTGTCCTTGGTCCTGACTATCTATAACTAGTTCTGGGGCAAAGGGTTGGAAGTAAGGGCACGAACAAAAGTAGGAGGAAGCTCCTCTGGTCAATACAGTCCTCTTCTGTTTCCACTTTCACGTTTTATGTTAGAAAAAGAAATAGATATGAAATTGGAAGACAACAATGCATAGGTTGGTTTCTCCACTGAAACAGAATCATAGCCGCAAAATGTATCATTAAAAAATGGGGATCTGACTTTCTGATCATTAAGAAGAGATTTAAGGGGCTCCTCGGATCTGGCTCCTCCCGAACACTCTAGAAGTCTCATTCTCAATTTCCCCACGTGGACCTTTCATTCCCATAATGTCTTACTCCCTAGTGACTTCATACTAACTCCAGCCTCCATGTTGACGTCTCCCCCAATGCACCTTCCTGTGTCCATATTCCCATTACAGAAAGAATAGGCACAGGCACAGGTAGAAAGCATTCTCTGGCATGGTAGTATGTTTAGATATGCCTTTATTGTGGAGGAACATGAACCCCAGTCACATTTCCTCCCCTGGACAAGCTCCCTGAGAACAGGGACCTCATTTCTATAAGGTCAGAATTTGGCACAGTACCTGGTCCAAAAAAGGTGCTCAATGGTGACTCAGTCAACAAACAAAGTTAGTGTGCTAGAGGCTAAAACTGAATTTATTGAGAAGGTTAAATTTTAAGGAGTGATTTTCAAAACATAAGAATGTAAACATTCATAATTAAAGATATAGATGTCATATGTTAGTCTATTATTTTATTTTCTGAGCTGACACATGGTTTTTTCCTTGTCCATTTAAATGAATATTATTCTGTGATCACATACAACTGACTAAGGAAATTTGAAGATCAAGGGAAGAAGGATAAGCACTCAATATCTAAGAGATGACATGTACATTACATTTTTAGCTATTTCTTTTACTAAAAGTTACTCTTGAAACTATTTCTGGTAAAGTTTAGGAACAATATTTTTAATAGCTCCCAACTCCTAAAATGTACTAAAAGTCACCAGTGGAAACATATAACAGAATTCAATAAATTCAGCAGGCTATAGAGCTCTATTAGTGAGTAGACTCAAGAATGACTCTATCTATATTTCTCTGAGTACTATTTTACCCGTTGTGTCACAGACTAGAATACCCATTTGCAAATGTCAAGAATAATATGTAAATTACATTCCACCAACAATCAAGAAACTAATAATGCGCGATTAAGGTGACAATTTTTTACAGTTCAGATTATCTGTTGTGCTAAACTGCTTCCTTCTTCATTTAGGATAAAGAGCAGCTCAAAGCATTGTTTACCGAGGCAGTAATGTTTACTTTTTCTCCTAAGGCCTAACAGTATGCTTTAAAAACAAACACACATACTTTTGAAATTTTAAGAAATCCAAAGAACAGACCATTAGGTTGAAGATAAAATAACCAAGATGGCAGGGTCATTAGTGATTAAGAGAGGATTTAACATAGTAAACAGAAAAGAAAGCTATTACTGGAATAATTCTAGTCAAATCTGAATTTATCTTTACTGGAGTTGTTAACTAGGTAAATAATAATAATACTTATTTCTGTGAGAGGCTGTTAAATACTTCTTTTAAAGGCAGCATGGTGGTTAAGAGCAAAGATTCCAAAACCGAAAAGCCTGGATTTGAATTCAGGATCCACTATGTATCAGACTAGTTTCCTCATCTGTAAATTGGGGGTGGGGGGACAAGGATAATTCTTTATCTGCTGGGAGCCAGATATGATATATAATCCAAATTGCTTCCAGTTAGAAAAAGGTAAAGTGATATAAGGATATACTGTGTGATGGAATCTGAAACAGCAGTCTAGAATTAAAAAGAGTGATGCTTCTGTAGCAAAACAAATGAATATCCACCCCAAGAGAGATAAAGATAAGCTATGAATAGCCTCACCTCATTCAAGTGAAATTTACAAGTAAATGCGTTTAGGTCAATATAAATTTTGCCAAATGAGTTACCAAAAAAAAAAAAAAAAAAAAAAGGATGTTCAGAGCATTTTGCATGTAGAAATCACACGCACAAGAAAACTGAAGCATAAAATGGTTTTTTAAAAAAAAAACGTTAAATGCTTGTTATCATCATTTATAAACTACACTGAAATTTATTTTACAATTATTTTCCCAAATTTGTTTCGGAAGTTAATAGATCACCACAGCAACAACAGTGGTATCTTTTGCTAGCCATAGACATATGGCTTCAAGGGTAAGCTAGATCCAGTTTATCACACTGTTCCTAGAGTTAATGGTGGTGTGAAAAGGAAAATATAACCAAATAAAACACCTGTATTCTTACCTTTTCATCTCATTCCTTGAAAGGCATCAGCTAAAGACTTCCTTTTCTGAGGGCTCGATTGTTCTCCCACCCTCCACGAGAAAAAGTCGATGTAAAACATGGAATGAAAGCTTAAATCAACACACACAGTGTTCAATTCAGATACTGAATGAAATGAATCCCCTGGCATCTAGAGTATTTCAAAAGCCTGTGGCAAGTGTTATTTCAAGCCACTTAAAAGCACCAATGAAAAGAGCTCCAATACTTAGAAAAGAGCTCCATCCCCATAGGAGGGGCATTGCTCACATTTAATGGCCCTCTCTCTTCCAGTGCCTTTCCAGTGACGCATCTCTAACTGTTCCAATTATCGTTTCAAATAACAAAAGCAATCATAGTAAAAGTCTGTAGCTCAGCACATACACTATAAAAGAGGTCTTTAACAATACAAACTACATATAGAAGTCTATGACAACACGACCTCTGGGCAGGCCATGTCACAATAAAGAAACCAGTTTAGGTTCCTGCTGTGACCTCAACACGACATTCAATCTAAGAGAGATTCAGTTTCTGTTTCTGCATCTTCAAAATGAAATGTAAGGACCAAACTAATATCTTCTAATGCCTCTACTACCTCTAATATTCCATTAGTCTCTGATGCTAACAGTAAATTAAGATATATATTCTAATCCTTCCCCCTGGCTTTGAAGGCTTTTCCTGTTTCCTTTCCATATAAGGAATGTTAGAATCAGGGACAATGTTTTCTCTGTCCCCCACTACTACGCACGGCACAGAGTAGGTGCTCAAAAACGTCAGTGAGAGGGAAAGAGTACAAAAGGGAGGAAGACCACGAACAAAGGACAGAGGGATGGGAGGAAAGCAGGGTCCAAACAATTTAATAGGCTGGAGTATTGCATATAAGAGGGTAATGGTGAAAGACAGCTTGGAATATGGACTTCCTATTTTTAAGAAAGATCATACTAGGAAATTTCAAATTTAGAGAATATTTTATACTAGAGACTACTAGAAATAATGTCCATTAAACATCTCTGCCCTCAGAACCTAAGATGCCAAAACATTTAAATATGTGGTAAGTTATGCAGGTATACTTTAATGTATAAGGATATGAATACATGGGTGTATCCTGATGAAGCTAGGAGCTTTTACCACACTTAAGATGCAACAAAGGTCTTATCTTTTTGCTTCTGAATTCAAAGCAGTTCAGACACCAAGGCCAATATTCAACCACGTGAGTAGGAAAATTACTATCAGATATGATTCGAAGCTCTTTCCCCAGCCATCAATGTTGTACCAGACCTTAAAGAGGATGCAGTAAGAAAAATGCAAGCAAGGCCTATAAGACAGTGGACTTTGGCAATCCCCACTGGAGATGCTCACTATCTATTTCCTGTGGCCCTAAGGAGGAGATTTCACTCCACTGATAGCATCTACTGCTACCCTGTGCCACCTTTCCAGCCTCTTGCTAAGTCAGCCATGAGAACCTTCAGGAAAAATGTCAAAGTCACTGTCTGAGTCCCTGCTCCCCGCCACATTCCACATGACCATATCCACTTTGGAATTTCCAAGACGTGGCTTCAACCAGTTTTGATTTGGCACACAGCATGTAGAGTGATGGCTTACTTGCCTAGTACAAGACATGAAGAAGAAACTTTTGTACATAGAGCAGATGAAACCGCCTTCTGTTTTTTAATGTGACCAGGTAGAGCTTTTTTTGCTGGGATATTTTTTCTTTTTTTTTTGCCATTTTTTTGGTGGGGTGGACGTAGGCTTAAGCCACAGGGAAAAAATGTGATGTATGTGTATCCAGTATGTACTATTTTGTTTTTGTTTGCAAAAAGGAACCGAAACATTTTTCATAACAAGAGTAAATGTTAGAAAATGAAAAAAAGTTTGACAGTTGCAAAACTTTAATAAATGGTTATACCAGAAACTTTTAAATTTTTAATTTTTAGAAACTACTTTTCAGTTAAAACTTCACCTATTATCAAAATGTATGTCATAAATCAACAAGCAAAACAAAACAAAGTTTGATTAATGTTTCCACTTTTAAACATTTTTAAACAGTGTTATATAAGTTAGTCACATATTACTTGAGTCATTTTTATTCAATGTATAGATAACAAGATAAACAGTAATAAAGAAATTCTCACTTGACATACGGAGTTTTTTTCATGTTTCACATATTTACAAGCTTTAATGGAATGATATTGTTGAAGAAGTGATTTTAAAACCACTAATGTTTACAGAATGCATTCTTGAGAGCAAAATAAACGCATATTTGCTGTGAACATCACAGGAACTTGAAAATTCACCAGTTTCAGCTACCCATCAAAATGAACCAACTCCAATTTCCTCTCTCTGGGAAATTCCTTACTTCCCTGGAAGAGATGGATCAATCTTGTAAAGACAGCACTTTCTCCCGCTGCCTTTGAACAGAATGGGTTTTCATTGTTCTCTCAACAACATCAGACACCGGATGGTCCTGAACATCTGTACCATGAATTCCAAGAGCCTATTTTCCTTCCTTAGGAATAAAAAGGATTTGTCTTTAGACAATCTCCCATTCCCAAGAAGACAAAGTATATTTCTCTCAGTGTTGTTTGCAGAACAAAAAACAAAGTTGTATATCCCTACCTTGTTACAGAAAATTCATGGTTTCCCAATAACACATATGGCTAACTTTAAGTCATCTTTTCTAACCATCACAGGCTCCTAGTATAATTGCCAGAGTAGGCACTCATAATCTAGATGTATTGTAGCTGATTATTATAAAGGCATATTTTTCACATTTCACAAACTGAACTGTCCCTTAAAGTAAAGCAAGTTATAACAGATGTAACAAAGTTCATAAAATAAATGTAAAGGTTATCCTTTTATCTCAACATTAAAAGGAGTCACAGTACCTACAAGTATAAATCAAATCTGTCTCTGACAAATTCTAAACATAGTCATTAAAATATTCTTCACAATTATTCTTCTACCAAGCACCAGTTATAATGCATGCTGCTCTGGTGAACTTTTATCTATCAGAAGATAAGTTCCAGATCTATAATTATTTTGCCCACAGGAAAATATTTTAAACCATTTTTAAAGCAAATATTTTGAAATATTTAAGGTCTATGTAGAATGCCTAGTTAGTCTCTCTTTAAAGGTTTAAAGGTTATTTCAACTCCCTTTTCCAAAAGTGTTGTCTACAAGTTAAATTTTCAAGTTCCAAGTTCAATCAAAACCTCCAACCAAAATGTCTTCTTCAATCAATTCTCAAAGTAGCAATGCACTGCAGTTAAAAGATAACGAATTACAAGTAAGAGTTTGTGCACCCTTGTGGCCCTGTGGCTCAGGCGGCTGAGAGGTGTGGGGTATGGACTATGTAAAGCCCAAGAACCTGGGTTCGAGACCTGGGGCTGTGTGTGGGGTGGGGAAGGGAATGGAAGGGGAAGCCAAAAAAATAAACAAACAAATGAAAGTGCTTCTTCCTACCTCCTTCCCTTCCTTCCTTTAAAAACAAAGTTTAGTCCTGACACTAATTCTAGGGTCTTAAACAGGTTTCTAAACCTTTTACCTGCTCTACAATTTTTAAAACAGCAATAGCACACTTATCTTCCTTCAATGTAGCTGTGTCATGGATTAGCACAAAAAATAGTCCTTGGGAAAGGTCTCTAAAAAGTGTAGCGTGAAAAAAAAGTAAGGTGATATTGCTATCATTCATCTTCAAGCATAATTTTTATTGAGATATAATTATCATCTAACATATTAATTTCAAGTGCATAACATAATATTCAATATTTATATATATTTGCAAAACAGTCACCATGATAAGTGTAGTTAATATTAATCACTATACACAATTATAATTTTCTTTTCTAGGGATGAGAATTTTTAAGATCTGTTCTCTTAACAACTTTCAAATAGTCTACAAAAATGTAGAATTACTAACTACAGTCAACATTACATCTCAATGACTTGCTTGTCTTATAACTTCATTGGCCACCTTCATCAATGTCACCCACCTACCCCTGCCTCTGCAACCACCAATCTGTTCTCTGTATTTGTGAGTTTGATTTGTTTGTTTGTTTAGATTCTACATGTAAGTGACATCATATGGTAGTCAGAGTACACATTTAAGTGGAAAAAGTTACCCCCAAAAAAAGAAAATTCAGAAAGACGGTACTAAATACAAAGGAGAAATCCACAATAAAATCATTTTTGAAGTTATAGTATTTGCTACTGTACATAAGCCATTTTCTTAAAAATCAGCAACAGTTTCCATCTTGTTTCAATTAGAACATGTAGGCCTCACCCCATTTTCGGCCCAGTTTAACCCTTTAAAAGGCATTTCTTAACCTAATTGCTATAGAAATTTTTCACTCAGAGCACAGAAAGATACAAGGAGTTTTTCACCAATCACAACAGCACTTTCCTATGTTCAACCCCTGGAAACCCCAGACTATCTGTCACTAGATAAGCCATCCCTGAATGGGAGATAGGGACACGATGGCTTTGTCCCCAGTCTATCCGAAGCTCAACAAACAAACTTCAGTGTGCAAATCAGGAGCAAACATCACCGAACTGTGAGCAAAATAACAGAGTTAAGGCTTTGATCAAGAAAACAAAAATAGCCTCTCCTTTTTACCAAAGATTATCACTTCTAGGCACGTTGCAGTAGAGTCAACAACTCTCTAGGTTACGACTTTGATTTGTAAGCCATTGTCCAGATTTCAGACTCTTGCTTATAAAAGACAAAAACATTGCTGGTATCCGGACTTTTGGCTCCGAATCCTTCTGGATTTCGACAGGGCTACCACGACTCACTAGGGAGCGCTTTTACTTTCATTTCACAGGAGTCTGGGCGTGGTCACTGCCAATTCCCAAAGGATCATTAAAACACTCATTTCTTAAAAAGAAATCAAATGAACCTTACATTTCTGAGTTTTAATGCTTTCCACTATCAATATTTATACTATACCTATACTATCAGTATTCTACTATCAGTATACTATTTCAATTTAAGCTATTAAGTGAGAAAAAATGCCATACTTTATAATTAAAAAGATAAATACTTGCTCCTCCAAAGCTTATAATGTATTTGCCAGAGGTTATAGTCGGGATTGTTTTTCATTCTAGAAAAATCCTGACTATTTGTTAAACTTTTTATGATCCCATAGAGCAATAGAGACTTAAAATGTCTTTTAAGAGTGTATTAAAGAAATATTAACTTAAAGTGGTGAATATAAGTTTCCTCGACCTTTCCTTCACCTATCATCAGTGTTTCTACATCACCTACACATCACAGTTCTATCACTCAGTGACTGATACAGAATTTGTGGGCCTCCTTCAAACAGTCACAGCGTGAGTTCCTTTGGGGAAGGACCCGGCTTGCATTTTAACTGCCAACATTTAATTTTAATGGAAAACTATAAAATGTAATTACAATGTCATTGTGGCACTCTCAAGACCTTGTATGCCAGGTATTTGGACATTTCTTTATAGCTACTTCACTGGAAGCATCAGTTCTCATAATACGCTAAAACACAGAGAAGCTAGGAAAGAGGTGCAATAATACCGCACAAATCATGCGCCTGTATTAATGTTGCTTCCTTTGTTGTCAGTATACCGGGTACTCCCTCTCCCTGCTCCTTGCCACTCCTTTCCTGCCCGTTCCTAGTGTCCCCTCCTCCAGGATATGCACAGAGGTCAGAAAACCTGGACACTGAGAGTATGAGGCAGTGAGTGGGCTCTGAGCAGAGCCTGCATGGGTCACCTGAAGTACGAAGAGGAGACACCTCAACTGATTGCTCAGAGCCTACTCAATCACCACTTGCTTCTCAAAAGTGGCTTCCTTCAGCATTTCACAGATAATCAGCAACGTGAGGCACAATATAACATGCATATGAGCAATGTCATCAAACTATCAAAATTACTGAACCATTTTTTTGATCCCTGAATTCCGGCCAGGTGAGGTACAAAGTCATCCTTTGAAGCCACTGAACTCTACACATTTCAAGGCCCTGGTAAGATACGTATATTATTGAGGTCTTTCTCTTAATAGTAATGGAATAAATACAATGGCTCTTTGGACATACCTGTCACAAGCGAGGAGTGAGAAGGAGGGGTTAAGGGACTCAAGTGCTGTCCTAGGTGCTCACTGGTGACTAGGATGGGGCTGGAGTTGACATTCTGATTTCTGGGCCTGATTTTTGCTAAAGAAAGAACCACCTCCACCCAAAAGTTGCATTAGGGGTGAGAATTGTTTAGCCCACAGGTTAAATGAGAGAGAGAATCAGGATGACAGGGAAAACAAAAACACTCAGATCTTAAACTTTCGGGGTGCAGCAGGGACACAAAAGAAACAGGCTAACATCACAAATGTTCAGAGACAAAATTAAAACCCAGTGAGAATAAAGTCTGTGTGCTGGCATATACGTATGTATGTGCGTGCGTATTTATGTATTGTATGTATGTGTAGGCATATGTGTGTATGTGTATGTAACATTGCTCTGACATCTTTGAAATAAAGATCCCAGGACAATTACACATTTGTGCTCAAAGCCCCCTTTTCTCCACCTTCTCTAAGACCCCTCTCCTGCCATTTCCATCCTCTCGGACTATCAATATTTTCAACCTCCGCTTCTCAAGTGGTTCTTATAAAAGTGTTCCAGTTTTCCATCCTTGAGGAAAAACCCAGCAGGCAAATACCACTCTCTCTCTCCATCCTATTTCATGCACCCCATCACCTCCTCTTACCCCCCAACACCTCCTGCCACAGCCAAGTTTCTCACAGACTCTAACACCTTGGAAATTCAGCTCAATCTCCTGCTCCACCCTTCAAGTAGCCCACAAAAAAGATCACTGATGACCTTCTTACTTCTAAAAACAATGGATGCACAGAATGTGTTTCCTTCTTTCATTCAGCAACACTTGCTATTGCTCACATCTCTCTTTACATCTTCTCCACTGACCTCCCTCACCCCACTCCCACCTGCTTTTCCTCTGACTCTCCTTCTCAGAGTCTTGCACTATCCACTCCTTGGGTTTTTAGCCATCTTCTCTCTCTATGGGTCCGCTGTCCATGGATTCATTCACTTCCTGCTCATGGTTCCCATTCCAGAATTCTACTTGTTATATCAACATATCACAGACACCAAACTCATCATGCCCTACAGTGAACAAATAGATGTCCCAAGCTGCTCCTCCTCGGTTTTTTCCTGTAACAGTAAATGGCAACCAACAGAAACATGAAGAGATGTTCCTACCCCCTGGCTATCAGGGAAATGCAATTAAAACCACAATGAGGTATCACCTTACACCTGAAAGGCTGGTTATTATCCAAAAGTCTGGAAACAACAAATGTTGGCGAGGATGTGGAGAAAAGGGAATACTTTTGCACTATTGGTGGGAGTGCAAATTGTTGCAACCCCTATGGAAAAGTGTGGAGATTGCTCAAAAAGTTGAAGATGGAAGTCCCGTATGATCCTGTCATTCCACTTGTGGGTCTCTACCCAAAAGATACAAAAACACTCATTTGTAGATATTTGTGCACCCCCATGGTTACTGCACCCTTATTCACAATAGCTAAGAACTGGAAACTACCTAAGTGCCCAATATCAGATGAATGGATCAAGAAGATGTGGTACATCTATGCAATGGAATACTACACAGCCCTTAGAAGAGATGAAATCCTGTTATTTGAATAGAGGGATCTAGAGGGGATTATGCTAAGTGAAATAAGTCAAAAGAAGAAAGATAGATACCAGATGAACTGAATAGACAAAACAAAGGAACAGATGAAATAAAACAAACCCTTGGACACTTGCAACAAAACTCAGGTTACCTATAGAGAATGGGGAGACATAGGGATATGGGGGAGAAAAGGTCACAGAGCCCACTAGACAATGGTGAAGAACACTTGGTGACTTAGTGGAAGGCAGGGTGTGTTGACATATATATATGAGAAATGGAGACTACGCATATGAGTTTATTTTAATGTGTAAAAATAAAAATAATTAATTTAAAAAAACAGCAAATGGCACCTCCAACCACTCGATCAACCAAGTAAAATTCTGGAAGTCATCCTCAGTTTTCTCCCCAATCCTACTGTCTGAATGCAAGCCCTCATCAGTTATGTACTGTCGGTCCTCCTCTACTCTACATTCTCTGCTTCTGCACTGAATTCTTCATAGTGAGCTCTACACACCACCTTCTTTCGTGCATCCTTCCCTTTGCATCCTTCTGACAGGTGATGGCGTGAGATTGACAGGGTCACTACGTCAGTAAAGTGTCATCTTGGGACACTTGATACAAATTAGGTTCAAAATAAAACAGTTAATGAGAAAATCTACAGGAAACAAAACATAAGCTTTCCTCCTGTGTGTATAAGACACTTCATTCCTGAAATTTCAGGTCACTTAATGTGTGGGAATTTTCCCCACACCAAGCAATTCTCTGTGGCACCAGCTGATGGTCCTAAAATTCAACTCAATTTGACACCACCCAGAGATGGCATCAGGTTCCATAGACCAATGGCTCAGTCCCAATACCACCCCCTCCCTCTTCAGAAGCCAATCACAAGTCCTGGTGACCACCCGTGCTTCAGACCAACCAGCTATAGGTAGGAAATTCCAACAACACCCTCCTTGGGTTCAATTAGTTTAACTGGAAATGTAAGTAATTGGGAGAGGATCAAAGAATGCAATCACTTAGTATGACTTTTATTAGAAAACTAACAGGAATCTTGTCACAACATGTGCTAAGTATATAAAATATTACTATGTATTTAACGTTATAGGATATCTCCGTGATAAGTTAAAATTTTTAATTGCTCCATGCACTGCATGTAAAATAATACACTGACTTAAATGCAAATTTAAGTTATTTAGACTGGATCACCCCAAATTATTGTATTTTAAACAGCTACGAAATTATCTGAGGTCTATACTGTGGTGGTGAAATATAGGACATTATGCATTGTCAAAATGCATAAGACTTACACAACAAAGAGTGAACCTATTTTTAAAAAATAATTGAGGACAACAGAGGGTCCCAGAATGGAATGCAAAATGTGACAAAACAAATCTAGCTGTATTACAAATGTATGAAACAATCTCACTGTAGGGGGTTGGAGGAGATGCTGTCCTAGTGACAAGTCAACCAATTGGATACTGTTATATGCAAATATTGGAAGGAGCAAGGAAGTAAATTAATGGATGGTGGGAACCAAGCTTCTCGCTGTTGGAATGAGACATTACAGATAAGCAAGAAGAGATCAGAACCATCCGTGTGGTACCAAATTAGAGGTGGAAACATCAGATGAACTCATGTCTAGTTTTACATAAAGACACATGGTGACAGAAATATTTATAGATGTGTAGAGCTTCATGGTTAATATGCATCCTTGCTCTTTTACCTGAGGCCTCAGAAGCCAGGAGCACACCTAGGACCCAGTCTTGTTATCTGACACCATTCTCCAAAAGAACCAGGGTTTCTTAGAGCCCAAATCTGGAACTTGGGCAGGAAATAGAAAAGATGTTCAACAGCATCTTTGAGTGACAGAAAGTAAGGAAGTGCTCAGAGCACATGCATTCTTACACATACACATACACACACACACACACACACACACACACACACACACACACAGATAGCAGTATGTCAAAGGAGTCAACTGAAAGAACTCCCAGAGGAACAGTTTGAGCAACAAAATAGGATCAGATTGTAACCCAATGTATAAAATAAATATCCAATAGAGTTCATAAATACATAAGCGATTGAACAAAAAAGCAAATGGATAATAAACATGTCAGCTCTGCAGAAGAATTCCAAGTAATTTGCAGATAAATTACCTCCGGGGAGGTGGGGCAAAACCCCCACTCATTAAATACAGGTTGTGCACAGTGACTTCCCTCCAAAGAGTATAGTATGGGAGTATAGTATACTACCTTCGTCAAGTGATAATCAAGATCAAGGTCAATAGTAGTAAGTCATCTTAATAGCATGTACTCTTGATGATGTGGTGAAAGGACAATTTCTCAAGGATAGAACTGAACTATTGGTGGTGAACTTAATGTATTATACACAAGATGCTGATTTAAGATAATCACACCTTGAATCTACATACTGTTATGATGCATTTTCCTTCCATAAATTTTTTTAAATATCTTTTTTAAAAACAATTATGCAGTGGAAAAAATGTAAATGCAATTTCTCCCTATGGTCTTTCTCCCCAAAACAGAAAAACAGAACTCCACAAACACAGAATCCCACAATAAAAACATCAAATCTCAATTAAGAGACATTTTACCAAACACCCGACCAGTACTCCTCATGCTTGCCAATATCATCAAAGACAAGGACAGTCAAAAGAATCATCACTGTGAAGGTGAAACTAAGCAGACATGACAACTAAATGCAATGTGCCATCCTGATGGTTTAAAAAAAAATGTTTTCAAGCTAAGGAAATCTGAACAAAATATGGACTTTTATTTACTTTTTAAAATATTTCCATATTGGTTCATTATTTTTAACAAATGGGTCGTCCTAATATATAAGATTTTAATAGCAGCAAAAACTGGGTGCAGGGTACATAGGATCCCTCTTTACTATTTTTGGAATTTCCCTGTAAGTCTGAAACTATTCTAAATTTAAAAGTTTATTTGGAAATAATTTGGAGTAAGCCAAGATATTACAGCATGTGATGCTTGTTAAATTTATACCTCCAGCCCTGTCTCTAATAATATATATTGGCACCTATTGCCCCCAACTTTCTACTTCTTATATCTGGTGTTTGCTCACCAGTGGTCTTCTCACCATCCTCTTCCTCTCTTGAGTAGGCTTTTGATCATCTCAGTACCATTTGGTTGCAAAACCATGCAAAGTCCATTATATGGGAAGATATTCAGAAACTCTTGTACCTTTAAGGCCATATTTTTCAATAAGCACATTGCATGAGTTTTAGAAACAATGTCCATTGTCATTTTACCTTTAATTTAAATGCATGACTTTATTTTTTGCTGCCATGATTGGTGTTCAATAGGCAAGACCAAAAAGATATCCCTCCTAGATAGACTTATACATGCCCTCTGCCTCTACACACAGGCAAACAGAAAGTTACTAATATACTAGAATCAACTGTGCAATAATTCTTAAATTTATATTTCTAGAGCAGTGTCAAAAGAAAAAATTAATAGGCCAAGGGAATGGTTTCTTTCCTCAGGGCAGTTACTTATAAGTTAATTCAAAAGATATCTAAAGCTTCATGTGAATTATTTTTAATTTAGTCAAGGAATAGCTGGTAGTCATTTCTCTAGCTTTTAAATATGTTCTCTTAATGCATATTTTAAAGCCAATTTTAGTACAGAAAGTCACCAATACAACTTTATATAAATTTGATATGTCTAGAAAGGCATCTGTTAGTTTTCTAAGAAAATGAATCAACTAGTCATTTTTTCCTACTTGGCCAGAAATGTTACATCTATATAAATTCAGTAATGGAGTAAGTACTTCCATACAAGGTTGATGGTGGCTTTAAAAAAGCCAAATCTTAAAATAAAACCAGCAAACAGATTCACTATGAACATTATTTTTACAGTCCTCCTTAGAGTACAATATCAAACTAAGGTTTAAATATGTCCTCACAAAAGACTCAATTCTCTTTTGACATGAGCTGTAAAAAAAAAAAAAAAAAAGATTGAACATAAAATGTAAACAATAATGTTCAGTCAAATAAAAAGCTTGTTTTAAGGCACTACAGATCAGTTTTGAAGACTGGTTTGATAAAGGGTCCTCCAACAAGCTATAAGGTGCCCTGAATGTTCAACTACCTCCCCAGTCCTCCAGCCCTCTGACTGGTGGTGGGTCCCACACTGCCAGAGAACAGATGTCTGAAGAACGGTACACATGACCATCTTTTTATTCACTGGTCCTATTACAAATAATTAGAAATTGTTTGGAGACTAGAGATTAATATGCTTGTAGTTTTCTCATTCAGTTTTCTTTATTCCCGTTCTCAGCACTCAACATCACCACAAATCTGCAAAATATAGCTGCTAAGTCCTAATTAGAGAAACACAAAAGGAGACTTCAAATCAAGATGGTTGCAATGGACCTAGATATCCATGCAAAATCTGTAGTTAGACCGAAAATATTAAATAGTAATAATAGAAATAAAAACACTTAATCTGTCACCTTCTACATCCCTGGGAAAGTCAGTCAATCTCTGGTAATGTATTTCCAGTAAAGAATGACCTAAAGGAGAATTCTCCTCCTTCCTAATCAGTGTGGTCTTCATCTCCTTCTATTTTCTGGAAGAAGCATTAAGTTTTTACGTTTTCTTTTAAAACAATGGACTAAAAATAAACAGCATGAAAAGTTTAAGTTCGGAGCTTTAATTTTTTAGAAGCATTTTATTTATTTTTATTTTAGTGTTCATCCTGGTTGTTCCCCTAGGCCCTGGGATATATGTGTGCTTTGCCTGAGGTGGCTGGTATAGCAGTTCACAACCAGGGCATGCCTGGAGCTTTAATTTTAAACAGTAAACAAGAGTCCTTTTTCCTTAATCTACTTTTGTTTTCTGTAAACTTTTTATAAATGTCAGCTAAGTCCCACTTTTAACTTCCCTGACATTGTCCTGCCTGCACCTTATTTTCTAGCCAGAGAATCAGGAAGTTGCTAGCAGCACTCTAAATTTGATATCTGTTCTGTCAAATGCATACTTTAGAGTTAGTTCTCCTACAGGAAAGTCACCAACTCCATTTTAAAGAAATACTACTCTTGTATCTTTCCTCCTTGACATTGTATTCTCCATGAAATTTGTACTCAGTGAGTTGTCTATATATGGTTTTGTTAAATAAACCACGTGCCCGGATACCTTTATCTGGTATTTAGATCATTCACAAATTATCGGAATTTCATTCTTATTGTCAGCCTTCTGCATGAATCACAGTGCCTTCTAAAATATCTACTTTTTTTCTCTAAATTTCCTAAAATCTATTTTTAAAAAAATGAATCCCAGGGCTGCCTTGCCTTGACATTATAAACTCTACTTTCCCCAAATTCCTTTTAAGGTCTTATCACCAGTACATTCTCTGTCATCATCAAAAGATACCAAATTGCAATTCTTTTCCTTGCTTCCTCTACCTTCAAAGAGATGACATGTTGGCAAGATGAAAGGATGCAATAGATGCTCCAGTTTTTTGCTAAATCACATCTCTCTGTTTCAAAACACTTTCACATATATCCTCACATTTGATCCTCATAATAACTTTGTAAGTTTGGAAAGGCAGATGTTAAAATTCCAAGACTGAAAACAGTTAAATGATTTACTCAAGGTCATGCAGCCAAGCAGATGGAAATTGGGGCTATTTAAGGGTCCTCTTCATTATACTGCCTTCCTCTTCTTTAAGCACAATTAGAAGGTCTGGCCAGCATCAGGATGCTAGAAGTCCCACATCACCATAAAACCTGGCTTCTGTACCAGTTTTATAATCTATATTAAGAACTCTACTAATTGTTTCTAATAGCTACAAAGTTTACTCTCTGGGGAAATAATGTTATTCCACCTCCTGCTCTAAGAAAAATGAATTTCATGTGACCTTAATTTTATTCCCTGCTCCACTATCTCTTTCTAACCCTGAGAATGGGCTTCAAATCTATTTCAAATATAGCATTGCTATTTCTTCATACCTCATAAGCAAACGTTTATTTTTCCTAATCATAAAGAAAAACAAAGTTTCTCTAAATCCCTAATACATAATAATAACCAACTGATTCCTAACTAGTACAAAGGCAAAACACAGAAGAAATATAGAACAAAGGGGAAATATAAGAATAAAGGGAGAAAAGAAAAGATATCTTTAAGTAGGAGATAAACATGGACTTTTTCACCATATGGATATTAAAATACAAGACAAGTTTCAGAGAATGTAAGAGAATCACAATTCTTTTTGACTTTCAAAGATCAACCAAATCAAGGATTTTTTCACATGTACCTGAAGATTCCAGGTAACCCTACTAAGAAAAAAAAAAAAAAGACAATGGGAAAAACTACATATCAGATGACACTTTAACAAGTTTAACAATTTGGATATACTAAATTAACAGTTGGAATGCCCTGGTGGAGTAGTGGTTAAGTCAGCTGTCTACGGAAGAGCACAGTTCATGTACATCCCAAGAACCCAGGTTCATATTCCCAGTGTGGGACATGGGGGAAAACTAATGTAAACAACTGAATGAAAACAAAAGTTTGCTTCTTCCACCTCTCTCTTCCTGTCTGTACCTTTCCTTAATAAAAGATCAGTTAACAGAGAATTAAATAAATACCAATAAACATTGATAGGTATGTACACATTTATACATGTAGGTTCCATAAATGTATTAAGATCAAGGAAATGTACAAACACAGCAGAGATTTTTTTGAGCCTTGTGACAGAATCATCTATTTAAATAAACAAATAACTTACCTTTTTTGCAGGTCCCACAAATCATAGGTATTAAAAATCCATCAAGAATGGGACGCTTTTGCTCTCTCAGCTGTTCTAGCAAGTGCAAAGCAAGCCAAAGAACTTGTAAAAACAGCAAAGAAGTGGCTTTACAGTTTATGCACCCATGAAAACTATGGAAAAGTTTTTAAATATTACACATAGTTGTTGCTATTTTTTTTAAATACTCTGCCTCCAGAATGTTACCTGGTATAAACAAAGAACAGGGACTCTCTGTATCTAGACGCAATGGTCACTAGAGTTCAATTTTTCAAAGGTGAGAATGGAGAAGGCATTTTTTTTAAGGAAAGTTGTAGGCAGGTATGAGGTCAAGCAGGTAAGCAGGCAGCAGGAAGAGGGAGAAAAGAAACCTTTTTATTTTTATTTCTCAGTTGTGCAGCTTGGTTGTTCCCCTGGGTCCAGGATGCAAATCTGGGTCTTTGGGATGTAGTGGACTGTGCTCAACTGAAGATGGAGGACCTAACTGCTATACCACCAGGTTGCACTAGTGTCCTCATCTTATAAACGAGGTGTTGGACTAGATGATTTCTAAAGTCCTCCTATCTCTACAATCCTGTGATTCTATAAACAAGCAGAAGACTACTGGCATGAATCTAATCAATTTGAGATCTTCTGCAAGAAATCGGAAGCTTCTCTTCCACACCCCAGGTAATTGGGTTTTCCTTCATGCACACCAATAACATTTCCAGTAATTCAGTTGCCTCATGAGACTACCTTCTCCTGCCCTTGTATTTGGCGATAAGAAGTTATTATTCAATCAGATCCCATTAAAGTTTAATTCTACTGCCACCAATGGGAAATAACTTTTTAGTAGGAGATGTATAGTGACTCTTTCAAACATTAAATCAGAAACTCTATGTGCCAACTTACAATTTGTCTCTAAGAGAATGATGTGGATCTGAAGCAGTATTTACAGTGAAGTCATTCAACTAATGCCCTGTCAGTGAAACTGATAGACACATGTTCACTGCTAGTGATAGCTTAACCTAATCCTCAGATGATAAAGACTAAAATGTGAATGTGTGCCCTTTCTTATTTCAAATTTGAGCCAAAGCTAGAGAATAGTAGGCTCTGATTCTAAGTTTTCAGTGAAGGACTCTTACATCATTTTAAAATTCCTAAAGGCTTTACGGAAATAATAAAAGCAAAGGTAATTTTTCCAGGAAGGCAGTGACTGACCATGGGGGGTTCTTTTTTTTTTTTTAAGGTTGGGGTGTGCCCTGGTGGAGCAGCAGTTTGGTCAGCCACCTGCAGCTGAGAGCACAGTCCATTTACATCCTAAAGACCCAGATTCATGTCTTGGGAAGGTGGTAAACAACCAGGATGAACAATTAAATAAAACGAATGAAATCCCTCCTACTCTCTCCTCCTCCCTGCTTCTGCTTGCCTTCATCCTGCCTGCACCTTTCCTTAAAACAAACAAACAAACAAGGTCAAGGGAGGGAATGGGTGAGGGAGAGAGAATAAGGCATCTTACAGCTTGTTTTAGTCATAGTAACACAATTGTTTCTCATATGGGCTTTGCCCTCAGTCTTTACATTTCTAAACACTATTTTAAATACATCATTAGCATACCTTCTATCAAATACCCACTAAATCTGATTTATCAGTAAACAGCAGTTCATGAACTTGGTACCAACTGGTTTCTCTATAGACCAATCATTTAGACCACAAATAAATGTCTTCCCACGTATGGAGGAAAAGTAGTTTAACAACCTGACAGTTTTCCTAAAAGAGAGATTATAAGATTTTTTTGTCATTATAAACAAGAACCAAATGTTTTGATTCATAATCTCACAAAAGAAATACCAAATTAGTGTATTGCCCTAAAATGGTAAATCTAACAGCTATTTAGTAGTTTTTAGCTTGTGATATTCCAGAAGTAATATGATTTTAGCAAAACTCACAGAATTCGGGTTGAGACCAGGCCAGCTCTCAGTACCTTGGAAGGTACCCTTCTGCCATCAGCGTGCTGGGATCCCTGAAAAGGTCACCCAAACTTGGCAGTCCAAAGCAAAGTGACCCCAGCCTGTGGCCTGCTGGTATCTCTGCTCACTGGCAGTTCCATCCCACATCCTCAGGGGCCCCCAAGGCAAGGTTATAGGCTTCCCATCCCAAAGCTAAAGATCCCTTCACCCCAGTGTGCAAATAGCTACCTGTGGGCCACCCCATGGGCTGGGGCTGGGGCAGGGATGTGGTGATATGGTATGTTTACAGGTCCTGAAAGCAACATGAGATGACCCCTTTGCTTTTTTTGTTACCTGGAATTTGATTTTTTTTTAAAGGAAAGGTACAAGAAAAACTGAAGGTAAGTAGGCAGGCAGGCAGCAAGAAACATTTTTATTTATTCTATTTAGTCATTCATAGTTGTTCCACCACTCGTTGGTCACCCACCCCCTGCTGACCCCAGGTCCTTGCCATTTATATGGACCATGCCCAGTTGGAGGTGGCAGAGCTAACTGCCACTCCACAGCAGGGCATGATTTAGAAAGACAGAGGACGCAGGCTCTAGGTACATTTCTCACCCTTTTGGCACACCCTTGACCCCTAAACTCCTAGCCCCATGAGGAAAGACAAAGAGAGGTCCTCTAAAATTTGAAGACTGGGACAGACATACATCTAAAGGTGGCTCTAGTCCTGGTCGTTTGAAATTTCAAGAGTTCTTGAGAGGACTGGACTCTAGAAGCTATGGAGCCAAACTCAGTCACGCGTCTTTCAGTGTCTATCTCTATCTTTTTCCTCCCTTCTCTTCTTTTCTCCTCTTCTACCTCCCTCCATCCCCCCAATCTCTCTCTCATAATTTTACCCAATAAAGTCAGATCTAAATGGACATCATAATTTTACCCAATAAAGTCAGATCAAAACGTACATCGAAAGCATTCTTTGAAAGATAAAGACACAACATCACTATAAAAGTATGTATGCTTTGACTAGAAGATAAAGATTATTAGCATTCCATAAAATTCCTGATTTTGTTTAATACTGCATGTTATGCCCACTTTCTCTCCACAGACTTTCCTCGTCAACATATCACCAGTCATTAGCAGAGTCTCTTAAAATTCAGAGCACTGACTTAAACGCTTCCCACAGCCCAGAGATTACTCAGGTTTGAGGGGTGGGGTGGGGACACAAATAGAGTCCAATAACAGTACAACTCAGGTCAATATTTCCCAAGCACCTACTTTGGGTCAAATACTCTGCTGGGAGCTATAGGCAGAAAAGTAAGTAAAATGTACTCTGACATCAAGGAACATCAAGGACTGACTTCTGCCATGGGCCATTTGTTCACACATCTCAGTATCCATACACTTTGACCCTGGGGCCAGTCATCACCTCACAACCAAAACAGAAATTTGAAAAGTTCTTGCACATTAGGATTTGACCACTTGATTCTCTTGGAAAACCCTGGAGCCATTCTGTCAACAAGTCCAAGCTAAGCTGCTGAAGAAAGAGAGACCACAAGAGAAACTGATGGTGTACCCTGGTAGTTTAGCAGTTAAGTTTACCAAGTATAGTCCACACACATCACAAGGAGCCAGGTTTGCAGCCCAGGACTGGGGGGAGCAACCAAGATGAACAACTAAGTAAAATAAAGTGTTTCTTTCTCTTCTCTCTTGCTGACTGCCTCTGCTTATCTTCATTCCTGCCTGTACCTTTCTTTAAGGAAGAGAGAAAGAGAAACCGTGGTGCCTCAGTCATCATCAGCCCGCCCCCAGCCATTTCACAGACATGAGTTCCAGCAAAAATGGGCCAAGCCCTGCTGCTGATTCCACAGAATCATGAGCTACATTAATGGTAATAACCATTAATAATTATCTAAGCCCCTAAGTTTGGGGGTGGTTTGTTGGTAGAGCCAAGTCAAACTGATTTTTTTAAAGCCTTATAGAGGAGTCAGACTTGTGTACGAGAGAACAAAGCACAGTGTGAGTTATACAAAAGCAGACTTAAAGGTAAGATTCATGGATAACCCAGAGGAGATGGTAATGCACCTGCTAGGTCCAGTGTCGGGGGTGGACAGCAGAGTCAGGACAGAATGAAGAAGAGATGGGCCAGAGTCTTTACTCTTCAGGAGGCCATAAGCTTAAGCAATTAATCTCTGCTTCTTCCATCACCATCACAAACCCTCAAAGGGAACACAGAAGCAAATAGGGATCCATGGGCTGCTGTTGCCCCTGGGAAACAGGTGCGTGTTCATTCACGCTAAGGAGATTCTCGTCTCTCAAGCCCAAGAGGCTGCATCAGGACTTGTACCTTGAAGGGGGAGCCAAGTTCAACATTTGTTTAACTCAGTAGTGTTCAGTTCCCTGTGAACTCCCAGCCGTTGGGCTGAGAAAATTAAAATATATTGTCACTACAGATGGTGGAACAAGCACACTGGCCCATATTCACGGGCAGATTGCAGGAGAGCCCTCAAAAGTCAGACAGGGAACACTGCACATGTCTGAAACAGTTTAAATGTCCAACAATTCATGTCAGTGTCGCTGTTATAAGGAATAATAGGAGGCTACTACAATTATGTTTCCAAGAGCATTTAATAAGATGGAAAATCTCCTAAAATCAGATACAGCAGCCCTTGCCCTTATCCACACTTTCACTGTCTGTGATTTCAGAAAGCCATGGTCAACCAAGGTCCAAAAACATTAGAAACAAAGAGATATTTGGGTAATCACTTTATTATTAATTATTTTGTTAATCTCATACTGTGTCTAATTTATAAACTAAACTCTATCATAAGTATACATGTATTGTTTGGTACTACCCAAGGTTTCAGGCATCCACTGGGGGTCTTGGAACATATCCCCAGTTGATAAGTGGGGCAAGCTACTGTACAAAAATCGCATAAGCAGAATGATTTAAATTATGTAGGAAAATATGTTCATCAGGAAATAAAATAGCTGCATGTCAACAGCATCCTTTTATAGCAGGATCATGAGTGAATGCTTTCTTTCTTATATATTTTCAAATTAAAATATAAAAGAAATTGAATCAACCCAACCAAAATTAAGGGTTAGGCTATAAAACAAGTGGCTGGTATGCTTCAAAATACTAATGTGATAACAATAAAGGGAAGACTGGGGAATTGTTCCAGATTAAAGGAGATTAGAAAGACATGGTAACAATGCAATAAGTGATCCTGACATGGGTCATTGGTCAAGAGGAAATATGCACTTAGGAGTAATACTGGGATAACTGGCAAGTTCTGATATGGACTAAAATATCTATTTGATTATTTAAGAGAATACTCTTGTTCTTAGTAAAAACACATTGAAGTGTTTAGGAGTGAAAGGGAGTGGTATCTACCACTAACTCAGATGGTACAAGAAAACATACACACATCCACATGGGGCGTGTGTGTGTGTGCACGCGCACATATAGAAAAAGAATTGGAGTTTAATGCAAAATGTAGCAATATAATAACAACTAGTGAATCTGAGGGAAGGGTGTGCAGGAGTATTTTTATATTATCTTGCAACCCTTCTATGTTTGAAATTATTTAAAATAAAGTCAAAAATAATAATCTGAGAGCTGAAAAAATCCATGAAAACAAAATTTTTTTTGATTTGCAATTGTAACTTTTTTAATAAATGAAAGGTGCAGGCAGGAATGACAGCGAGCAGAGTCTGGAAGGCAGGAAGAGAGAGGAGGAAGAAGCATTTTATTTATTTTAGTTAGCTGTTCATTTCCGCCAGCACCAGGACACAAACCCAAGTCCTTAGGGTGTACACGGACTGTACCCAACTGCTACTCAACCAGGGCATGCCAGTAATTGTAATTTTGTTACTTTAAAAAAAATTCTAAGAAGAATTTGGTTCCTTTTTAAAAATGGAATGCAACATGTTTATACCAAACAACAATTTATTTGTGGAAACTGGGGTAAAAAGGCAAATCCCTTCATTAATTCTACTCCTCTCCTAACAGAAGTCTTGGCTGAGGCTGGAATCTCTCTCCTCAAGTACCCATGAGAAGTCAAAAGTGTTTGGCTGCACATCAAAGTCAGGTACCCTAGATGAAGGATTTTCTACATACACTGTACAAAGATGGCTGCTCATACTGAATATTTCACCCATTACCTTAGTCCTGACTCCAGTTCTCAGATGCCGGGGTTCTATGTGTCTCTTGTGGCTCAGTCTGGTATCTTCTACTATATCATTTGGAAATTTCTCAGTCCTATAAATTGTCCCAAGAATAACTGACAAGCACACACCTCAGAGCCTCTGCTTAGTTTGACAGGATAAGACAAAATTGGGTTTTCGTAGTAAATAGTTATATAGCTATAGATATAGCTATATACAACCATATATTGTTCATTTCCTTATACCTTAAGTTCCTGAAATAAGGGGCTGTATCTTAAATATATTCTATATCATACTTGATATGTCATAATAACAGAATTAAAGATGGTTAATTATATCCTGAAAAAGCTGATTCATTGAGAACGCCATCTTATCTGTGAATGATAACTTATGGTGAATTTGATATGTCAGTAGACTAAACAAATGTTTTTGGTGAACTGATAGAAAAACTAAATAATTTAGTACACAATTACTAAGAAAAATCACAGGATGGTAACAATGTCCTCAATAAAATAAGTAATTATCATGCTCTGAGTAGGTTCCAAAAAGTTTAATCTTATTCACAAACAAAAAACACTTCCAAATAATACTACAAAATAATTCAAAGCTATCACAGATACCTACCCAGATTCTGCAGAAAAATAAGTCACATAATATTTTATACTTTACTACTATTCTGCCTATGTATTTTGGATAGAATGCCTGATTGATAACCATTGGCAACCATTTTTCTATAATACAATATTATGGACTCACTGGACAAGACTTTTTAATAAATATTTTTAATCAACTCTAATTCTACCACACAGCAATAATATGTTACCTTAAACCTTTCCAGACATTTCTACAGGTTTATTTTTCATCAAAAATACTGTCATGCTCTACATATTGTTTGGTAACTTCTTGTTCACTTAACAGTATCATGTTGTTCCCAGGCAATAAATATACCTCTTCACCATCAGGTTCCCAGGTTGCATATTAGTCTATTTTGAGATGCACCAAATGCCTGACATTTAGGTTGTTTTCATTTTCTTCTAACATACACAAATTCATAATAAACCAATCCCAACATCATTAATTATTTTCAGGGGCAGGCTTTCTTAAAGGAAGAATGCTCATTTCCTACAATCACAGAACTGCACACAGGAGAAGTTAAATAGCCACAAGAGAACCCACCTTTAACCAACTATATGCAGCTATAAAGGACCATACAAACCACAGGACCTTAGTTTTCAGGATTAAATTTGGGACATGTGGTCCAGCAAAGCACTTTTTCCCTCTGATCTGTTATTTTTGTATATCAAATATAAATGTATAAAATTAATTCATATATAATTGCCTAGGTAATAAACTGCAATTACGAAGAAAAATACTATCTCATTCAAGACACATGACTATCATACATTAAATACACATTATTAATGTCAACTTTCCTGAATGAAGGCAAATTTTGGATCCTTAATTCTTTTTACATTTGAATGGATTCATGGAATGATTAACTTGCTCAACAGAACAGGCCACCAAAAATGCTCTGGGGGAGTCAAAACAAGACCGACAAAAAAGTACAACTAACCTAACAACAGTGTGTTGATTTAGGATTAGAGAATATTAAATCTAGAAGGGGTCATAAAGATCATCTGGTCCTCACTCTTCATCTTGAAATAAGGAAACTAAAGGTCAGAAAGGTAAGGTGGTCTAGATCAAGGTGATTTCGTTTATTCAACAAATGTTCATTGAAAATTTCTGTGCTTCTGACAGAAATCTTGAGAGATCCCAGGCTCCGTGATGTGAGTCCCAGGGTTTTAGCAGGATGGGATGAGCTCCAACCTCACAGAGCACACGGGAGTGTTGCTAACAGAGCACCTTCTGATTGACATTCCAATCACATTCACTCATTTACCCAAAATCTCCAGGCCCCATTAGGTGCCAGATGCTATTTTAAGTTCTGGGGACAGTGAACATGATAAAATCCCTGTCCTCATGGAGCTTACATTCTAATAAGCGATACAGACAAACACATAAACAAAGAAGATCATGGAAAGCACTATAAGAAGATTTAAATACATGAACAGAACACAGGATCTCAGGGAAGAACGATGCACCTTTAGCAAAGGAAATCTAGGAGAAAACCCTCTGATTCCAGAGATCACAATTATACATTAGTGATGGCAATATAATCCAGGAGGCATTTATTCAAGCCTAGGAATCATGATTCAGGCACATGATGAAGGGGCAGTGTCAACCAAGGTGTATACTGTCAGGGTCAGGGTAGAGGGCAGTTTTAAAGAGAAATGGCCAGAGCTCAGGTCACTTGTGAAACTTCAAGGCTTGGTTCTTAAGGTGATGTCTATCTATGATTGATGGGCAGAAAGTCTCCAGACAGAAGGAGACAGTGTGGAGGGCTGTTTAAATTATCCGGAGATTGTCTCCTGTTTCTTGTGCCACTGAACTTCAGGGTCAACTTGTTTAATTGTCTCCTAGAAGCCACAGCATGGCAGCTAGGAGACAAGATGGAGCCCGTTTAACGCAAAGCAGATTCCACAGTATTTAATTTGTAACAGTGAAATCAATAAAACTTTTCCTCATTTGTAAATAAGATATTCAATAGACGGCAAGAACTTTGAATAAGACATGTGCGTTTCAAATATTTCACTTCCTCCTGGCTTATTCTGCCATAGTGACCTTGGGATGGATCTGTTGTCTTGACCGTGTATGCCATGGAAAAGAAAGTTAACTTCACAGAACATCCTAAAGGACCCTATTTAACCTTTAAGACTCTTTTATTATTTACTCAAATAATGCTGCTTATGCTCCATTTGCTCTACTTATTGTTCTCTAGCCAAAAATAATAATAATCTAAATTTAATGCATGAGCATAATTACCAATGGGAAAAGTTTAATTTCAAAAGAGACAATTTCTAAATAGAAGACATATGGGATTAGAACTATAAATACACAAAGATACCTGAACTATCGCAGCCAGTACATCTGATGGTATAATTACTGATTACTAGATGTTCTTCAGGAGACTTGGATAACAAAAACAAAAAATCTATTTTTAGCTGGAGACCTCAGTGTAACATACCAAGTCTGTATCTGGAAATCACTTCCTTCAGGTAACCAACTTCTAAATTTAGAATCATTTTCAAGGAGTAACACATGAGCATTTAGGGTAGACACAGCGAATAGCCAGTTCAACTTCTGTTCCAGTCTCCTGATTTGCCTTCCTATACTAGAGAGGCCAGCATCCTACAAACCTCATTTCCCAGATGCCTTTGCAACTAGTCACCTCCATGCAATTTAGGTGAACTTCTATAAGCTTCAAAATCAGAGTCAAGATAAGGGAGAGAAAAGCAACACCTAGAATGTGGTTTTGCTGATGCAGATCTAGCAGGCCACTGTGACTCTAGACCACTTTAGGCTACTTTGAATATTTGAAATCATGAAAGTATTCAAAAGTTAAATGCTTCCATGTCAATGTCTTTGAAGCTGATGCTGACAGCAGTCTGATCATGAATCACAGCAAAGGTCGAATATTGGAGAAGCTCCTATGGCTAAAGGGGTGTGATCTTGAAACCAGCAAATGGCACACAGACTTCCTCATGAGCCCCCAGATTCTGAAAGGCAACAATGGCAGCAGTTCCTAGGCACCCAGTCCTGCATTGTCATTGGGAAACCATTTCAAGATGCAAGCCTGGAGTCAGATCTGTCAGACCTTCCAATGATGAGTGAGCATTAATTCTGCGGGGTTGATTTTTTTTGTTGTTTGTTTTTGTTTTTTGCCTGAACAGTTAAGAGTGCACTATTATCTGCAACTGACCCTGGAATGTTACAGTATTAGAACAGTGACATGGCATTTAACTGTCTGAACACTCATGATTTCAAATACTAGAGTGGTCTAAAGTCACAGTAAATAGCACTGATTAAAGGACAGCATATGCAGAGAAAAGGGAACCTCTTTTTACAGTGCTGCTGAGAGTGGAAGTTAGTGTAATCTTTATGAAAAGCAATGTGAAGATTCCTCAAAAAATTCAGGCTGGAAATACCACATGACCCCACCCCCCCACTTCTGGGTATTTACCAAAAAAACACAAAAACACTAATTTGCAGAGATATATGTACTCTCCCATGTTTCTGCTTTACTATTTACAAAAGCCAAGAACTGGAAACTTACCTAACTGCCATCATCTTTATTTATTCATCTGATGATGAGTAAATAAAGAAGATGTGAGATATATAGAGAGATATATAGATACATATATACACATATATATGTATGTATCTGCAAACATACATACATATGCTTGTATATATATGCTACACAGTCCTAAAAAGATGAAATTTTGTCATTTGCAACATCATGGTTGGAACTAGAGGGGATTATGCTAAGTGAAATAAGTCAGAGGGAGAAAGACAAATACTGGATGATCTCACTCAAATGTGGAATATAAATAAACAAAGAAACAGACAAAACAAAAACCAACACTTGAACAATGACAATAGAACTGAGGTTACCAGAAGGGGGGAGGTGAAGCAAATGGTAGAGGGGGTCCAATGGACAGTGGGGTAGGACTATTGTTAATTTGGTAGTGGGTGTGATGTGCTGTCAAATAATAGATGAATAGTGAAAATATACACCCAAACTTATATATATATAAAATCAGTTACCTCAAAAATTTTTAAATGACATCATAAAATTCTTCTCTCTTTTCTCTGAGCAATAACAAAATAAAGCCCAAATTTTAAAAACATAGCTACTCAACACATTAAGACATTTCTCACTCAACTAAAGCGGAAGCTTTTGTGTGGTGGGTCATGAAAGCATGTCAGAAACAGAGTAGGGACAGAAAGATATAGATGATTCCAAGTAGTAAATAAGCCAAAAGTACATTCATTTTGATTTGAGAGTAGCAAATTAAATTATGAGAATGTTACGGAGAAAATTTGATGTATGTGCATAAAATCCATTTACTTTCTTACCCAAACTAAACACGCACTGACAGAAAAAATGGGACCTGGTGTTAAAATTGTAGGAAATTTCTCAATAATTTGGAAGAAAATAATATCCCAGAATGTCAGAGGACCTAATCAGATGGACGATAGCCTCAACCTAGTTTTGGTTTTATCTATTTACACTTTTTCCATTAAGATAAAAGAAAACTTGACCTTAAGAGGTCAAAAATACACTCATCTAGGTAGATAAGAATATGCTTGATGAAAGTTTCCAACAAATTCTCTAGGGATCCATGCAAGACTCTTATTCTCCAGAGCACTGATCACATAGCTTTTCGTGCAAAAATGTGAAATAAAAGAAAGTCCAGGGTACCTGGCTCTTCCTGGGATGTTGGATGATACAGTCTGGACTCATAGTTATTCAGAGAAGCAGTAAATAAATCAGAGTTTTCTTTTATCTCTGTCACTTAACACAAGTCTGTTCTCCAGGTCAGGAAGGAGACAGAGAGGGTGGAGCAGACCCTTCTACCAAAGGTCATCTGACGAAGGAGAGAAGTCAGCTCCCTTGCAAGCTTGTTTCCTGAGCACCTCCTCATAGTTAGATCAGTTTGCCAACAGATTTGAGATTTTTCCAACTTAGAAAAAAAGTAAAGGTATTTAAAATTTCAAGTAGTGCCTGAAATAATGTCCTAATTATTTAATTGGTGCAAAGTGCTTTACCAATGGAGGGAGGCAATAGAATTGGAAACGGCACCCACCCCCAAGGAAGTCTGAGGGAGAAAAACCCTCACACCTTATTTTTTCAAACCATGGAGGAAAAAAAATGTGTTAGTTTCCACAAACTGTTAGTAATCTTCATTTGGAAGAGGACAGAATTGGGCTGCTGGGGGAACACTGACGGCATTAATAAAGATGCTGTTTTATGACAATACCTACCTGAAACCTATATCATGTTATGACACAATGTTCCTTTATTAAATTAAGAAAAAAAAAAGATTTGTTGAATGTCTTAATACCTATGCCCTGGGTGAAAAGACTCAGCGATATGGTGAAGGACAGAAGGGGACTTTGGTGAACTCAGTGTGTCCTATACAGATACGGACTAACATACATAATGTTCTAATGCGATGTTCCTTGAATAAAATGTTTAAAGTAAATAAAAAATAAAACTATAAATAAGTAATTCCCACTCCTCCAGTCTTAATAATTCCATGTGCATATTTTGAAATACAAATTTTACTTTATTCCTAAATTCTCTCTGAATTTCATGAGTCAGAGAGAGCATGACTGACGTGTCTTGATACTGCATGGAGGATCCCCAGCTCCGTACAGTGGAAAAGCTACATGAGCACAGCAGTGAATGAAGCAGCTCGGCTAGCCCAGAGCAGATCCTCGCTGAAGAACGCCTACTCTCCTCTGCAGCCTGTTTCTAATCAGACACCCCGCCTAAAACTTAACCATCATTCGAACCTTGCAGATATGAATGAGGCAATTCATTTCGCGTGAACTTGAATTCTTCAGTGCAGTAGCTAAAGGTCAAGGAACTGGGTTAATGAGAACAGGCCACTGCAGTGGTGGCACAGCAGGCCAGGGAGAAAATTGAATGCAGGGACACACACACAGGACTCTCAAAGTCAGGGCAGTGTGCCTTCAGGCAATATAACCCCATTCCTGACAGTCTTTAGGAACTTGATTACTGAGTTTATAGGTGCTCTACATACCTTAGGGCTCCTTGGTGATTGTAGCATCATCTTTTTAACTATTTCACTGGTTGGAGCAAAACTCAGGGGAACCCAATTCACTACCTGGCAATAAGTTGAGCAAAAAAGTATATGGCAAAGAAAAGACTTAGAGGAATGGAGTTCACACCTGAGGTAATAAGTTCAACTTATGAACAAGGTTTATGAAACACTTACTTACAGCCTCCCACAATCGAATCAGGGAAAAAATGGAGTAACAAAACAGACCTGTCACGTGCAAGGAAGCTGAAGATGTAATCAAAAGTCCCCCAGAATCAAAGCCCAAGACCAGATGGCTTTACTAGTGAGTTTTACCAAACTTTCAGAAAAGAAGTAACGTCTACTGTCCTCAAACTTTTCCAAACAGCTGAAGAACAGGGAACACTTCCAAACACTTTCTGAGGCCAACGTTATATTGACACCAAAAGCAGACAAGAAAGTTACCAAGAAAGAACATTACAGACAAAATTCTTAAGTGAGAGATTAATTCTGTTAGCTTAAAAACAGTTTTTCCTGTTATGCTCTGGCGGAGCAGTGGTTAGGACAATCACCTCAGAAGCAGCAAGTCACATCACCCTGGATTCGGGCCCCAGGCCTGGGTGGTAGGGGACAACCAGTGTGAACAACTAAATAAAAATAAAATAAAAATGCTTCTTCCTCCTCTCTCTTCCTGTCTGCCTTACTCACCTTCATTCCCGCCTGTACCTTTCCTTTTAAAAAAAAGTGTCTGCTTTATATACTTATTCCACTTAGGGTGGGTAAAAAGAAGTCAATTATTTGGTGAAGGATAGAACTGGACTGCTGGCAAACTTACTGCATTACATATATTACATTCAGATGTTGGTTTATAATGATGCACATCTTAAATTAATATAATGGAATGATTCTCCAACAAAATTTTAAAATAAAAAGAATATTTCACTTTAGGACTGTTTAATAGACATAAAATCCTTGGGTCTAAGACATGCTTTAACTTATCAAAATGAATTGTATATGTGATGTTTTAAGAATACATCTACAGAAAAGGTTTTCCAGGGTTCTGGGGGAGGATTAGGTGATTAAATTGTAGTTATTTTAATTTATTTCTATAGTTTCAGGGTCTGTTAATAAGCAAAGCAAATTTCTGTGATTTAGGTTTTCAGTATGAATCTTTTCCAGTTCTGCACTAGACTCTTCTTTGTGCCATTAAAGTCTATAATGTGAATATACATATGAAAATATTACTTTCTATAACCATGAAATAGAAAACAAGTATTGCACATGTTCAGCTTCCTAATATTCCAGAATTAGATGGATATGTCTGTGACTTAGCTAATAACCTGAAACGACATTAACATTCTAAGTGAAGTCCTTGAAAAGATAAACATAAATGCCCCAGCCAAAACACTTCACTATAAAGTCCAAGTATTTCCTACTTGGAACTAGGATTGCAAATCTTAATAGTAATCTGTCATCCAGAAACATGGTACTTTAGTTAACAACTATAACCCAATGAAAGTGGGTTTTGCTCTTTCTGCATTGCTTCAACCAACAACATTTGTTCAAATAATATTTAATGCACAAAGTGTTTGCTAAGGAAGTTTCAATGATCCCTAGCCCTCCTCCCATAGAGCATAAGTCTAGGAAAAGAAACAGATACAGTGTACAAATGGACGCAAGAAAGGCTCAGTGCTACTGGTGACCCAAGGGAGGAGACGGCAGGTAGGGTTATCAAGGTGGGCATCCAACAAAGTGGCACTAGGGTCATACCCAAAAGACAGAAATGGCAAGCCAGGTTTAGATAAGAAGGGGAAAAAGAAAGAGAGAAAATAGGAAGGGTCATGTTATCCTTTTGTTGGTTTTGTTTTGACTTTTCATTTGGAAGTTTTCAAGTTTATATAACAGGAGACAGGAGAGTATAAAAAAATCCACACCTACCTCTATCCCACTTCAAGAATTACCAGCCCATAGCCAATCTCCTCTCATGCACTCCATGCCCAGCTGCCCTACCAGATCCTTTTGAAGCAAATCCCAGGAATCACATCATTTTATCAGTTAAGGTCAAAGTTGGTATCTTTAAAAAATAAGAACTTTATTTAGACTTACTGTAGTATTCTATATTTTATTTAACATTATCCTAAGTGCTTTAAAAATACCAACCCATTTAATCTTTGAACTAACTTTAGAAGGGAGTTACTAT
Organism: Solenodon paradoxus; assembly: GCA_004363575.1. Lineage (NCBI taxonomy): Eukaryota > Metazoa > Chordata > Mammalia > Eulipotyphla > Solenodontidae > Solenodon > Solenodon paradoxus. The sequence goes on from RJWH01000258.1 coordinate 743,461, forward strand.
CATTCTTGTTTCACAGATAAAGAGACTAGAGTCCAGAGTTTAAGCCATTTGCCTCAGGCCACCCAGCTAGTAAATGCTAGGTTGGATTTGAAGCCAGTTGTTCTGGCCTAAATCAGTGTTCTAAAGCACTACCACCTACACCACTAAGCCAGCCTTACAAGAAAAACAAAAGAAAGTTCTATAAAATGAAAAAAAATCTCACTTAGAAGTAGCAAAACATCAAACATTTTAGAAGCGGGGAGGAAGAGAGTAAAAACATGGACTGTTGGAATGAGCTCAAGAGTAATTTGCTTTCAAGTTAAAACAAGTCATAAGCATAGAAACTTTTATATAAACCTCAGGGTAACTTCAAAAAAAAACACTATACTCTCGGTGGTCCAAAAAAAAACTTACAGACGCGTCTTTTTTTTTTTGAAGTGAGTAAGGGAGGGGAATGAAAAACATTTTAATTTATTTATTTATTTTGATTCCCCCCACCGTGTTTAACCCAGTCTCTTGGTCCACACCCCAGCTGTCTCAGGTACCTGTGCCACAAGAACAGACTCAGAAGTGTTATTTTTACAACCAATGTTCCAAATTGTCTTCATAAAGAGACACTGTTGGTCCTTTATCCAAGAAGGAAAACTATTTCAATGGACTAACATTGTTTCTTTAGTGGATTCAGTGTACACAATTCAAACAGAGATTTCAAGACCTAAAAAGTACAAGAACTGCAGGTCATCCAGGCACACTGACAAGTAATTAACTACTTGGATATCATATTTTGATAATAAAAGAACAGTGTTGTCAAATTATTTTGGAATAGCCAATCCCATCAGCTATACCCTGCAACACCTAAGCATTAGAGCTATTACAGCAGGCACCACTAAAACACTGACTTACTATGCCTTACACAAATGCCATGATTAGTTTTAACTTGAAGAAGAAATTCTTAACATAAATACTAATAGTTTCCCTAATTCTTTCAAATAACAAAGATATTAATCCCTAAAATATTTGTATATGTATATATGTGCATCTATTATACACAATGCGTGTGTATGTATAAATATGTATACATATATATGACATCTAATTTTAAATCTGACAACTTAGATATCTGAAAAATACATAGGTGTTTGTATAGAGGAGTATGGCTCTGACATCCAACTTTTAAAACTAGAAAATCTACCATCTCTAATTGGGAAGTGAAAAAAAAAAAAAAAAAAAAGCTCACTCCATAATAAGTTTTCAAATGAGTTCCAGGAAGAGAGCCGTCTACCATTTACTAAATAATGGACTTTAATAGATACTTCAGCTATGGCAAGAGGTTCTCACATTCCTTTCCGATGGTCAAGTAACAGAAGAAAAATAGAAACATTCTTAACTTTTGAAAGCGCTCAGGGTAATAATGTCATTTGGAAAGGGGTGGGGGCCTCACAAGTTAGAACATCTGGCATCTTCAGACCTTCTGGAGTTGACAGCTGTTCTTTAGAACAAAGGGGCTGAATACTTCTTTGAGAGATGCCTGCTTCTCACCCCAAAACTACCTGTCCTCAGTTTCAGACCAATTTCTCCAAACTTAAGCCATTTATTTTGCCATCTGAAATGCCAACTCTTAAGATGAGACACAATTATGTTGCCCTTTCCATCTTTGCTTAAATATCTCCTCTTTGATCCCAGATAGCACTTTCCCACCTTACCTTTTCTTTGGTCCATAGCCCTAATATCAGTGCATGCTCTAATGACATTTGTTAATGTTTACTCACCTCCCCAGCTAGCAGGTGAGTTCCTAGAGGACAGGACTTTTGTGGTTTTAGGGGATTTGATCTCAAGTTCTTAAAACAGTGCCCAACACATAGTTAGATGTTCAAGAAATAATTCATTAGATGTAGGGTTTTAAATAACCTTTTAACTGACAGTAATGGCTTACAATGAACATTGATGGAGCACCTACCACAGGCCAGGAACTGGGGTGAGCCCTTCAAACCCTTTCAAGGAACTCACAGCAGCTCTGGAAAGCACACCACTTTACTGGTGACAACTGTGTCCCTCACAGAAATTAAGTAACTTCACAGCAAGTGAAGGTCATTCAAGGATTCTTCAAACTGACATAAGATTCCACTTGATTTCCTAAAGCCTGGCACCCTTCTATCTTCAAATAGTCAGCCCATCTGAAAACTACAACAGGATGTGAGTGAACAACGCTGATCAAGAGTCTTCACAAATTTTGTCAAACACGAGACTGGGACCCTCAGGGTAATTATGGAATGATTTTGCTCTTACTTCCTATTGTCCTCCCTCAATCTTAAAAGCAAAAGGAGAATTATTACTGTAATACTTTACATTACATAACATGCTTTTACAAGTATTATCCAAGTTGATCTAAACTATTAAACTATCAACCTGCTTTTTAACTGAACTCCAATGAAGAAAAAGAACATCTCTTCCAAATTAGACCCAAACAAGAGGCAGATACTGAGAAACAGAGACCTCCTGAGCAGCGCTTTCTATAACTTCCAGAACAGATGACTGATTTTCCACATTCTCTTAACTAAGTTAAAAGAGGAGGAGGAAAGCAAGCAAGTTCTGCACGTGGAGACAAAGCAGAACTGGCCAGCGCCCCTAGGAAGGCAGAGACTGTCTTTCTAGAACCCCAGTTACTAAGTCTTGACTCCACTTCTCTGTAATGCTCAGAGGAAAAGAATCAACAGAAACCATCTTGCTGCTAAGATTAACTCATTCATTCCTATACAAATAATTCTGACAATGTCTAAGGTGTAACATCTGCTGAGGGGCCGCTCTATGCTCAGCTCAGCTGGGGAGGAGTCTGTGAGGTAGAAGGCAGAGCCTCTGGCCTCATAGCTAGTTAGGGAGAGCAGCTATAAAGATTCTACTACAAACAACAGATAAGGAACTGCCAAAGGGGTGGGGGAGGGGAGGGGCAAGAAATGGAACAGCCAGGAAGTGTTAGCATCTCAAGAAATAGCCTGGCATTTGGTGATGCACTGCAAAATCTGTTGAATTAATATGATTTGAAATGCTCTTGAAATTGAGCTTTCTGTTACAAGGCAGTGCACCCAAATCCTGTTAAAATCACACTCGCTCATTAAGACCTATCTCAGTGGGGCAATTTCGGTCATTTTCCCTGACCTCCCCTCAACTCTACCAGGCTTTGTCATCTTTTAAAATCTCCAGGTACCCCACAAATCCCTGACTTCCCTCATAAGCCAGGCTCATGCAAGCAGAGGGCACCATTTGTACCTCAGGCACCTACCTGGCGGTCAGTAGGGACTCAGCAATTATTAACTAAATTGAATGAAATAAAGAATGTATTAACTCTTAAATGTATCTTTCTGGAGAAAACATTTAAACAAAACATGGCTTCTGACTTATTAAGGGCTTACATTTTCAATGTTCTCTTTGGCAGGTAACAGCGAGTAAAGCAACAAGAACTTTTTTTTAAAACAAAGAAATTAAGGTTGTGAGTTAGAGTCATCAGTAGAGCAAAAAAGCAGTAGCTCTCCAGGGAGTACATTGTGGAAAGCTGTGAGATGCTTCACAGTGACTGGAGGACCAGGAACATTCAACTTGTCCTGCATTCTCCAGGGAGTCCCATACAATGTTCCCATCTCACAGTCAAATAGATGAAATGCTCTGAGCTACAGGCTAATTCTGTTTTATACATAAGTAAGGATTTAGGCAACACACTGAATATTCTGGGAATGCAACATGCACATGAATTGGGAGAAGACTATACTTTGTTCTGTTTGGAACTTAAGGAAGAATTGCTCAGCATTCTGCAAAATCAGGTCCCTGGCAGCAATACATCCATCTGCTCTTGTAACTCTTGCAGTGAGTGCATGCATGTGTACCGTGTCCCTCCATTTCTCAACATGTACGCTGGTTTTTCCCTGAGTTGCCTCCACCTTACAGGCTCTCTTCTGCACCACTTCTGACGAGGCCCAGTGCCAACTTTCGTCATTTCGTATCAAGGTCCTTCAGCATTTACTCAAGTTTCTGACCAAATCGTTCCCCACAAATCATGTCTTCAAGTGTTTATTCATACCATTCCTCCTCCAGACACACATTCCACCTTTCTCTGTCTTCCCAGACCTCACACTCCTCCACACCCCCTCCCTAAGTCATCCTTATTTCATAGACTCTCCCTAAAAACTATTTTTCTACGTGGCTTGCCTCCTTTTGGATTGCCCATTACAAGTACAGGTTGTTTGGAGAGCTGGGATTCTTCAGTTTTGCATTTTAGAGTTTTATGCTTTTTTAACTCTTGTTTCATGTCTGACCTTTTTCAAAAAATAAAAATAAAAAAACATGTAATTTTGAGTGCAGGGACCATACTATACCTAACCTGTTTTGCAAAGTTACTGGAAAATATTAAGTGTTCAATAAAAACCTGAAAAATCTACTCACTTTTTATTTCAGGGAACTAGGGTCAACCTTTTGCAGAACACTCACGCCGAGATAATTTAAAGGTTTATGAGTCCCAAATGAGCAAAAGACTCCTTGATCATCAGCTAGTTCACAATGAAAATATAAACTCATTCATTCTGTTTTGTTCTGTTTTGTTTTTTAAATGCAGGCAGAAATGAAAGTGAGCAGAGGCAGGCAGGCAGGAAGAGAGGAGGAAGAAACATCTATTTATTTTATTCAGTTGTTCATCTTGGTTGTTCCCCCGGCCCCAGGACACGAACTTGGGTCCTTGGGATGAATGTGAACTGCGCTCAACCACTATTCCCCCTGGGTGCACCTAAACACATTAATTTTCGATTGATCCCACCTAATATTTATCTTCCATAATCTCTTACTAATGAGGCTACCATAAGAGTTCATAAAAATTATATATATTATGAGTTTTGTTTAAATAAATAAAGAATAACTGTCCAAAAGATATTACTTAATATTTTCACAATAATAAAAATATAGTAGATGTATTCGTGTTTAAGCAAGACCTGAATTCTGATTGCAGGGCTAGTTCCTAATGGGCACTTCTGTCTTCCTAGGAACAGCATCTGAACTTCCAGTAGCTCCCATTAATGGTGCCTAATTATGGCTTTACAATCCAAATAACCAGTGAAGAAAGATGAGTGCCAGAAACGACTGATATAATTAAAATTAAAGGAAATGCCAAAACTTCCTTTATCTAAAAATCAATGTAAAAGTTACCAGTCCCCACCTATAACTAACTGGAGGCTAAATTAAACTGAATGTGAATGGTAGCAAGTTGACTACTGTCTTGAGACAGCATGAAATATTCATCTCCTATAAGCAATAGTTTTAATTCCTCAAATAATAAAAATAAGACAAGCCAGCAAAATTCTTCATCAGTAAGAAGCCAGCATTGCACCTCAGTGAGAACTAAACATTACTAGTCATGACATGAATCCATGTATAATTAAGTCAATGGAAAAGGAGAAAAGGAACAGTCAGAAAATAACAGGTCAAGAAGCTTAAGCTTCTATGCAGAATATGAATCCAGGAAAAATAGGGTTAGTGTAAAACTAGAGATGACGAATTCCAGAGTAAACGATACAATTCAAAAGTTAAATGCAAATGACAGATATAAACACCTCCTTCCCTTAGAAAGAAATGGCTAGGAAAGGTCAAACTCCAGCAAGAGTGAAAATCCACACACACGGGAGATGTTAGGAAACTTGAACTCTGCTGAGACACTTGGAGCCAAGCTGTGAGCAAGCAGCTGACAAGACAGCAATTCCTTAGACTGTTGACGCATTAGATTGGGGTTTGGGAAGTGGGGCAAGACAAAGGAAATACACTTGGGCTACCTGCCAAGTGTTTTCACATACCTTAATTCAGAGGGGAAAGCAGGCATTTGTACCCAAAGGCAGTCATAAATTTTCTCAAAAATCAAACACAGTGTGCCCTGGTGGAGTAGTTGTTGGATCAATTGCCTCCAAATGAGCCTGGGCCACATACCCTTGGGTTTGAGTCCCAGGTCCATAGGGAAACAACCAGTGTGAACCACTAAATTAAAAAATAAAATAAAATGCTTCTCCCTCTGTCTCTACCTGCCTGACTGCCTACTTGCCTTCATTCCTGCCTGCACCATTCCTTTAAAAAACAAAAAGACCAAACACATGATGTTCAGACACAGTCTTTAAAAAAAAAACAAATAAACCCACATTCAAGAACAATTATCCCTGCTTTTTCAATGAAAGAGAAAAGTTCTTGATAGCTAGAGCTACTCCATGCTTAATAAAACAAGCCAGGAAGTATTGACTTAGAAGAGAGCGAATTCTCCTTTCTTTCTACCTGAAAAGTTGTCTAAGTGCTATCACCTGTAACTCAGTTCTGTATGTCTATGAAGATGCCATTAAACAGGAGGATTTGAGCATTTCAAATAGATCTAGCATGAGGTTATTTCTTGCTCAAAAATTTTCCACTCGTTCACGCAATGTGCAAATCACAACGGCAGGGTTGAAAACAGGAAAAATCACTTGGCTTGGCACCAAGTACTTGAGGGCATTTCAGTTTCTGTCCCCTGGCCTGGGCAGACAAGAGCCATGACAGACACTGGGCATGCATGGGTTGTGCTGAGGACACCACCTGACACTCTCTTCAGGTAGGGTGGGTCACAGGGCCTAAGGCAAAGAATTTCAACACAACTCTTAGAGAGCCTCCCTCTTAAGAAATAACACTACTCTGGCTTTAGCAAGAAGCACCTAAGAAATTCTTTACCATCCTACTCAGCAAGAGGAATGATACTGGGTGGAAAAATATGGACATTGATCTGTTTTGAAGAGTTATTCATGGTACACCCTAGTGACCTAGCAGGTAAACCTGCTGCCTCCAGCTGGCACAGTCCACATAAATCCCAAGGTCCTGGTTTAGTACACCCAGGGAGAACACCCAAGATGGACAACTAAATAAAATAAATAAACATGCTTCTTCCTCCTCTCTTTGCCTGTCCACCTGCTCATCTTTATTCCTGCCTGTACCTTTCCTTTAAAAGAAAAAAAAAAAAAAGGAGTAATTCATGAGTTGGGCCAGTGGGAACGGTTTGGGGAATATAACTCAGTTGTTTCATTAACATCTTATAACTTATGCATGCACATGAGTGACATGATGAAGATCTATTTGTAAAGTCTGAAAACTTTTCCAATATGTATAAAACAAAAAATTCTAAGTGATAAGGAAGCATGTGCCTTAGTTTAGTTGACAGCTTTTCTTTTTCTTTCTCAGTTGTAAGCAAAATAATGAAACATCTTAAAACTTTGGCCTCTTTGCTAGATAAAATATGGTAGGTTCTAACACATTAACATAAACACATATATGGTACATGATACATGACCAAGGTGCCCCTGAAGTAGACCCACAAATGACAAATGCTAGAATGGTAAGGATTCCCTTTGAAATCCATGCATGTAAATTTAGGACTGGCTAATAATTTCCAAAGTGAATGTTAAGTACGTTATTCCAAGGACAAATTAGATACACAGGAAATGAAGAAAAATGTATCTGTGACAATACTATAAATATATGAAAAAGTACTTTGGATACATCTCACTTTGGTTTAGAATCAACCGCTGAAAGGAAAACCTGTGCCTGCATCTCCCTTTCATGGTTTGTGGCCTCGGAATCTCTGAGCAGAAGAATCAGGGGTCAGATGAGTCAGGGATGTCACCTAGTAAAGCCCAGGACAGAGATGACTCTGTTCTAAGTATCTGAAGTTCATAACATCAACAACCATATTAAAGTCCAAGTCTCTTAGTGAAATAAGTGATCATGATAGGGGCAGGGAGAGGAGTATGACCCAACTACCTGACCCATAATTATTTCCACAACAGGCTAGTCAGAGGTAAATCACATTTCAAAAACTTCTGTCTTACATGGACAGTTTGCTTCAAATCCGTCCCCAAACTGATCTTCACTCCCTTCTCCTGTGGGGAGGTCCTGCCCTAAAGGTCTGACCCTTCTCCCCACCCAAACTCAATTCTTCATATGCTGAGGGGAGTCGCTGCTGACTTTGAAGACTGTACTCCATGTGTGGCTACAGACAAAGCCAAAAAGTTTTCAAATGTTCGTTCTTCATTAGAACTTCCCTCACACTTAAGCTATTGAAATATGACCCAAAAGCAGCTTTTCAAACAAAAGCATACAAATAATACAATGACTAGTTCCGACAAAAGAGAGCTACTTCTCAGGTTCTATCAGGCCACTGACCTTATACGCCATTCTACAAAATGTACTGGACACCTGACAGGTGTGAGTTATAATGCAGCATGCATAGGAATTGAAGGGTGCAGGTAACGGAATGCCTGGAAGCTTATAATATAAAGGGGCATATGTGATAATAAACAATATTTAGGATGTTCACCAGGCCTAATTAAAAAATACAAGTGAGGACTTAAAAAAAATTTTTTTTTTAAAGTGAAACCAATTTAAATTAGGAAATTAGAAAAACTTCAGAGGAAGCAATATATAAACATGAACTTGTCAATTCTCCTGAATACATCTGTGAGATATTTGAAGGAAAAGAGAATCATTCTCATCTTTGAATCCACAATAGCTAGCACGATCCTTTTTATATAACGTACACTTGGCAAACTGTTTTTATATATAATTATTTTAAAATTAGTTTTTGAAGAAGGAAGCAGGCAGGCAGGGAGAGGAAGAAGCAATTATTTGTTTGTTTGTTTGTTCATGTTGGTTGTTCTCTCTCCCCACCCCACGCCCCACCCAGCTCCAGGTCAAGAACAGAGTCCTTTGGGTTTGCAGGGACTGCCCTGCAGCCACAGACTTAACACCTTAGCTACCAGAGTGAACCATTCAGTAAAATTTTAATGAGTTAAATGAGAGGGATGGGAAAAAAAAAGCATTCCAGATGGGGAAAACAGTCTGGATAAGAACACAGGGAGAGAAAGTACCAGGAATGTTCAGAGAATGGTATGTAGGTGTGAATGAGGGAATGGAAGAAGATGCCAGAAAGCCACCGGTGGTCAAATAATGAAGCGCCCTAAACATCATGTCCAAGAAGGTAGGACTTTATTGAGCAGGGAATGAGGGGTGATGGTGATTACAGTTGTGCACTAAGAGAACTCAGGCAAAAGTACTTATGGAGATTTTAGAGAGAAGTTGACAGTGGAAGAACTAAGGTTATTAAATAAGCTAATGTTGTCAACTGGGCAAGAAGAAAGTAAATTGTGAACTGGGAAAAGGCAACACAAATGGAAAAGCACCAACAGAGAGCAAAGACACCACTGGAAACACCACAAAACTTACTTGCTGTGAGAGGAGGAGAGTTGAAGAAAGCAAGAAAACATCAAGGGTTGTTGCTTAAGAGAATAATAAAGTCCATCAATACACACAGAAAAGGAGCTACTGCAGGGAGATAATGAACCTATTAGCAAAAATGTATGAGCACTTATTTAAGGTGAAAGGTCAACATGCCTCTGATAATATGGGAATAGGATCCAGGCTCAAAATTCCACAAAGTCTCCTGCCCAACTGAACCCTGAAAGTGGGTGAGGTCACAGAGAAGAGAAGCTATTCTTGTTTCTATAAAATGAGAAATGGTTTTTGACTCAGCCCTAGAGGAAAATGTATGAATATGAATAGTTCTTCCTTCTTTTTGATAACAAAACTGTTAAAAGGATATTTTACTTTTCCCCCTGACTATCAGGGTACATTCATGTGTTCAATTCTACTAGTATAATCATCTTTATGTCTAGAAATGTTTTATTCTTCATTTCTTGGTCTTAACCTTAGTCACTTCTTTTTCCTGGCCCTGACTCTTCACTTCTGTTTTGTTTCATTGCTTCAATTTATGTATCCAATGCCTCCATAAATATCTGTTGGGGAAAAATGAGTTGTGCTCTAGTGGCTTAGGTGTAAAGTCTGAGGCTGCAGTCCACATAAAGCTCAGGGACCCGAGTTCTCAAACAGGGGTCAGGAGGAGCAACCAAAGGGAACAACTAAATAAATAATAAAAAAATATATAATACCTCTTCCTCCTCTTTCTCTGCCTGCCTATTTTAATTCAAAAATTAACTTCTTAAGAATTACAGGAATGTTTCTCCGCAATTAAGAAAACCTGCTAGATTTTAAAGGAATCTGTGTTTTAAAAGACAAGTTAAAGAAAGCTTCCATTTCATCCTAAAACAATTTAGTTGTACAAAAAGATTCTCATTCCAAATTAGAACTTCAAGCTACATGATAAGAAAAAACTATTTTAAGAACTAGAAAAATTGGCATGCCCTCAAAGACTAGTTGTTAGGTTAATCGCCTTTGAAGGATGCAGGCCACATACACCTGGGTTTCAGTCCTGGGTTCAGGGGGAAACAACCGGTGTGAACTAAATAAAAATAAATAAAGTGCTTCTTCCTCCTCTCTCTTCCTGCCTGTCTGCTTACTTGCCTTCAATCCTGCCTGCACCTTTCCTTTAAAAAAAAAAAATTAGAAAAACTTGACAAACAAAATCTGAAAATAAAGCATCTATTAAAATGCAAAACATGAAGAAAACACTATTTACAAATATTCTCTTTACGTACCGTTTTTAAATAGACAAGCTGCTGACTAAACCAAGTCATATAGTGACAATTCAACAATAAACATTATACCCCAATCCTAACAGAGGTGTTTGTTGTATACATCATGTATAGAAAACTATGATTTCTTTGTGCTTATCTTGGTTCTAGCCTCCTAGGAAAGCTCCTTTTCCAATTTCAGGGGCTTCCAATTAACACACTACACTTCCACAAGTCCTATCTGTTCTAAGACAAATGGGAGTTTGTCCTCTACCCTGGCAAGCCTTATTGTAAGCTCTGTCCGCTCCCTTTAACCAGTTCCCAAGTCTTGTCCTCCTCACTGGCACAGCTCCTTAATGCTTAGGCAGCTGGACACCTTAATGGAGAATAGACAGGGCAGATCCAACAATACACATTCTCCTCCACCTAATGAACTCCACCCACCACCCCCACCTCAAGTCCAAGTCATTCTGAAGAAACATCACTTTTTGAAAAAACAGCCTTTGGTGATGGGCCTTCATGATTCATCTTAAATGTGATGCCAAGAAAATTCATTACTTTTAACAGGGGTCTTTGGCAATCCTTGCAATGGTGATGTCCTCTTAGGGATGTTTTGCTACATGAAATCTTTGCTGACATATTATTTATTAAACTATCATTTATTGAGAAGTCAACATACTAGATCTTTAAAAACCACTTTTTTTGGCTCTGTAAAAGGAATTGAATAATGTATATTACCTCTGTTCTGTAGATGAGGAAACAGACTCAAAAAGACACACAAGTTTAAAGATCCTAGTTTTTTTGTGCCCACAACACTGCCTCTCAGGATAAGTCTTTTCTGTTCAAGAGTCCATCAGTTCAACAGGGCTCTAAGCATCTCCAATCCTTCCACATATATTTAGCGAGCACCTTCTACCCATGGGTTTGGTGAAAGCCTCCAAGAAGAATGACAATTGAGCTTTAGAAGGTGAGTAGTTAGGCAGGTAAAGGGAAACCCAAGGAAATTCTCAGGTATAGGGGAACAGGCCTTGATGAAAGGCCTGCTGCCTTCCAGAACTGACTGGGAGGAATAGCTGGTGGGGAGACTGGACAGAAAGGCAGGAGGCAGATTATGTTTGTTTGTTTGTTTGTTTTTTAAAGGAAAGGTGCAGGCAGCCATGAAATAAAGCAAACAGGCAGGCAGGCAGGCAGGCAGGCAGGGAGGCAGGAAGGCAGAGAAAGAAGTTTTATTTATTTTTATTTAGTTATTCATCTTGGTTGTTCCTCCCGGCCTGGGGTCTTGAACCTGGATTCTTGGAATGTGTGTGGCCTGTGCCCAGCGGACTTTTCACTTAGGTACCAGGAGACACCCAGGAGGAAGATCATGAAGGAAAGAACTGGGCAGTGGAGATTTTCGAAGCAGAGTGGCTTGCTACAACTTAAACTTTAGAAAATCCACTTCACTGGTTTTTATATACAAAAGGACAAGTTCATATACAATTTTTATTTTATACACAGTTCCAGCTCTGCTAAGCTCACATTCAATCACCAACTCCTCAGATATTCCTCACATACCTTTTCCTCTACTCCTCCCTCACCTGCTCACTCTCCCATCAATGGATGCTGTCAGTTCATCAAACTGAAACTTCCAGACCCTCCCCCATCAAATAGAGACACCACTCACATCTGCACCAGCGTCTTTACAATTCCGTTACAGTGAATGGGCATTCCACCCACAGAACCCCATCTCCCTACACGTCTCAGGTCTGTCCTCCCTCTCTATTCCTTGTATCATCTATGTCTTAAGGGACCTGTATGAACAAAAGCATGTGAATTTACTTGATGACCAAGCAGGTAGACTGAAGAGATAACCCGAAGAGGCTGAGCCATGCAGGGCTTTGTAGGCTGAGCTAAGAAGCTTAGTGTTCAGGCTGTTGGCATTATGAGCTGAAAAGTTTTCTCCAGCAAAATGGCATCATTCAGTATGATCTCCTGGATCATTCCCATCAGTAAACAGAAATACCCTAACACCTCCCATCAGAAAAACGACTCCCTTGTGGGCGATCTTCCAGCTTCTTCTCAGAAGAGTCATCTATACCCTCTTTACTCACTCCCATTTCCTTTTCACCAGCTCTGTATGGGCTCCACATAAGACCCGTGTCCATCCAATAAAGCTGCTCTTTTTTCCCACTCGGACTCTCTTGATTTATCCACTACTCTTTGACCTGGACTTCTTGACTCCGTTTGCAGTGTCTTTCATCTCGTTTCTCTTTCTCCATTCCTTTACATATTCTCTCCCAGTGATTTAATCCCATCCCTAAAGTATTCTTTTCATTGAGGAATAATCCACAAACCATAAAATTCACCCTTTGGAAATGTACAATTCAGTGAATTTTAAGATAGTCATGCCATTATGCAACCATCACCACTATCTAATATCTAGAACCTCCTCATTCTACTCACTGACTCATTCATTCAATGTTTACTCAGAAGCTACTATATGCTAGAAGTGAAGATCAGCAAATCAGACAGACTCTGCCTTCAAGAAGCTAATGATTTTGTAGTAGAAATAAAGATAATATAATTCAATGTATTAAATGCAACCCAAGAGAAATTCTCAGAGTTATAGGTGCCTGGAAGGGATAAGGAACCCAGAAGAGATGGGGGAATTAAGGCATCCAAGAGAAGAGGAACAAGTTAAAGGTCACAGGAGTTTACCTGGTGAAAGATCATAATGTTATTCTTAGAAAGGGGCCCATGTGAACAAAAGCATGTGAAATTACACGGTGACCAAGCAGTGAACTGAACAGATAACCGGGAGAGGATGAGCCATGCAGAACTTCATAGGTCAAGCCAAGAAGATTAATGTTCATGCTATTGGCACTAGGAGCTAAAAAGTTTTTTCCAACTCAATGCTATCAGTCAATTTTAATTCATATCAATCATGCTATGACCATGTGGAAGGGAGATGGGAGGGTGACTGATGAGGAAGGCATTAAGTCTACTGCGCTCATCCAGAAGATGAATAGTGGCAACCTGAACCCAGTCAGTGGTGGCAGGGATGAAGCAGAGGTGGTCAATGTCAAAAATACTTAGAAAGTAAATCAAGCTATTCAGAAATCCTCAGTGACCTTGGCAAGGGCACTCTCAATGTACTGATGGGAAAGGAATACACATTGCATCCCTTAGACACAGCTGCAGAAATAGCAGGAATTCTGGAAGTGGTGATTAGCAGCTCCCAAATCTGCCTGTGTTATCAGGAGAACCAGGAGAACTTTTGAAAAACATGGATTTCTCTGGCTTACCTCCAGACCCATGGAGTCAAGCTCCATGAGCTGTCATATTTGAACAAGTTACTTAGGTAGATCTTACACAGATATTCACATATGTGCACTGGGAGATGCTAGCATGGACCTGTCTTTCAAGCACAATTACCACTTGCAATTCACATCTTCTTGGTTCCTGATGACACCCAGGACTCAGATCACGAGGAATGAGAAGGGAAGGAAGGAGTTAAGCCAAGCAGCAGAAGAGGGAAGAGGTTGGGAGGCAGAATCCTAAGCAGATTTACATCGTTAAGGAAAAGGCTAGATGGAGTGCCCTCGTGGCTCAGGCAACTGAGACGCATGGGGTGTGGACCACATAAAGCCCAGAGACCTGGGACAGTAGGGAGTAGATCAAAAATAAAACAATAAATAGAGACAAGATGCTTTTACCTCCTCTCCCTTTCTTATTTTCTTAAAAAAAAAAAAAAGAAAGAAAATGGACAGAGAAGTACAAATGAGGGAAGGGAAGACTAAGGTACAGGGGAACATTCGTTAATCAAGCTAATAGCATTCATTGATCAAACACAGTCAATTTTATTTCCAAAGTATAAAAATCAATCTCTTACTGGAAGCCATAACCTTCACTCCCAACACCAACACATCTTATGTCAGGTCAACAATTTAATGAAAACACATAAAAATTAAGTATCTAAGACGGAGTTGTGTGAGATACTGTGGGGAATGCCAATAAAGAGTTTGCTGTCTGCCTTGAGGGCGGAAAGCTAATGGAAATCAATCTAAAATGCCATAGAGATGAACAGTGTGGAGCCAGCCCTCAGTCATCAGAGCACTCTGTCTCTGGCCCCATCGCAACCTACCCAAGTCTTAGTCTTTACAGCACATTTGAAGTCCTACCTTTTTCATGGAATATTCCCTGAGTTCTCCAAAGAGATGTACTCTTTTCCAGAATGTTCTATACAGTGGGTCCTCATTTAATGTCATTGATAGGTTCTCAGAAACTGAGACTTTTGAGTGAAATGACATATAAAGAAAGCAGGTCAACGTGCTCTTGTGGCTCAGGTGGCTGAGACGCTGGTATGCAAACCACATATAGCCCAGGGACCTGGGTTCAAAACCCAGGACTGGGTGAAAAAACGAAATGAACAACTACATAAATAAATGTTTCCTCCTCCTCTGCCTTCCTTCCTTTCTCTCTCAAAAAAAGAAAGAAAAGAAAGAAAGCAGGTCTTCAGATAGTATCATTCAAGATAGGCCAAAATCTATTTTCCTTATCAACATTACAATGAAATGATGTCATTTTTTGACCCTTTTGCCTCTAAAAGTACCCAAATTCTGTCAAACTCCCACTCCTAATAATAATCATAAACACACTGCTGTTACTATGTGACAACCGCTGTCCTAACTGCTTTACATGTATTAACAAACTTAATCTTCACAACTACTCTATGAGTTGGGCTCACTGTACAGTTGAGGAGGCTGAGGCACAGAGAGGTTAAGTGATTTTCCTGAGCTCACACAGCTACTAAACAGCACAGTGAGGATATGAGTCAGACATTGTGGCCCCAGAGACATGTTCTCTACCTCAACACCTACAAATTCTGGAGTGTACACGATATTCATCTACATTAGAATCTGTCAATTGCCTTATCATGTCAAAAGTAGGTCATGTCATGTCAAATGTGTGGTGATTATTTGAATTCTTTAGGGTCCCAAAATACCAATCTCTGGTTGGTCCATGCTTGTTCCTATGTAATCAGAAATGACCACTGTGTACACAAAAAAGATAAAAATGCATGAGAAAATATATTTAGGATTGGAAAACAAAAGCTAGATAGCCAAAAGATTTTGAAATTCAAGCAGATATTTTTAAAGAAAGGGATGGGGGTGTCAACTTCAAGGTTTCAAGAAGGACAGTGATATGAAAGGTATCTGTTGGAATATTCATCTGAGAGCAACAACGTTAGCTGGAATGAAAATGGCAGAGGTGAGAGAGGGAGAAACTGTCAGTTATTCAAGTGTGAGGGAGGAGAACTGAGACTCAAATGGTCACAATGAGAAGGAAGAGGAAAGTGACACTTTTGGGTATTTACCCTCAAAACACAAAGACATTATAATTGGCAGGGATATGTACCCCCTGTGTTTACTGCAGCATTGTTTATAATAGCCAAGAATTTATAATAGCCAACTTCCTAAGCACCCTCGTCAGATAAGTAGATAAAGATGTGGCCAATATACACAATGGAATACTACACAACCATAAAAAGATGGAATTCTGTCATTTACTACAACATGGATAAAACTAAAAATAATAGTAAGTGTGATAAGTCAGAAGGAGTAAGACAAATACCAGATAATCTTACTCCCTCATATGTGGGATATAAAGAGACAAAGCAAAGGAGCAGACAAAACCAAAACCAACCCTTGGGCACTAACAACAGAACTGAGGTTACCAGCGGGGGAAGGCAGGGAGTAAGTGATGGTGCATCCAGTGGACAGTGGAGGAGGACTTATGGTGATTTGGTGGTGGGTGTGGTGTGTTGTCATATATATGAC
The DNA here is from genome assembly GCA_004363575.1 of Solenodon paradoxus. Lineage (NCBI taxonomy): Eukaryota > Metazoa > Chordata > Mammalia > Eulipotyphla > Solenodontidae > Solenodon > Solenodon paradoxus. Next base: position 759,764 of record RJWH01000258.1, read on the forward strand.
AAATGGTGAACCTACACATATAGGTTTGTATTATTTTATAAACCAAAGTTACCTCAATAAATATTTAAGCAAAAAAACAGAAAGGGTGAGCTGAAAAGATGCCCTGAATAAGGAAATGACAATATGCATTAGATTTAGGAAGAAGGTTCTAAAAGTAAAAAAGGAGATTAAGTGATTATGCACAATGTTTCCAGATGAGCAGACCACTGAAAGAAGTGAGTTCACTAGGGAAAAAGAATTTTAAAATCAAGCTGTTACCTCATTCTTTTTGTTCAAAGAATAAATATAATGTACCACTAAAACATTACATCCATAGCTGCTGTATAGAAGTAGCCATTCTGTGAGATTTCTTTACAGTCACACTAATATCCAAGACTGTGTTTTAGAAGCCTGAAAGGACAGGACCCAGATTGGTATTCACCTTTTATAAGTCTGCCATTTCTCATCTTCCTGAAGATGGTCTACAGAAAGCATAAATTTATCTAAATTCAGGCCTAGCAGTCGCCTGTGACTCAGCTGCTAAGGTACAGGCCATGTAAAGCCAAAGGAGAGGGATTCAAGACCTGGAGCCAAAGGAAGAATGAATGAATAATAGATAGTGGTAGTCACAAATTATAGCCAATGAACAAAACAGGAAACTCTCAGTGCATATTAACATAATAAATAAGTAAAATAATAATAATGTCAGGTTTTCCTATGATCCAGCAATCCAAAGATTTCAAATTAAAAAAGAACCTCTAAATCATTTTTGCTTACTTCTTTGGAAAACAGTATGGATAGTCGAAAAAAAATAAAAAGATGGACCTACCATTCTATACAATAATCCCACTTCTAGACATACCCAGAGAATACAAAACGCTAAGCATAAAAAAAAAAATCTTCATTCCTGTAGCAGCACAACTCACGATAACCAAGGCATGGTAACAACCTAAATGCCCATCAACAGAAGACTGGAAAAAGAAGCTGTGCACTATGTACTCAATGGAATTCTATGCAGCTGTTAGAAAAGATGAAATTGTGCCCTTTGCAACAAACCTGGATGGAACTAGAGAGGATCATGCAAATAAAATAAGCCTGAAAGAAAAAGAGGCATACAAGATGGTCTCACTCATATGTGGAATATAATGAAACGAAACAGACAAATCTCAGCCAAATTCACAGGAAGCAAGATGGTGGCCATCAGAGGAGTAGGAGGGGAAGAAAGAAGGAGGGACAAGGGAGTTGTAAAGGGCAGTGGAACCCTGGTGATGGGTGTGGTGTGACATACACACAGACTGAGACACGATTTCAATATCCTAAAATGCATATAGCTATGCAAACAAAAGAAATTTTTTTTAAATTTAAGCACTTTTGCTTAAACCATCCACACCATGTCAAGGCTGCTCAATTCAGTTGCTACCATTATGGTGAGGGAATACTTACTGGGTCACGGACCCCCATTCTGTTGAGCAGTCTTCCTTATGTTACATTTAAATCTGTCTGCCTGTAACTTCCACTCATTTATTCCAATTGTGTCTTTTGGGGATAGAGTCAATCTAATCCAATCTAATGCCTCTTCAATTAAGTTTCTAAAATATTTGGAGACCTCATTGTGACCCCACCAACCACTTCTTAATGAATGTCTCACAGACGAATTGTTAACCTGGTTACTCTAATCATGACAGCACATTGTATGTCAAACCGTGAAGCCCACTGTGTCACCAAGGTGTATTTGGAGAAGCTACTAGATACACAGAGTCCTAACACAGCTTCTGGCATGTAGAGGACTCCTAAAATATGACTATAAATAACTCAGCAAATGAACAGACTCATCTGCCGATAGATTTTTCCAATATAGCTTTTCTCAATTGGTTTTATCCTCTACTCACAGCCAAATGAGTGTGTTAAAATCTCTGCTCCCTCAAAAATAAAAAAATAAAATTAAAAAAAACTTCATATAAACTCAGAAATAAAATATAAACTCAGAAACTATAAACTCAGAAATAATCTGGTAGGTATGCTGGTAAATGAAACATCTTAATAAGAAATTTTGGTGGAGGAAAGAATTACTTTTCTTGGTGGGAGAAGGACCACTTTTCTGGCATGCCTTGTGGAATGTCTGTGTTTTTCTCACATGTACATGTGTCGTTTTTCAATTAAAAGACAGACAACTTAACAAAGTAAAGCTAAGTTTTCTCCATTTCAACTCACCTAGTAGAGTAATGTGGTATAGTGTGAATTATGCCTTCTGTAATATAATGATAGCCCGATCTACTTAAATACAGACTCATCAGATAAATAGCTAGAAGTAACATTTGATTTAATCTAGTCTAGAGACATTCAACAATTTTGAGGACAATCTATAGTAAGAAATATATTTTATATTTCAGTATCATATGCATATACCAATATACAACTAATTCAAAAAACTCACAATACTTATCACTACTGAATGTACTCTGGTATTTTTCGAAGCTGTCACAACCCAACTGATTTCATGTCCCATTAATAGGTCACAATCTACAGTTCAAAAAGCGCTGATCTAGAGCAATATCCACCTCTAACCTCAACCAATTTATTGATGAAGGTACGCTTCAACCTGATAAGCGGCTTATGCAGGATCATACAGCTAATCTGTTCATTTGGCTCCACTGTACGCATTGTCTTATGAAAAGTGACAGAAGAGATATAGCTCCTGGCTTTGTGGAAGCTGCAAGAATTTGGGTAGACAGACAAGGCAAGCAACTGTCCAGTAAGTTCCCTGTGCAGTGAAGTAGGAACAAGGACCGCTAAAGAGGGGCCATTTGCACATCAGAGAATCAAGGAAGACCACCAAGTGATGGAAAAGACAGATTAATCCCAGCTCTCTAAGTTTCTACCTACCATGCTTTTCTGGCTTGCCTGGGGTATTCCTCCAATGCACACAAAGCAAACACCTATCGCAGGTCTAAGTCATGCCCACCTCACATGAAGAACTCACAAATACTCCTAACTCCCTCTACAAAAAGACTTCATTTGTGCTTTTCCTTCAGGTTCCCTACAGTATAGCAAACTGTCACCTAAGCTTCCTCTTTCTCATGCTACCCCCACCTTGTTCTTCAAACAAAAGCCTCATGGTCCTGCCAACCCTTCCCTTCTTCATCAACTCAGGAGGGGAAAAAATCTGAGGAAAACATAATAGTCAAAGGTGATCAATCAAGTACCACACACACACAATTTCACATGGTTTTCTTTTTCAAGATTAAGTAAACAAACAAAATAAAAAGTCTTAAATCCAGAAAGACTGCCATCAGTATTCATATAGTTATATAGACATTTCTAGATGACAAGAATTATGTTCTGGGATGTAGGATTCAGAAATCGTGGATGGCCTATGGAAACCAAGGGAAGGTCTTTTCCCCTCTTAAACATATGGAAAGAATGGATGTCTCAGGGTTATTAACCAGAAGACAAAAACAGACAGATACCAAAAGTTCTAAGTCTCCTTTAGATAAGAGAAACCCAGAGCTATTCTTACATAAAGCCTCTGAGTTATACCTGATAATACAAAAATAATGTCATTCCAAACAGAACCAGTTAACTAACTCAGAGCAAAAATCGGTGGTTAACAAGATGTAAAAATTCAGAATATGAATCTTCCCATTGAAACAGAATCACTGGTTACTACTTTGAGACCTACCATAACATTTTGGTACTTCTCTTAAATTCTGATACCAGACATCACCATCTTTCTGTTTCCTACTAAGTGGTCCTACTTCTCTAGTTGGACTTTCTCCATTGTTTTTCCCACTTCTTCCCCCCTTTTTGCTCATAGTTCCATATAGAAATTTCTATCTTTTTCCAAAAGACAAAGACATGCAAAGAATTTGTTTCTTCCCTATCACAGAATCAAACACTTAAAATTTATTCTTTGAGAGAGTGCCTAGCATGCCACTTTTCCCAGCTCAGTCTTCCTCGTTTCCAAACTGAAGTGGATAAAGCATACCTTTACTATCATCACAGGGATATTGTAAGAATTAATAAAAAAAAAATTAATAATAAATGAAAAGGTGCTTTAGAGCTCCTGGGAGGAAAGAGTATACAAATGACTTATGTATATGCTTACCTGTTGGAGGAAAAAATAAACTGTGCTAATTCTAAATGTGGGCTATGCTGTCCTTAAAAAAGCCCTAAATGTACTCTGTTTGTCTGATCTCAATGCTAGCATTTTAATGCTGCTGTAATTTTCCAACATGTAACAATGATTTTGCAAATACACATTACAATCTATCATCTCTCCTAAATTTACTTCTGTTTTTGAAATATTCAAAAAATGTCCAGTTTACATAAAAGCCTTGGCCATCATTTACTGAATGCAAATTATGGGCCAGGAGCTTTCCATCTATCATCTTACATGGGCAAGAGCGCACACACATACACACACACACACACAAATGAAATCTGTATTATTATTATCCCTTTACAGTAACAGGAAATGCTAGGGAGGTTTCTATGCCTTGCTGAGAAGTCAAGCTACTAGCCAGAGTCAGAGGTGGGCCTCAAACACCAGTCAGCAAAGCACACACTCTGTCACCAGGATGTGATGACTCCTTTTCAAATATTGGCTTTTTGAAGTTCTAAGGAAACAAATACCATAAATAAGATCAGCCATCCATCAAACAACTTCTTTAAGTGGATCAGTCTTTTCAATTCCAAGGCACTGAAACCCAACAATGAGATCCTTCAGAAGCCCTACCCATTTTTTACAAGATATGTATGTGTTATTCACAGGTATAGCATGACGGTGAAGCCTGTGGGAAATGACAGTGAGACAATGCCACCAAGGAGCACTTAGGTACACACTTAAAAGTTCTAGAAATAGAAGACTTTGAACAGAGATAGTAGAGAAAGACAAGATCCAAAGCTATCCCATATCATTCATATCGTTCATGGATTAAAATAGATCATCCTGTTCCTCAACTATTCTGCCTTTCTTATTAAATAACATTGAAGACTTCACACAACATCCCTGCTTGCTGAAATGAATTGTTAAAATAATTTGTAGGACATTGTTGGGGTTTACTTCCAGAATACAATCACAGAAAAGTAAGACAATGAAACAGGCAAACTAAAAGATGAAGAATTGCTACCCTAATATGTCTTCGCTTTTAGTAAAAAGTTCACCCACTTCTTTAAATAGTCACCTTCCACTTCCCAATTCATAAATTTTCAGAAGCTTGCCTTGATTTGAGGCAGGACCATCAGAGAGCACCCTAGGCACAGCTTTCAAGATAATGCCCTCCTGGTAGAAAATATTAATAACGAGCAAAAAATCCACTACGCACTTAGTCTTTTCCTGGGTGCATCTGTTCCCTAAAAGTCAATTTTCTCTAGAGGATACTATCTTGGCCAAATTACCTGGACTAAGCCTGAGAAAAATCCTGCTCCCTGTCTCCTTCCAATATTGTGTAGGGTGGGGAGGTAGAGGGATGAAGTATCACTGCTGGTCTGTTATCAAGTAGAATAACAGAGGAGTGTCATGGAGGAACAACTGGTCCAGAGAAAGGAATGAGAAAAGGAGGAGGCCGAGGGAGGTACTTTAAAACAAAAAGTGGAGAAAGAGAAGTTAATGATCTGATGTCAGGGCTCCCAGTTCTGAACACGCAGTTCCAAACTCAACTCCAACTCAGTTTCAACCTTGGGCAAACCTCTTGGTTCCTCTGAATCCTAAAGTTGCTCTACGAAGTCAGCAAAAATTAAGGCAGGAGGTTTCTCATTGAACCTAAAGAAAGGCTAGCCCTTGCTACTGATCAAAGAAAAGTTAAGCTACCTGTGACCTTCCCTGTCCACAAAAAAATAAATAAATAAAATAAAATCACCAACCTGGTATCATCAGTCCTCCAATGGTGTTTAACTCCAGAAATGCAAATTCTTCTGTGTCAATCCCCCTTAGTTCCTCTCCCTATTTCTAAACAACACATTCCATTCTCAGGTTTATCTTTTGAACATTTTCCCTGGCTTTGTTTTCCTTCAGTGTACTTCACTGCTCTAACCAAATGCCTTATTGTTAAAAAGGAGACTAGAAGTCCACCTCCCTTAAGTGTGGATGCCTGAGAGGTCCTTCTACAACAGTAGGTCTGACCCTTTTGCTTCCATCAGCTTCCACTGCATCCAGTTATATTTTTAATCACTCCAAGCCCTTTTCTTTCCTCTTACTCTCCTCTTGGGTCCTCTCCAACATACAGTATCTCTTTGTGATAAAGTGACAGTCTAAATTCAATGCCTTATTGTCAAGTCAGACACGAAGACACAGATCACCGCCTCCCTGCTCTGACATCGATACTTCAGTACATGCAGCCTTGAGCTAAAATGATACTGGCCGCCAGATGACACTGGAAACTCATATATTGTCCACTTCTCACTCAGATCCCAATTCAGTTTCAGAATTGTTTTTCAAGGTTGTTTTGCTTTTTTGTAAAAAAAAAAGTAAATAAATGGACACAGTGTAATTATAACTCTGTCTCAGTTGTTTTCATTATACCAAACTTTCTTGGTTTTACAAGCTCTTTTGGAAGTTATGGTCCCATATGTGGCTCTCCGTGTACATCGTTTAATAACACTCCTTGTATATTCTTACCTGGTATACTTAGAACTAGATAAATACATGCTCATTGACAGTACTTGCCCATGTTGCTCGAGTACCAATAAAAATCATATCCATAGAAAAATAAATTCCAGCTTAGCCACTTACTTAGACATGTGACCTAAATTACTTGTCTCTCTAACCCTGAGCCTCCTCCCCTCTTGACATGGGGCTGTAATGACTGGTAAGGTATAGAAGGGTAAGTATCAGTGTCCATGCCTACCACCCAATAAAGCTAAACAAAAAAGGACTTCCTTCCTTCCACTTTATAAAAATATGTTTGGTATAACAAAATCCATTATGATTTTTAAATTAATGCTGAGAGCATGAGAATATTCAAAGCAGGCTTAAAGAACAGCAAAATTTGGGCCATAACGAAAATTAAATTGGAATATTCTACACAGTACATTAATTAGCTCAGGGCTCTCTTGACTGGTGGAAGAGGGAAAAAAATTGTCTTTTTCTTTCTAGCTGCTTGTAGTCTCTCTTAAAATTAATCATTAAGAGTAAGTAAATCATAATTTAACACTGCATATTATCCCCAGCAAATGGATTACCTAAAAAAACACCTAATATACTAAATGCATGTTCCATTGGTAGTGAACCCAATAGCCTGCCCTCTAACACTCAGAACTATTAAGTTTCCATTTCTCCAAAGTTCCAGATAACTGCTCAACTTCTTTCTTAAAGAAGTTAATCAAATGCATTTTTTGGTATCTGTTAATCACAAGTAAATTTCAAAACAGATATCCTATGCAGTTCAATTCACTTAGTTGTATTTCTTCTCAGGCATTATTTTTTTAAAAAAAGAAGAACTAATTGGTTGTGGTCATTAAATCCTACCAATCCTGAATTTGCAAGAAACTAAAATTACATTATATCATGTTAATTAAGCAAAAAATATCTTTATAACTTCAGGTTCTACAAACTTAATATTGGAGAAAATTAATTCATGTGTCTGCTGTTTTATTTAAATAGATCATTGGAAACCATGCAGCATGATTTTCAATAATTATCACACTGAAATTGTTAACAACCATTTATCTAATCACTTTAACACTTAGAAAGCATTTGTTGAAAAATAGTCACTAATTCAGATGGTTTTCTATATTTACAGAATCTTTCCCTCAGCACAAATCTACTTTTGAATGCTTTTGTGCTTAATCTCACATGCCATTAAAAAACTTTTACCTCTTCAATTTTTAAAACTCTCTTGAAATTAAGGATTTGAGACTACTAGATTAGTGTCTGCCTAAAGCAAATAAATTGCTTTTGGATTTTTAAAAAATTATTTGTTTATGTCCATTCAATAATAGCATCAAATGGCTCACTTTGAAGGTTCTCCTACAAAACAACTGTGATAATCAATACATCCAACTTAAGAAACCTCACATCTAAATATGTATACATTATTTGAACATTTCCACAGTGAAATGAACTCCCCTCCACTTAATCACTTCTCAAAGATCTTTAGTTTGTCCCCATGATCACAAAACTATTCTGTTTGTGCAAAGTTGAAAGTCTAGCTACCACTTAGGCTAAAATAATGTGGAATCCTTGGCCTATATAATTAGCATTGAAGAGCTAATGTTTCTAATAAATATGTTCATTTTTTAAAGTGCACATTAGCAACTAGTACAGTTTTCATTTAACACCTCTATAGACAAGTTATAGACACTCTAAACACATACTTAAATAAGCAACCCAATTACTTGCTAGCACTCCCTTCCTTCTAACATGGTGACGTAAAATACTTGTATTTTAATTAGCATTGATGGGCCTAAGAGGCTGCCTCAAATTCTTTGTGAAATGAGACAAGGTAGACATACATAAATAAATACAAATAAAATTAATGTAACAGCTTGTTTATATAGGTGATGCTTTTAAATGTGATCAAATAAAGAACTTAAAAATATTTATTGTTGGAATTGGTAAATTCCAAAATGGAGCAGCAACCTGGTACAGATGGTTCAGAGCTGAGGTTCTAAGGGCCAGGAAATCTCAGATTGCATCCTAGCTCCATTGCTCTGGGGTTGTTTTTGTTTTGTTTTGTTCTTCTTTTGTTTTTATGTTAGCCTTCAACAGGTCACTGAAACCCTCTAAATCTCAATTTCCACTTCTGTGGAATGGAGCACAGAGTAGTCTCTGCCTCCAAGTTGTATGAGGAGTAAATGAGCTTATTCTTATAAAAACACTTAGAATATTGCCTAACACATAAGAAGCACTCAGTAACTGTTAAACCACTATCATCTTCATCATCATCATCATCATCATCATCATCATGACACTGTTAAAAACAAAACGAATGTAAAAGTAACAATAAATTCAGTTCTTCCACATAGAAAGGAAACCAATGGTCAGACCCTCAACCAGCTAGTGAACCCCTATATTCAGACCATGAGTCTCAGTTTCTATTCATTAGACCTCAAGCTGCCCCTCACTGCCAGCATCCATTTCATCCAAACAACCAAAAGAACAATCTGCTTACTCATGCTATATCACATTAATATGTAAATTCCTCACTTCAGCAAGAAAATCACAAACAAGTAGTTCATTCATGACTCATTTTATTCATAACAATCTCAAACTTGTCACCAAAATTTGGTTTTTACAGCTACAGTGAAATGAAGTAAATGCAGTCGCATTCAAATTCATTCAGTGGTGTCAAAAAATCAATATAAAAGAACCATCTAAAAGGAGACAAAATGGGCTGTCCACTAAACATGGATTGCTAAATATTTAGAAGAAAATGCATCATTATTCTGAAGAGAACAAGTTTAAATGATGGGCAAACACTATTAATTTACACAAGCAATGACCCCTTGTTTTATGGCAGCATTCATTAACTTCACATAGGTCAGAGTCTTGAAAAGAGCTACAGTTAAAAGGGGAAAGTTTTATCCTTGGAAGAAAGAACCTTATCTTTATTACAAATATCTGGATAATAAAAAGAACAAGTTAAAAGGTTATAGTGGAACATGAATACAGTCTTTCCACCTAAGATGACTCTATTATCAAAATAGAGAACTCCTTTTTCCCTAAGGTTGGTTTATAATTAGAAATTAGATTCCTCAATAATTCAATGATGGAAGACTTTATTAAAGTCAAGTGACCTTTTTAATTAAATTTTCTCCTAATACATAAGTTCTGCTAGAAAGGTGTCATCTCCACAGATAATAAAGGCTTCACATATCTAGCAAATGAAATTCTCCTTCTATGATCATCCTCTTGTTTTATTTGACATTCTAATACTAATTACTGGCAAAACTTCAGGAAGTATAACAAATTGTAATGCATTCAGGTAAATGCTCTGATTTGTATAATATTTATAATGTCCCTATTTCATTCTATCATGAAAACTGTTCAAGCTAAAATATTTTACTCTTCTTTAACTTTTTTCCTCTAATTTGGAAAGAATATAGTGAGGTGAAAGACATACAGTTTTACTACAGCATTAAGAGGGAGTTAGAATTTGAAAACCTGGAGAGCTGAATTGAGATACATGCATAAAATTGACATTAGGCTCAAAAGGCTGTCACAAACAATGCACTTATAATACAAGTTTGTCCAACTAAATATATGAACGATATATAAAAATATGGCAAATGCATTTGAAGTACTTATAATTGTAATCTTTAAGCATTTTTTAAAGAAAAGTAGTTAAATGACTATTAGGTATTAAGCTCAATGCTCTGGAGTTTGAAAACCCAAAAACACATTGTCATCAAACCTCACATTATGGTGAATTTCATTGGCAATAAAACAAAACAAAACAATTGGGGACCACTGCCTATTACCTTTGAGTAAGTCACTTAGTCACTTTTTCTTGGTTTTATCATTTATTTTGAGTAATGAGAAAAGTGAGAAAAGCTTTTTGTCTACATCATTATCATTATCATCATGGTAGACTTAGGGTGAAGTGGTGGATGAATATGTGATTTCACGCACAGGGCAGTCACATACTCAAGGGTTGTACTTTCTTTGATTTGTTTTGTATTTTAGATTTCTTGGTTTTCTAGTTTGGGGATTGTGGGGGAGAGAAGCATCTGAGAAATCTGAGAAATAATTTTATAGATACATTCCTAAAGAAGATGTGGGAATATGTGAATTCTACACATCTCCAAATACTAACCAATAAAAGAAACAAGGAACAGGAATCTGTCGTATCCCAAATCACTAACCAGCCAAATAAAGTCAGTACTCTCTAACTGCCCCATCTCCCCGCCCCTCTCCACTCCCCACAACCCTCGTCTTCGCTGCCGTACGTTTCTACCTGTTTTTACTCCTGGGAACGGACTTCAGCTTTCATATTGCTTTCAAATGGGCTTTTCTTAGCGAATGTCTGCATTCCTCAGGCAAGGCCCATTAAGGTAACTTAATCCCTTCCGAATTGCTCGGAGGAAGAAATGCCAGATCCCAGCTCAAAATTTAATTTTTTGCCTTTTTCCTATGTTGTCACCGAAGAGACCCACAACTATCATTTAGATTCCGCGTGTCATCTTCAACACTAGCCGGACAAATAAAAGACCTGGGAAACCCAAGACGATGCTAGGGGGAGGGAGGGGGTGTTGGGGGTGGCGGAGCAGACAGTGCCAGACAGATGCTGGTCAGTTTCGAGACGATGCAGGAATGACATGGCACCTGGAGAGCACAAGTCTATGCCCAGCATCCCTGGGACTCTGTGCCATCTGCCTGTCGCTGTGAATTAGGTGCGCACGCGAACACACCACCTTTTATTCTCCGCTCCCAGGGAGAAGGGTGGGGGGAAAGCGTCGCTGGATAAAGCCACAACAAACCGTTGCTTTCTCCGCGCACCCCGCCTTCCCGGCGAGGGGAAGGCGACGACTGTCTCCAACAGCAGACAGCTGAGAGGAGTCGAGAACCCGGGCGAGAAGGATCTCGCATCTTCGCGGGAGGGCGGGTAGGAGGGGGGCATACCACCCCACAGCTACCAGGAAACAGAGGAGGTGTCCAGCCGGGAAAACCGAGGGGAGAGCGGGTGGGTGCGTCCGGGCACTCCACACATCCTCGCGTCTGGGGCTGGCGCGCCGCGCATCAGGGGGAAGTCGATCCCGAGGTGGACCCCCCTCCCCCGACTCCCCGACCGGAGGTCTGAGAGGAAATGGCTTTGTATCGCAGGATGAAAGGCCACCGAGGGCCACCGGGCGGGTGAACGGAGGATGCCCGCAGCCAGAGGACCCCACCCGCGCGCGCACCACGGACCCCACCGCAGCCCGGGGTCTCCGTGCCGGCGCCCGCCGCCCGCCCGCGCTGCAACGGCCGGAGGAGCGACCGCCCCTCCCCGGCCGCCCCTCCCCCGCGAGCTCACCTGCCCACGAAGTTCTCGAGCACCGAGCTCTTGCCTGCGCTCTGGCCGCCCACCACGGCGATCTGCGGCAGCTCCAGCAGGCAGGTCTGTCCCAGAGCCGAGAAGGCGTCCTGCAGACGGTTCACCAGCGGGATCAGCTCTTCCATCTCTCTGTTCCCCATCTTGCCGGTGCGTCTGGCCGCTCGCTGGTCCCCGCTAGCTTCTGCGACCTGGCCAGGAGCCGGGAACCGCGCCGCCCTCGCCGCGCTGCTTCAGTCCCAGCGGTCCAGGGGCGACGTCGGGTCCCGCCGCCCGCCCGCCCGGCTCCTGTCAGCTAACGGCCCGCAGCGCGCCTGCGCGGGCCCGCGGGGGACGGGGCCTGACTGATTTATAACCACGCCCACCTCCACACCACGCCCACCCGGGGGTTCCTGGACCCCCGCCCGGCCAGCGCGCACTCATTGCCTCCCAGCTGCGGCCACGTGCCAGCGCCTCCTCCTGTTGCTGGGGCTCAGAGGCAGTGACAGCACTAGGACAGGGAGTGGCATGCAGTCTACAGCTACAAAGTCAAAGTCCAGCAGCAAGTACGACCACCCACACAGCACAGTGTGACCACCAACGGCTTGTCGGCCACCACCACTAGTGCACCACTGGGGTACACTTCCCAAAGGGAAATCTGCTCTCACGACCTCTGCCAGAACTTGACTCTTCCCCCAGCCACCTGACTACTGGAGTCTAAATACTTCCTTCTGGTGTCTTCAGGCTTCTGCGTGTGCAGTTTACCTGCTTACTGAGCCCCAAGGATGCTGTCATCCCACCCCACCCACGCACGGGCTGAGTGGTACTTCTCAGCTCTGCATTCCATCTCCTAGCTCCTTCTGTCCTTTGAGACACCTCAAGCCACTTCTCCCAATCTAGCTCCTTCAGTTATCAGTCACCACATAGTCTGCACTCATTCTATTGAATTCAACAAGTTGAGAAGTGACTATACTGTCCTGTGCTAGTAACTAAGATGAACGTCCATGTTTCTGTTGCATTTCTCTTCTCAAATAGCAATGGTCCTCAGGATTTAGTTCATGGGTGTTTTCTTGGCTCCCGTTTTATGATATGCCTGGGGCCTTGCCAGTGGCTTTAACTCCACATAATGACTAAGGATTCCAGAAATTTAAATTGCTAACTCACCTCTCTCCTGTGCCTTCACTCCAGCTGGTCAGGACCTTCACATCAGAAATGCCCCACAAGTACTTGATTCCAAACTGAACTCATCATTGGCAGATGAGTGGATAAAGAAGATGTATATATAATATATATAATAAATTATATATATTATATATATACACACACACATACACACACTACAGTGGGATACTACTCAGCTAATTTTTAAAAGATGAAATCCTGTCATTTGCAGTAATAGAGTTGGACCCAGAGGGCATTATGCTTAGTGAACTAAGTCAAATGGAGAAAGACAGTACATGATTTTACTCCTATGTAGTACAAAAAGAATTCGAAACAAAGAAATGAACTAAATAAAACAAAAGGAAAGTTTAGGCGACATAAAAAACTGAATTTATCATTCCTAATCTCATCATTTAATACTATAGATTTCCCTCTAACCCTAAAAAGGCTGTATTAAAAACTCCATAATAAGCAAAAAGCTGAGTTGCAACCCAGATTTCCATCAAAAGGTGAATGAGTGCACAGTATGGACATAGACATGTAGTGAAATATTCTCAACAACAAAAAGGAGTGAACTTCTGATACAGCAACTGCATGATTCAGATACAACAATGTGAGTGGAAAAAAAAACAAAGTAAGAATATATATACATATATATGTGTATATATATACATATATATATACACACACACACAGAGAGAATGCATTCATGTATGCCAAATTCTAGAACAGGCAAAACTATTTTAAAGTGGTCAGCAGGGTGGGTGGAGGGGTGGAGACTGACTTCAAGAGGCATGAGAAACCATTGTGGAGTGAAGGGAATAACCTCTATCTTGAAGATCTGTGCGTCCTGCCATAAATTAGATCTCAAATATTTTTAAAAGGAGAAAGAAAGACAAAATTGAATGCATCATCTTCTCTGCTGAAGTGAATTCCAGGTGAAATGTCTCCAGCACACCTTGTCTAAGAATCACCCCTCCATCAACCACAAAGGCTATAGCTAGAGCAGCATGAAGGTAGATGACAATGAAAGGCAACTAGCTGCACCCATGGCCACAGTGGTATATACCAGGCCAGGGAGTTACCTAACCCAAGTTCAATCTATCAGTCAGAGTCCTTTGGGCCCTGGAAGAAAAGAGGTGAGAAAGAGGGGGAAGGGAGGGGGTAAAGAGGGACAGAAAGAGAGATAGTCAGACAGACACTGAACTATAGATGCAGTGCAAAATTGGGAACTATGATTAGTAATGAGCTTACCAACAGAAGAGCAAAGACAGAAAAAGAGACAAAGACAGAAGGAAAGGAACAGATTGAAGACAGAAGGAAATCCTAATGGTGCTTGCGTCTTCATTCAAATTCATTTCTCATGCTCAAACTCAATCCTGACATGATTTCCATGAGCCAGCCTCCCCTTATAAACATATAATAAGGTCCCCTCTTTGTCTAACCTAATTTAATTTATATATCTTTTCCTTAGAGCCAAATAATCCTCATAACACATCCTCCAGTGTTCTCCATGTCAGCAAGGAGCCACACAGTTTCAACCTAGAAATTGGAAATCATTCTAACTGACTTTCTCCTATCTGTCATCCCTTACATCAAATTGGCTTCCACATAATTGATGAGCAGCCAACTTCTTCTCTGCTCCATATATATATACCCTGAATCAACTGTCATGGTCATTGTCATTGGTGGCACAATGCATTGAAGCCTCCAATTTACATGTCTCTGTCTTCCACTCATGTGATAGGCAGAGTCATACATACACACCCCCACCCACACAAAAGGAGCCACATTCTAATCTCCAGAAACTGTGGACACCTTACCTGCCATGGTAAGTGGAACTTTGCAGCTCTACTTAAATTAAGGAATGAGGAGATTATGCTGAATTATTCCAAAGGATCCAGAGCCTTTTCATGTGTCAGAATGACACATATGTACATAAGAGGTACAACTTTTCTGACTCCGAACCCCAGAAATGCAGACAGGTTTAAAAGGAAAA
This sequence comes from Solenodon paradoxus, assembly GCA_004363575.1. Lineage (NCBI taxonomy): Eukaryota > Metazoa > Chordata > Mammalia > Eulipotyphla > Solenodontidae > Solenodon > Solenodon paradoxus. Next base: position 774,851 of record RJWH01000258.1, read on the forward strand.
GGCAAAGACCCAGATTCTTATCTAGAGCCACCAGAAGAAACATAGCCCCCAAACACTTTCATTTCAGCATGTGAGACCTTCTAACCTACACCACCATCAAATAATAAACTTTTGTTTCCAACCACTAAATGTGTAGTCATTTGTTACAGTCATCCTAGAAAATTAATACAACTAATGGCAAATCCCTGAAAGACAGGATCTCTTTGATGTTCAGTAGCATGGTGCTTAGCAGGTGACCATAATCTACTGGGTAACAAACATAGATTACTACAAAATGTAGTATATGTTTCAAGGAGGGTGTGGACTGAACTGTGTCTCCTCAAAATTCAGATATTGAAGCCCTAATCCCTAGCGTGGCTATATTTGGAGAAAGGATGTCATTAAGATTAAACGAGATCATAGGGTGGAACACTGATCCAGTAGGATTCGTGTCCTTATTAGAGGTGACATGGAAGAGTGAGTTCTCAACCTTGACCCCTGCCCCCAATTTCTGAAGACATAGTGAGAAGACAGTCATTAGCAGGCAAGGAAAAGAACTGAATTAGCCTCAACTTGATCATGGACTTCCCAGCCTCCAGAATCATAAGAAAATTATGTTGTTTCAACTCCCACCCCGATCTCAGTCCATGGTATTTTGTTATGGCAGCTCCAGAGGACTAAAGCACGGGAGTTTTTTAAGAACATGAGATAGAAATCAGGGAGTAAAGATTCTGTCTGGAGCAGGTCATGGAAAGACTCAAGAAGCATCCCTTCATGGGCCTTGTTGGGTACATCCTGCACTGCTCTGTGCTGTGAGGAAACCAAAGGACTTAGAAACACTAGCCCCTGGCCCTGAGGCACTGTGAGTCTCATGTCAGAGACAACGCTACCAGGAATTAGTCGGAGAATGTACAACCATTATAAAAATTTGAAATGTATGTGCACTGAAGTAACGCATGTCATCTCTAGTCTCCAGAACTTAGACCAAGCCAGTCCCATCCAAGGTGTTTATCAAAAACACTAATTCTCAGAGATAGATGTGATCCCAAGTTTATTGCTGCATTATTTACAATAGCCAAGAAATGGAAACCTCAGTGTCCATCACAGATGCATGAATAAAGAAGTTGTGTTATGTAGAGACCATGGAATACTACACAATCCTAAAAATGATAAAATCCTGCCTTTTGTGAAAACATGGATAGAACTAGAGAGGATTATGCCAAGTTAAGTAGATAGTCAGAAGGAGAAATAAAAATACCAGATGATCTCACTCATATGTGGCACATAGAAAAACAAAGCAAATGAAAGGGCAAAACAAAACCAACCCTTGGACTCTGACAACCAAATTGAGTTACCAAAGAGGAAGGGGGTAAAGGGTGGAAGCAAGAGGTTGTAGGATCGATGGACAGTGGTGGAGTGCTATTGGAAATGTGGTGTTATCACCTATTTGATGAATAATGAACCTGCACATCTAAACATATTATTTTGTAAATCAAATTTACCTTAAAAAAAAAAAAGCAATAAAAAGAAAACAAGGGCATGGCCTTGTGAAGCAGCAGTTGGGTTGGCTGCCTACAGAGAGGCACAGTCCATGTACATCCTAAGGACCCAGGTTGTAAACCTGGGTCCAGAGGCAACAACAAATGTGAAATAAGTAGGCTGACCATACATACCATTTTAAAAGGGACAATATCGTTTGTTTTCTATTTCCCAACCATCAATTTTGTCCCGTTTTTAATAAAACAGGGCCATCTGTAACACAGGGCAGAGAGGCAGTGAGTGGCTCCAGGCCCAGTCTGTTGAGAGACCCAAAAAAACCCTGTCTTGTTGTTGTCTTAAGGAAATATGATCAGCCTAGAATTAAGTAAAAAATAAGATAAAGTGCTTCTTCCTCCTCTCCCTGCCCGCCTTCCTGCTCGCCCTTATTCCTGCCTGCATCATTCCTTGAAGAAAAAAAAAAAAGAAGTCAGGAGCACCCTGGTGGCTTAGTATTAAGCCTGCAGCTCCAGATGGCATAGTCCACATACAGCCCACGCAAGTTCACTGCCTAGTGGGTGAGGAGAGTAAAGGAACAACCAACACGAAGAACTAAATGCACGAATGAACCCTTCTTCCTCCTCTATCTTCTTGCCCGACATGCTCCTTGCCTTCATTCCTGTTTCCCTCCTCCAAATAACTAATTTAAAAAAAAAAAAAATCAATTTCACCCACCTACTTCAAATAACTCTCCTGAACTACTCTTGTTCATTGCTTTTCTTCTTTCCTTCTGATTTTTTTTTAAACATATTTATTTATTTGTTTGCTTACTTTTTCACCCCAGCCAAGGGTCAGGAACCCAGTTCCCAGGCTTTACATGGTCTACACACCAGCATCTCAGCCACCTGAGCTACAAGAGCATGCCCCAAGAAGTTAGAACCTTTTTATAAACACATTAGGACTCGTCTCTCTAAATAAGTATTTTCCTTCGTGGTCATTTTGAGAAGTGACAAACTTACTGCACTAATGGTCATTTCAAACAATATGTGCATTTCAAAGCTGAAATGCTGCCTTTCAAACTGACAAACCTTATCAAGAAAATCAGACTGTATATTCTACAGTTGCACATCATTTAGATAAATAGAATATTATGTATTGATCACCTACCTTATTCATAGGGCTCAGTATCAAACAACTTTTGGCTAATTCTAAAAATTAAATCCATGTAATATATAGGCACACACATAGACATAAATTCTTAAAATATGCTATACTGAAGGCGAGCTCTAAGAGAGGAGTTAAAAAATGAGTCACAAAAAAAGGTCTGGAAAAAACACGTAACCTTTCAAAGAAGAGCACATACGTGAATATATGAATTCAGAAAATCATATTCTTTAAAAATCACATTACTGAAGAGTCACATTCCATATATTTTTCTACTGTGCCTAGCTCAGTGCTCAGTAAATATTTATGAAGCAGAAATGAGCTGAAACTTTAAGTATTTGGCACATGGTCCTTTTGTCAGTTTCTCTAGGTACATAATATTATTACTCTGTACAATTTAGAACCTAGTCAAGTCCTTCCATTTTTTACTCCAAAGGTTATCCCTGGGATGAATATTTGATCATACTGCCAATCACTTTGTCAGCAGGCATCTGTAGAGTTCTGTTAAACCCAGTGAACATATAATAGACTTAGAGATTTTCAACACTGCCGCCATTCTCCTTGACACTTATTTCTCTCCGGGCTTCTCTCCTTCAGCCTAAAGGCCTGTTGAGAAAGCAAAGACTCACAATTTTATTGCCCGCATTTTTCATCACCTGTCATCAGGAAGCAAAATAACTTTGGAAGCATCACTCCAATCTCCCATCCCTATCACTTCTGTCCATTTGTGATCAGACAGATGGAAACTCACCAGTAGCCTGAAGGAAGCATAAGTGAATCTGCTCACATGCAGGGCAGGAAATACCAATAGGCAAGCTTGAGATGCTCAGACAGAGGGCTGAGATGCACTCTCTTAAGCACTTAAGTCTGATTTCTTAGTCAGCTGGTGCTGCCTTCTATCAAGTAGGTATAGCTATATTCTGCTGTGGGCATAATCCATTTGTCCTGAAGTAGAAAAGAAAGCAAACAAAATAAAGCAAAACAGATATGCTGGCCCTGGGTTGCCAACCCAGGAATTTATATGGTTTATACCTTAGCCACTTGAGCCACAGGGGTGTGACTGGATTCCCTTTAAAGGGAAGACCCCTTAGTACTTTTAAATTCTCATTTGTTGAATTAAGAATTGCTCTATCTATCTCCCAGTCTTGTTCTCTTGTGCTGTCTTGTGCTCTCTCACATATTTATATTTCATTAATAATAATATTTTCTATGTATTAGGTAAGCTGTAAATGGCCATGTTATAAATTTTTATTTCAGTAGCATTGCATTATGACATTGTAAGTTTCATATGTGTGTTATAATAAGCAACCATTTAAAATTATGTTTATGAAGATCTTTTGAGGACACAGAGTAATGTCATGAATAAAATATTAAATAAAAAACAGAGTATAATTTTTTTAAGGATAGGCGCAGGCAGGAATTAAGGCAAGCAGCGGCAAACAAGCAGGAAGAGAGAGGAGAAAAGTGCATTTCATTTATTTTATTTATTTATTCACCTGGATTGTTTCCCCGGGGTCCAGGGCATGAGAATCCCCATCCTCAGGAAGTGTGTGGACTGCGTCCAGTGGGCTTAACTAAGCCACGAGGGTGTGCCAGTATACAACTGTTATATCATAGTATCACACCTACATAAACGACAATGGCTAGGGGGGAAAACCTGAAAGAAATATGTCCCCAAATTTAATGTTGGTGCACACTGGTGGCTCAAGTGTTAAGTTAGCAGCTGGAGTATGAACCATGTAAAGCCCAAGAGGTTGGGCTTGAGACAGGGACAGAGGAGACAACCAAAATAAATAAATAAACAAAAGGCCACCTTCTCCTCTTCTTTCCTTCCTTAAAAAATTTAAAAGCATATGCCATAGTTTGTGGCATCAATGAACAGACACAAGAAATTACTTCTTACATAATATCCTTGTCTGATAGTCAAGCAAAAGCAGAACTACTCTGTGGTGACAGGAAGCAACCTGAGACAGCAGAGAGACTGCATGAGGGCTCGTGAAAACAATCTTTATCATTTTTATTTTATCTTTTCATGAATGATTTCAAGCTTGACTGTAGGGTAAGATAAATGGTCGTATATGCTTGTCCAAACTCATTGAACTATGCACTTAAAACAGTGGATTTTGTCTTATATAAGTTATGCTACAATAAAAATTACCTGTGGTGGCAGGTTCTGGCAGAGTAGGTGTTGGGTGATGCCACATACATTCCAAGGCTCTCTGGTTTGTGTCCCAGACCCAGTGGGAACAACCAAGGTGAACAAGTAAATAAAATGAAGTGCTTCTTCCTCCTCTTTCTTCCTGCCTGCTTGTCTCTGCTTGGCTTCATTCCTACTTTGAATTTTCTTTTTTTTTTTAAAAAAAAAAAAGAAAGAAAATTTGGTATGCTATGGTGGAGCAGTGGTTAGGTCAATTGCCTCTGAAGAACATAGACCATATATCCCTGGGTTCGAATCTCAGGTCTAGGGGGCAAAAAAACAACATGAGAACTGAATAAAAATAAAATGCTTCTTCCTCCTCTCTCTTCCTGCCTGCCTGCCTACTCACCTTCATTCCTGTGTGAACCTTTGTTTAAAAAAAAAAACACCTGTGTCACTCTCTTATATGACATGGAATGGTAATAGAGACTCTAATAGTCTCACTGGGTGGACAGTTTTAGTAATAGGCAGTCACAATAAAGCTGTTTTGAGAATCCAAAACAAAAACATATCCCCCAAGAAACCTGTAATGACTCCAAAATTCTGCCAACAAAAAGTCATTCTTTTTTATTTTTTAATCTCTGGCCCCAGATCTCAAACCCCAGTGCTTGGGCTTTACATGGTCTGCACCTTAGGTCCCAGCATCACAGGGGTGTGCCCCAAAGGGTCAATCTTATGGGATCTGTGGGTGCTATGTCGATGTGAAAACATCACTAGAAAAAGGCAGAGGAACACCTTAGACCAGTATCAGCTATCCGTGAGCAAAGGTCACATTCCAGCAGGGACAGCCAGGGAAGCAAAACTGGGAGTGGGGCAGGAGCACAGGAGCCTCAAGCCTCGTAGAGTCTTCAGACTGAGAGTCCTAAGACAATTTCCCCCAGTCACATGCTCTCCTCTCTTTCATTTTCCAGGACAAATGTCAACCTCGGAATTTTACCTGTGAGGGTACCTGTGAACTCGTTTAAACGTCACCCACTGGCTCCCTCCTGGCCTTTTGTCAACGATGGTGGTGATGAACATCGCCGGGCTGTGTACCTGCTTACATCAGCAGACCACTTTTTTTAAGAGGAAGGAAGATTGGCAGCAAGGGAGAGAAGGAAGAAGCACTTTATTTTTCATTTAGTTGTTCATCTTTGTTGTTCTCCCTGGCTCTGGAAGCGAACCCCACTCCTTGGAATGGGAGCACTCTGCCAGCCAAAGCCTGCTGACCAAATGTACACTGCATATTTATTTGTTGATTTTTGGTTTTATTTCCCCACCCCAGTCACAAACTCAGGTCCTCAGGCTTTCTGTAGTCTATACCCCAGCCACCAACTTAGCGTGTGAGCCACCAGGGTGTGCCCGCAAACCATTTTTAAGGCAGTTATTTCATTAGATGAACTCTGAAATAGCCAACAGTCAGATGGCATTAGCTTTCACCTTTCACAGTTAAGAAAACAGAAAACTTGTGCCTTGGCCAAGGTCACATGGCTAAGAACTACCAGAGACCTGCCAACATCCTTCATTGGGGCATCCTGCCACCAGCCCTATGTGAAAACCTGGAACCTGGCAGTACCTAGTACCTACATTTGCCAACCTCATGCTGACATGGAAGCATGCATGGTAAAGTATTGTTTGTGAACAGAGTAAGTTTTATCTTTACATAAATTATTTCAGTTGCCGTGGTCTAGAGTCTACAGATTAGGATTCAAGTTTCTATCGGCCGTATGACTCACCCTTGTAGTCCTACAGTTCATCTATAAACTGGGCATATTCATATCTACTTCTTAATTAATAGAATTGTTGTGATATCTATAACTAATAAACAACAAACTATTCTGTCAGTTGCTTGGGTCCAAGTGAATATGATATTTTATTTATAATTCCCTGAACCTATGCAGGAATTGCAAATACATTTTATCGATTACCAAGAGGCCTTTTATCTGTCATTTTTAAATAATTTATGTGGACATGCCCCACTGGAGTAGCAGTTGGTTGCAGTCCACCTACATCCCAAGGACCTGAGTTCATGTCCCAGGGCTGGGGTCAACCAAGATGAACAACTAAATAAAATAAATGGAATTCTTCTTCCTGGTCTCTTTGCCTGCTTACCTCTGCTTGCCTTCATTTCTGCCTGTACCTTTCCTTTAAAAAATAATAATTTATGTGATAAAGGTCTATGTGATATCTTCAAGTATCTCACGATTCAAGTATCTCATCAATTTAAGGATTTTATTTTTCCTGTTAAACTAAAATTGTGAAAGAGTTTATTCTTAGGAAGAGCCCAGAAATAACCAGAGTGTAACAGGAAGTAACAGTTGACTAGGAATCAAGTATGACACTTAATGGAAAGCAGGATGAGTTTTCACAAATATGAAAGAAAGTCCAGGAAATAACAAGTTAAGAACAAAGTAAGCTAAATTGACTTCAATGGAGAAATTCCAATTAAGAGGCTTTATGATTTTTGAGGTTCTCCATGTGTAGCTGAAAAGAGTTAAAAGCAGGACCAAGGAAGCCAAATATACATACAGACAAATATAATTTCCAGATTCTCTGTCAAAACTTGTGCTCAAGTTATCTAAGGAGCCAAGGATCTTCCCAAATGGCCACTCCTTCCATAGACTTCTTCATACTTTCCCTCAGCCTGGTGATCCTCCTGGCTAGCATCCTTATCTGTCTTCTAAAAACATTCACAGATCTAAGAATCAGTCCTTCACCATGTCTTCCAAAGAGCAACCCTTTGTTCAATATTTCAAGGCCTCATAGATGAACCTGGAAAAAAAAATCTTCAAAACTGTAGATGCTTTTACCACACCGTCACTATTCCTCATGCCAGTCTCTCATTTCATAAAATGCCTCCGTGCATCCCTATATGATCAAAATCTCCTCCTTCTAGAGTGGCTTGAAGAAATCATTATTTTTATTTTTATTCCATCCCCACCAAAATTATTTTAGGAGTATAAACATCAGTGGTCATGTGCTAAGAGAAGAGAAAGAGAATTCGTATGAAAGGTAACAGGCAGTTTCCACCTCATATCCCTCCCACACAATTTATAAATTCTTATTGGTGGAAATTGCCAGAAAACCTTATTACTGAAGAAATATGATTTGAAAAATAAAAATTCAACTGGGAAGCCTAAGCTCTAACTCCAGGGAACACTGCTTCTACTTCCCTTTGAGCATGCTCTATTCAAACCCTGTTGAAGAAACGGAATTTCACACACACACACACACACACACACACACACACACACACAGAGTTCCCCTCCAACCATTGACATTTACAAAATGACAGCTCCACCAAGGAGGCCATAACAGCAGCAAGAAAACAATCCTAGAAAAACACACATCAACAATGAGCTATCATCTCACACCTTTGAGAGTGGTTATTATTTATTTTCTCCCTGGCCTTGAGTCTCGAACCCAGGTCTTGGACTTTACATGACCTGCACCTTAGCCACCCAAGCCACAGGGTATGGAAAGGATGGTTATTATTAAAAAGTTAAAAAAAAAACAACAAATATTGGAGTGGATTTAGAGAGAATGAAACCATTTGTTGGTGGGAGTGCCAACTGGTGCAACCAATGGACTTATGGAAAGGAGAATGGAAATTTCTCAGAAAAACAAACCCTTAAAAATAGAAATTCCATATGATCCCATTAACCCACTTCTAGGTATTTTCTCAAAGGACACAAAAACACTAATTGGAAGAGATCCATGCACCCCCCCATGTTCATCATAGGGGTATTCACTATAGTCAAGAATTGGAAACACACATTGATAGAAGACTGTATACACAATGAAACACCACTTAGCTAGTAAAAAAAAAGAAGATAAAATCCTACTAGCATGCAACAACATGGATAGACCTGGAAAGTATTATGCTTAGTGAGATAGACAGAGAGACAAACACCACATGATTTCACTCACATGTTGTAGATAAATAAGCAAAAATAATGAACAAACAAAACAAAACAAAAGTAAACTCTTATGACTGTAAGAACACAAGTGATTGCCAGAAAAGGAGAGAGTTGGGGTGTTGGTAAATCGAATGACAAGGGTCAACTCTACAGTGAAGGATGGAAAGTAGATAATTTTCAGTGGTGAATATAATGTAATACATACAGATGCTGACTTACAGTGCTATAGACCTGAAACCTTTGTGTTATAAATCAATGTTACTTCAATAACAAAAGAAAAGAAAGCAATTATGTTTTCTGTGAATGCATATGCATGTATTTCAGATGAATCATTTATCATCTATCCTAACAAAAATTCATCTCCTTTTCATTTTCTTTTTCTTTTTAAACTAGTTTTCAGCAGTGGCTCACTGGAAAAGGATCTTGCTGGATTGTTGGTGTGGACCCTTATCTGGTAACACAATCTCCCTCACATTCTACAGGCTACAGTGGGAGGGAAAGCTTTCCCTCTGGAAATTCTTTCCCATCATTGAGACCAACTCTTCAAAGATTGTTTTTCCTACCCAGATGTCACATCCAAACAGAACAAGGAAAGCAGAGAAGTCTCTTTGAGGACACTCAGAAAGTTAAACTGTAAATTTAAATTTTTGACTGAGTTCTCTTTTTTGGAAGGGCGTGGTAGGAATAAAAGAGTCAGGGACAGGCAGGCAGGAGAAAAGGGGAGGAAGAAGCACTTTAATTATTGCATGTAGTTGTAAAGTTTAAGGACTCTAGTTCGAGACTCAAGGCAGGGAGAAAATAAATAATAACCACTCTCACAGGTGCGAGGTGATAGCTCATTGGTGATGTGTATTTTCCTAAGGTTGTTTTCTTACTGCTGTTATGGCTTCCTTGGTGGAGCTGTCATTTTGTAATGTCAGTGATTGGAGGGGAACTGTGTGTGTGTGTGTATAATTCCTTTTCTTCAGCAGGATTTGAATAACACATGCTCTAAGAGAAGCCGAGGCAGTTGCTCATCCTGGTTCCGACATGGGACGCAAACTCAGGACCTTGGGATGTATGTGGCATGAGCCCACCCACTGCTCCACCAGGGCTGCTGACTGAGGGCTCCTTTATTGTCTGCTTGTTCCAGGAGTTAGATTCATTTTAAACAGGAGGGAACTGGGACAGATTACCTGCTGCAGGCAGAGGGCTAGTCCATGTGAAGAATGTGCTCTCACCATCTTAATAATCTATATCTTATGTATGGGGACTTTGTTATTTTCATAAGACTCTGCAGGTCATTGCTTCTGTCTCCCTTCCTCCCTACTCCTGAAACCCTTCCACTGTGCCCTCTGCACCCCACATTCCACTAGCAATAAATCTTCTATGTTCAACTTTTCTCCAAATAACAGAAACCTAGTTCTCCCTGAGGATCTTCTTTCTACTGAGTCATGTCAACTAGTAGCTGCTCTTTCTCCCTCAAGCCTCCTACATTCTTAGGCCTAAAAGTGGGATAGACAGTCTGTGCTCCTCGTCTCCGCTTCTAAACTTCCAGCTTTAAGTAAACAAAATAAATGGTTTTTTAAAGGAAAGGTGCAGGCAGGTATGCAAGAGTATAGTCAGGCAGCCAGGAAGAGAGAGGAGGAAGAAGCCCTTTATTTTTATTTAGTTCTTCCTCCCAGCTCCTGGGAGGAACCTGGGACCTTGGGATGTATGTGGGACTGTTCCCAGGGTGTACTAGACCGCTAAGCCACCAGAGCGTACACTGTAAACAAAATTTGTAGTTGTGAAAACACATAATCATCTCTTCTCTTGCAGATTTTATCTTCTGGTTATTTCTATCTCCTAGATAATTCATAAGATATTTTACAATGCCACTTGTTCAGTTTTATTTACCTTAAAAGAGTAAAGAATTAACAGGAGAAACTCCTATGGAGTATCAAGGACATTAGCCTGTGTTATAAGCCTTTATTTTCCATGATTTAAAAAATTATTGAACTAGTAAAACTCAGTGTCTGCTATATAACATGTATGTGATGTAAATAAATAAGAGGATGTAATAGTAAATGAAAGTAGCTAAGAGTTAGTTCACGCCAGTATAAGAAAATGAAACGAAGAACTCAAGATTGAGGAGGAGAAGGTCTCTAGCATAGTAGCATTGTTTTTTCTCTCCAAACAAATTTAGCAAGAACTATATTTAGTAAAAAAGTGATAGAGAGTATGCTTATCTTTCAGGTGTGTGGAGTCTGTTAAGAAGCAATGAGCTGTATAACAATTGTAGATATACCTGAACACATTTAAACTCATTTAAAATAAAACGTTTCTTTGATTTAAGTTACATTATAGCTACCTTTATTCAAATCTCTGGAGCATAGTGGCATGAATATTTATTCAAAAGTAGTCTTTTCTAGTCAACAAAATGAAAAACATGGATTTTTCATTTTTTGCTACGTTTGTAACTATACAATCATCAGCTAACCTGATTGAGGGAGTATATAAAGTTATAAAATACTGGTTTGTGAGAATATATGAAAACAACAGGAAATGATGACTAATAAATGTACGGAAACTTAAAAAGGAATTCCATCTTTGAATGCATATCATCAGCCTATTATTCCCCTGCTTCTCCTTAGTGTAAAGGTCTACCAACCTCTAGGTCAATCACCATCATATTTCAAATATTTGTGTTTCTGACTCACTGCCACAATAGTGACATGCTCGTCTCAGTTTCTAGCGATTTCAATTCCATGTCAAGGATACTTTCAACTCTGTTCTTGATTTCCCAACCTCTCTCCTCCAGTGATTTTCTTCTCCATGCCGTCTCAGTCCGTGTTCTCCGGGTCAATTCCTAGTCTCCATCACCAAAGCATGTAGTTACCCATAATCCCAAATTCAGACGACCATACTCAGACTTCCATCTACTTTCTTTCTGGATCACTCGTTTTTTTAAGGAAAAGTATAGGCAGAAATTAAGTCAAGCAGAGACAGGTAGGCAGGAAGATAAAGGAGAAAGAAGCATTTATTTATTTAGTGTTCATCTTTATCTTGAATGGGGGATCTTCACAGGTACCTGGACGATGCTCACTGGGTGCACTAATCCGCTAGGCCACCAGGGTGCGCCATCCATATCACTCTTCAAAGCGCCCACAGCAATAATCCTTCAGTCCCATTGGCCCCTATAACTCATTAACTCTACTTTCTGTTGACTGTCCTCGCTCTTCATGTTCTCACTTCCTTCATCCTGCTTAAATTATATGATCTATCACTCTAAACACTTTCTTGCACACCCCCTTCACTTTTCCATTTTGCTGTCGATTTATACATAGCAAAACCCAACCCTGGGAAAACTGAACTCTCTTCCCACTCTGTGTCTGCACACACGCACCTAAACACAGCAGGAGAAAAACATATGCTAACAGGAACCACTTCCAGTTAATAACTCTGAATTTCAAATAAACCTGGCATTACTACTGATTTTCCATAGCTACTTCACATTCTCACTCTCCAACATGGCTTCATATTCTCATTTCTCTTCAGACCTCCATGTCTCTTCCTGCACCCTCTCTCTCAAATGATGAGTTGCATCCTATTGACAGAAAAAAACAGAAACAATCAGAAGAGAACTGGTGCTTTTATTTTGCTTTGAGTTTTTAAGGAAATTTGCAGGCAGAAATGAAGGCGAGCAGAGATAGGCAGGCAGGCAGGCAGGCAAGAAGAGAGAGGAAGAAGCATTTTATTTTATTTGTATTTAGCTGTTCATAGTAGTTGTTCCCCCCTGGACCCAGGACTTGAACACAATGGGGTATGGCTTGCGCTCCTTTGGAGTCAACTGGTCCAACTGCTGCTCCACCAAGGTGTACCAATTTTCATTTACACTGTGTCATTAACTTTTCCCTCTGTCATAACATACATATGCATACATACTAGCTTCTCCCCAGCACTTGATCTATCATTTTTTCTTAGCTATCTTAGTTGATAAAACCTCCATCCGTCCAGTTGATCAAGTCAAAACAAAATTAAAAGGTCATTCTTGACTTCTGTCACTCTTATACCATACCTCCAGTCCATTCATCAATCCCACTGACTTTAACTTCAAGTATATCTAGAATGTAATTGCTTCTCACCTTCTCTGCTGTTACACTGTGTCTCAGCGACTGCCATCTAGTACCTAGATCATTATAATGGCTTCTTCCTCTCTCACCTCTCTACTTTCCTCCTCACCTCCTAACTATTCCCAATGCAGCAAAGAGATCCTTTTAAATGTCAGTTCCATCATGTCACCCATTTTACTCAAAGCTCTCTGCTGGTTTTCCATCTTCATCACACTTAATGCCTACAGGGCCCTTCATTACTGTCTCCCTGACCCCATCGCTTCCACTTTAACTTCATCTCCCACTTTCTCACTCCCTTTACTCCAGTCAGATTTCTTCATCGTTCCTGCAAAGTACCCAACACATTCCTCTATGCGGCTCTCCACTTGTTCTTCCCTCTGCTGGAAACACTCTTCCTTCAGATGGTCTCACTACTCACAAGTTTTTAATTCTCTGCTCAAATGTTACCTTCCTAGGAACATTACCTGACCACTCTATTTATAAACACACACACACACACACACGTATGCACGCACGTGCGCGTGTACACACACAGCCTATTTGCCTTTCTTTTTTATTTTTCTCCCTAGCACTTAACTTCCTCTAATGTCCAATATACTTAACATTTTATTATCTGTTCCCCAGAGACACCCTAAAGAAAACTCCACGAAGAAAAATATGTTTGTCTATTTTTCTTCACAGTTATAAACTCAGTGCTTAGTAGTGTTCTAGTGCATAGTAGATGCTTCAATATTTGTTGAGTGATTTCAGTACCTTCGCTAGATGGTCTACATTATTTTCTCCAGGAGTGAAAATCCACCTGATGCCATCTGCTTTCCTAACTTCCCTCAACAGCACAAATCATGGCTTCCACATTAAACCTCTGCTGGACTAACTGCATTACAAATATGACCCTGAATAGCCAAATTCTTCTCAGATTCCTGATCCACAGAACTCAAGTAAGATAATACGAGTGTTGCTATGTTAAGCCACTATAATTTAGAGTCAGTTTATGACACACACCAGTCTGTTGGGACACCTTTATAGAATTGCTTTTGGAAGTTCTGAATGAGTCTTATTAAGTAAGCTGCCCCATACTAAGTTTTCTCTCTAGTAATTTAATTGTCAATAAAATGGGTTAACATATAACCTCTTTATTGGTTAAGTGAGCTGATGTAACAAATGTAATGGATCTCTAAATGCAAAATAGTTCAAATATGATTAAAAAAAAGGCCTTTTCTTTTTTGCTCTCTACATGAATCAACAGGATAATGATATGGTCTTCCGCCATGTAGTCAAATAGAAGTTCTTCTGTCTAACATGTGACTTCCAAAGTCACCCTAGAAGTTATCTCTTTTCCAACCCACCAAAAGGGAATGAACATGGAGGCACAGAGGAGGATTTTATAGATTAGTCCTAGAAATGGTCCATCATTCCCACCAGCATTCCACTGGTAGAACTGGTCACACGATCCGCAAAGGACACAGGAAATTGTACAGTCTAGTTAAGTGCTCAGAAAGCAGAGCTGCCCAATTCAGAAAAAAAAATACAAAATAAAATAGGGCTTCCTGCGTTTATCTATCAGTCCTACCAGGAAGAAGGAAAGAACATTTCTGTTGAACAGATAATATGCAAATACGAAGAAGGAATGAGATCTCACTATGTATTCTTAATATGTCTCAGTCCTCCGATGACATCTATTTCAGAATACTCAAGACTGGTTTTCAGGCACGGCCTGGTGGAGTATCAGCTGGGTGCAATCCACATACATCCCAACGACCTGGGTTCAAGTTCCAAAACTGACAGGAACAATCAAGATGCAGAGCTAAAGAAAATAATAAAAATTTTCTTTCTCCTCTCTCTTCCTGTCTATTTACCTACCTGCCTTCATTGCAGCTTACACCTTTCTTTAAAAAAAGAAAAAGACTAGTTTCCAACAACTCAAAATCAGTGTAACTACAGATTGCATTTGAGGACACACAGAAGAATGGTAAGATCTACTTCTGAAAACTGAGACCAGAAACTACAGATAAAGGGAAATAAATAACTCTCTAGCTCTGTTAAAGATAATAACCGTATCTGAAAAGACCTTGGAAATCATCCATAGCAAAAACCATATCTAGGTACACCTTTGTGGTTCAGGTGACCCAGGAGGATAAGGCGCAGGTCATGCAAAGCTTACAGACCTGGCTTCATGACCTGGGGCCAAGGATTAAAAAAAAAATAATAAGTAAAACATCGTCTAGTCATCTCAAGTAGATTATTCCTATGGCTATTTATTGATCTAATTTTTTTCTCTGGAAAAATGTTTTAGCTTATCTGTTATTCACAGGAGACAGAAGATGATAGAAAAGAGGCAAGAGATTTTAGTAACTTTCTCATGGTTTTCTACCCAGAGACCATCAACTCTCCTTAGCTGTCCACCTGTCAACCCCCACACACACACCCCAAAATAGTGATTTTTGACAGAGTTTTACTCCAGGAAAAACAGTTATTCTGACAAATTCCATTCAGGCAGCTGGGACCCTAGTAACGAGGTATTAAACTCAAGGAAAGCTGAGTAAAGCTGACAGGATGACAGGAGTATCAGTTCTTAAGAGTGCAATTGATTTATTTTTCTTGTTGTATAAAAATTCAGCTCTTAATTTAAAAAAAAAGCATTTGAGAATGTTCCCAATTTTTGGAAAAAAGTTAAATATTAAGAATGAGAGTTTGAGTTCCAGTCATCCGAAAATAATTACTAGCAAAAAACACCTAGTCAGGACCTAAATGCAGTCATGATTTTAATACCCAAGCCAATACCAGGTTGGATAGAGATCTTGATGTTATTTTATTTAGTTTCTAGTCTCTTCTAAATGTAAGAATTCTAGAGAGCTAACCTATTTTTTGAAAAAGGTAGCACACAACATGGTTTCTATTTTCATATCATTTTCCACATTGCTCTGCTTCAATGTCGATCTATTTTTGTAGCTAACGAACATAACTGTGATATGAAACTATTCTGGGGACACCAGTTTTCTCCCTCTCTAATTGGACACACATGATCCTGTCCATTTACCTCAAAAAGAAGTAATGGCCCTGATAAAGGAGAAATCCAATACATGCCAGGTATATCAAAATAGATGGTTTGTATAGGAAGAGTCTCATACCCTCAGTATAATGAGTTCACTTGAGGGTGTCTTCTCAGAGTTTCCCAAGGGGTTTCTCAACACTTGTAGAAGCTCATCATCATCCCCACTACATCCCACGCTACATCCAATGGGAAATGAAGCAGAGAGGGACGTCTTCACACAGAACACAAGTCACAAGTCTTCTGAAAGGTCACAGGTCACTCACCCACACAGACACTATTGACATGATGAGTTTTGTTTAACCCATGTTAAGAGATTAGGCAAGCCATGGATACACCCTGGAAGAGCAGCAGTTAGGTCAATTGCCTCCTAAGAAATTTAGCCCATATACCCCTGGATTTGAGTCCCGGGTCAAGGGGGAACACCAATGCAAACAACTAAATAAAAATTAAGAATTTTAAAAAATTTAATTAAAAAAAAAAAAAAGGGACACACACAAGTCCTTGAAGTAAGGGGTTTTCCACTTGTCTCATTTGTTTTTCTAGGGCAGGTTTTAAAACAAAACTTTAGAGTAAAAAAAGATGTATGTATGTTTTCTGAATAGCAGATTTGGTATAAACAATGCTTCTGAAAAAATTCTTCCTCTCTTTAATATCCACACCATCACCCAAGAGTGTTTATTGGGCTCTATTTGCAAATAATAGGCTACTCCCTGTGAGTCAAAGAGAGTTAAACAAATAACTGGTGAAATTTTACTGTCTAAATCATGCTACCGATTCCTTTAAGGACAAGGTATAGCTTTAAATATTTCCATTGAGTTAAAGTGCAACAGGGAATCAAAAAACTTAGTATCATTAATTAACAGACAACTGTCAGTTGACCCCAAAAGGAAATACCATTGCATACACATTAGGACATGTAAACATTTTTGTAATGGAAAATAAGTTCTGGTGAAGATGTGGACAAGTTGCTGGTGGGGATATAAAATGGTGCTGCTACTGTGGGAAATAGTTTGATGACTTTTCAGAAAATTATGCATAGAATTAGCAAATTATCCAGCAAGCAATTCCACTCTTAGCTCTATTCATCCCCCCAAAATGAAAACGAGGTATTTTTTTTTAAATTCTTGTGTGTAAATGTCATAGCATTATTCAAATAGCCAAAAAGTGGGAACAACCCAAATTTCCATGAACTGAACAATGGACAACACAGTGTGGTCTCTCCATACAATGCATTATCATCTGGTCATGACCTATGGCTAAAGAACACCACACGGATGAACCACCAAGAGGTTATGCCCAGTGGAAAATCCAGACATAAGAGAACACATAATATATGATTCCATTGATATAAAATATCTAAAACGTATAAATCTAGAGAAAAAAAATTAGTGGTCACCAGGGACTAGACAGAGGGAGGCATGGGGTGTGACTGTTTTACTGGACATGGGGTGTCCTTTTGGCATAATGAAAGTGTACTAGAACTAGAAATGGTGATGATAACATAATATGATGAATTATACACTTTGAAATGGTTACTCCTCTGTTATATACATTTTGCTTCAATAAAAAAAATATGGGGAAAAATTTGACAAGGCATATTACCCATCATTCAGACCCTTAGCCAGGCCTTGGCAGTCTTGAGTTTTAGGTTGAGGCGTGACACGATTGTTCACTGATCATCAGAAGCCTGACTTCAGCCTTGTGTACCTGCATCCCTGAGCCCAGAGGGGAACGGGGTTGAAACAAACATTCTCAGAGGCCCTTGGACTTCTGAGTAAGTGATGCTCTCCTTTTCCCTTGGGGAGCTGACAGTAGGTGCAGACTGTCCTTTCCTTTCATAACCTTCAGCCTGTTTCCAGAGCTCCTACCAGCTCCAGACTCATCTCAAAGTCGGAGAAGCCTGGGCATGGCTCCACCCTCGTTCTCTGGTCTCTGCGCCAATGACTTCTACATTCATAACAGTGTTTCTGGACTTTCCCACACCGTTGTCATGTCCACTGATATTTTCCCAAAGAATGTCAGATGACATGTTAGTTGAATATTCTCTTTCATGGTGCCACATCCTGAGTCCTGACTACTAACATTTGCGCCATGTGTATTTGAATGCTAAATGCTGGCATTCACAGTAACCTGACAGCTATCTGGGGAGACAATCACCACCTTCACTCATCTTTACTTTCTGTGGAGCCCCCAGAAGCAAAAGATAGGAGAAGCGTGTCTAGCATGGTAGAGGCTGCCATAATAAACTAAACATCTTCCAGACGGTAATCATTTTCTGTCTGGAAATTTCTAAAATTGCAGTCTATGCACACTAATCTTATGTAAATCACGTATCAAAGGCTTGTGCTAAGCTCACTCACTTTGGGTCCTCTTCTGCATGCAGAGGTGTTCCAAACACCCTTGGATGATTTCAGAGAGACCACTGCTGAAGGCAGGCACTGACACTTCTAAAACCATTTTCTAGCTTAATAAGGCAGCACACATACTGCAAATTTTTTCACTCATTCATCTCACAAACACTTCTTGAGGACCTTCAGCATACCCTCCCAGGCATTCGAGATTTAAAAAAAATAAATTAAAAGGATGAAAGAAAGATGTAAAAGATTTTAAGGCAAACTCTGGTGGATCAAGCGTTAAGGTTCCACCTGGGATGCAGTCCTCATACAGTCCAAAGAAGGGCAGAAGGAACAGCTAAAATGAACAAATAAATAGATAAGATGCTTCTTCCTCCTCTCTCTTTCTTCCTGACTGCCTGCTGCCTACATGCCTTCTTTTATCTTAAAAAAAAATTTTTAAAGGCGGACACAAAGATATAAGTTATAGGAAACCAAATATTTCATCCTCTTTATGAAAAGATCTATTTCTAAACCTGGAAGAATGACAAAACAATCTCAACAGGTCAGAGAGGCTCAACACTCAGTTTCCAACACAAACTCCAGTTTTCTGAATACCTCTTATGAGTGCTCCTATTCCACTCATATCAATCCTCCTGGACTGATTCATTATGCATATGGGACCACATCACTTCATGTGTGCTTGTGTGTGTTCACACAGATAGATGGATACCTTTCTAACTTTCTATACATTTCGTATGTACATATAGGACCACACATACACAAACACCCACCCCTTCATATCTTTCTTTGTAACTATATTGCAAGCTTTGAAGGGACTGGCGGCTTTGCCTTATATCTGTCCCTCCCTCCCTATCTTCCAATATCTTTATTTATTTAGTTTTTCATTTTGCTTGTTCGACCTGATCCCAGGTCCCTGGGCTAAATGTGGTCAGCACACCAGCATTTCAGCTGCCTGAGCCACAAGGGTGTGCCCCTGTGTTTACCTTCCTTATAGCCCACTCATCTTGTCTTCCTGCTCACCCCCAACATCAGGTATGGGCTGTGCACTTAGGTCTTAAGAAGGTCTCGTGACCCAACTGGGATGGAAGGAATTGGTCACTGTGACATTGTAGTTCCCTCTTCTTTGAAAAAAAGCAGTTCTTTAACTTTATACTCAACATTCAGGCCTTCCATAGCCTTTCACTTCCTTTATCTCATTCCATCCTCACTTCAAAGTAGGTTGATCTTTCCATTATACTGATGAACAAAACTGAGAACCCGAGAGGAAACTAACTTGTCTGGCTAAAAGTCTTGCTTCATGTTTTCCGTTGGCCCCCCACCTCATCACACCCACCCTCCTTCCCCAGGAGCCTGATGCTGTCATCTGCATCAACAGCTCCTAGGTCCCTCACTTCTGGTTAGATGTTCCAGTGGAAAGATCGAAGAAGAGAGGGTAGGGATTTAACCCTTCCTGCTGGTGAACTGAGTCGTTTGTGACCCTACAATGATGGTCACACCACCTCTGGGTGACTTCTCCAGATGCCGATGCCTCCCACAGCAGAAACTACTTCCTCCCTTGCTTCTTCAGCCTCATAAAGGTGCCCCCTTTTGCTTTTTGGGGGGTCCTGCATCACCCCTTCTTGTTTCCCTTAATCCTGCCCAAATTTGTGTAAATAATCTTTCTATGAAACTTCATTTGCTGGGTATGAATTTGTTATCTGCCTGCTGAAATCTTGACTGATTAAATCCTGCTCACACCTTTAGATCTTGCTCAATCCTTTGAGTTCCCAATGTAAATGCTCTCTCATTGTGATACCAAATCAGAGGGGAATGTTGTTCTTTCCCTTTGAGCAGTTTGCTACCTGTTCCACACAAGAATCTTCCAGAAGAGCATCTCCAAGCAAACGTGCTTGCCCTGTGGGTGAGGACAGGACTCTGCCCCTACAGGAGCTGGAGCTCGCTCTCAATAAACACATCAGCTCCAGCTGCTGGGACATACATGGAGGCTAGACCATGACTCATCAGAGAATCTGCAGTCACTTGACCCCCTGTGACTCAGACACATTTTGTTGTTAACAGGGTGAGCAGTGAAGAAAAGCAGAATAAACCAGTGCTGGCTTCATCCGGGTTCCTGGCAATGATGAGTTAAAAAGAATTCAGAGTGTTAGCCTATTTGGCCCTACCCTCAAACCTTCTCCTTAGTCAGCCCTCCAGTGTCCCTTGCTCATCCCTCTTTCCACCCACCTACACAAAAAGCTTCTTGCTGAAAGTGAATCAGACAGAGGGTCAGGGGGGCTGCAGTTCCCAGATTACAAGCACGGGGCCACCAGACAACACTGCACTTTGCTTTAATCATGACTCCTTACTCCAAGGCCCATTTCTCTTGTCACCCAATGTCAGCACTAGCAAGAAACTCAGTTTGAGAGGCATGTTCTCAGCTGACTGGCTTCTGGTGCCACCTCCCTGCCACCCTCCTACTTCCTCACTTAGCTGAGGCTGAGTCTTTGTAAGTTTTCCATCTGGACCAGTGACCTGGCCTTGAAAACTTTGTGCAATAGCTGCATGCCGTGTTAAGTGTTCCCATGTTGGATGAAGCAACGTCGAGGTGCCACATGTAGTGCTAAGGCTATGTTTTGGCTGTCCCATCCAATTGTCGCACTAGCCATCTGAGACTGTCTGAGGGTGCATGTGTGCGTGCATGCGTGCTTGTGCGAACGCACGTTTTACAAATGAAGACAGGCTCAGAAAACTTACGTGTGTTAGCCACAGTACACAGTCACAAAGGACAGGTCTACCTGCCCCTCAAATCCAGACTCTTACCCATTTCCCTGTTTCTGTGTATATTTAATCATTTAATTTTCAAAAGTCAGAGTGCTTTACCTCCAGATAGAAATTCTCAAGAGAAGGCAAGCACTTCCCTGTTAATTTTTTTCAAATTCAGTTTAGCACTCATTTACTGAGTAGCTATTATGTACCAGCCTATGGATCCTTTATAACTTTCATCATTTCTTTGTTTTGTTTTGCTTTGTGGTGGTGGAGGCAAGAGCAGCAGGAATGAAGGTCAGTAGGCAGGTAGGCAGGCAGAGAGGAGGAGAAAGAGGCCTTTTCATTTACAATATTTATTCGAGTCTAAGCCATACTTTTCTTTGGCCATTTTAATTTCCTCGAAAATCAGGTGTGATTTACATTTGAAGGTGCTTTGTAAATAAATTGCATTATTGTTGATTTTTTTATTCCAAGAATACTTGTTGAGAAATTTGAGCATGGCTTAGAATTGATAGTGGCTTAGAATCTAATAAACACAATATTTATTTCAGTTGTTCCCCATAGGCCCGGTGGCAAACTCAGGTGCTTGGGTTGTTGATGTATCTCAACTGTCTGAGCCACAAGGGTGCACCCTGAAATGTCCTTTTCTAATATGTAACACAAGTGATAATGAAGTTTGCAGTTGTCTCCGAACATGTTTGCTATGTATCCTATGTATTTAACCATAGTCTGTATTTCTGCGGTTTTACATATACATATAATGCATTCTAAGTAGTAACATTAAAAAGGTAAGATGAGATGCGCCCTGGTGGCCTAGTGGATAAGGCCACCAGACGTAGTC
This sequence comes from Solenodon paradoxus, assembly GCA_004363575.1. Taxonomy (NCBI): domain Eukaryota; kingdom Metazoa; phylum Chordata; class Mammalia; order Eulipotyphla; family Solenodontidae; genus Solenodon; species Solenodon paradoxus. Next base: position 796,655 of record RJWH01000258.1, read on the forward strand.
CATATGCATCCTAAGGACACAGGTTAGAGACCCAGGACTAGGAGAACAATCAAGATGAACAACTAAAATAAAAATGAATGTTTCTTCCTAGTGTCTCTTCCACATGTCTGCCTACTTGTCTGCATTCAAGCCTGCAACTTCTTTTTTTTTTAAAAAAAAAAGATAAGATGAATATAAAACTAAATGTTTCCTTCTATAAAAATTAATCTAAATAGAATTTTTAATATTGTCTTTATACACATTAAGGATCATCCTGTGCTTCTCAATGGTGGAGGTTGCCCATCAATAAAGTGAATATTTTTTCTAACAATCTTAATGCCACATTTAGGGAGACATATCATTGTATAAATCAAGGACATACTTACTGAGGTCCTTCTGTGTATCAGACACTATGCTATTGCCTCATTCATGCCCCCCAATAACCCTGAGATAGATATTATTCATGTCAATACAGATGAGATTGACATTCCATGAGGTCCACGCAATTTGCCTAGTATCTCATGCAGAACTGATGAAAAAGGAATTTGAATGCAGATAATGGTTTTTATTACAATGTGCATTAAGAGTATATTTGGCTGCAAGTAACAGAAATTTAATTACAGTCATTTAAAGAGTGGTTCATCTTTTCCTGTAACAAAAATCCCCCAAGTATAGAATTTAATAAAGAGGCCTCAAGAATGCTACCAGGGACATAGGCTCCTTCTCTTTCTCTACCCCACTATCTTTAGCAAGTGGTTTGCATCACAGAATGGTTCTCCTATCTCCGTCATGTTCTTAGTGGAAAATTAAGGTGGGCGAAAGAACCAAAGGCAAAACAAAAACGGAAAAGGTGATGACCCGTTAGTTGACGAAGCTCCGTTTAAAAAACTATTCCAGAATCCCCACATAGCAAATAGATCTTGCATCTCACTGATCAGCACTGTGTGGCAAAATCATACCCAACAGCAAGCTGAGTATTTTCTGGGTTTAAATGGGACAAGTTGGATTTCTTTTAGTTAGGTTAGGAAAGCGATGGTCCTGGACCATCTGTCACATTGCTTCTGCCTTAGCCCCAGAATTACCAAAGCATTGGAGCTGCTGCCCAAAAATAGTCTTAGTATCTCAAGAAGAGAATATTTTCAAGTCACATTGTCTGTGTCCTTATCTGATGCCAGAATCCAGTCCACCCTACTGTAAACAGGTATTTATCCAGCATCTTCTTGTAACTTCCCAAGACAGGAAAGCTCACATTACTTCGTAATCTGTTCTGATTGATGGAGGTTTTAATTGTTGGAACTTCTAGTAATAATCACAAGGTATCACATTTACATTTTTACATTAGCCCCTTAGGAATAGGGGTTATTTCTTATTCGTCTCTCTACCAGGTACAGTTGATTGCCATAAAGAGGTAATTCAAGAAGAGATTTGATGAATAAGTTGAGAAGCCTCTTTTTCTTATTGAGACTCAATGATTCTTTTAGCCATTTAAAAACAAACACTTTTTTTTTCTCTCCCAGGCCCATCCTATTAAACTATGCTGTCATTTTCTGTTAATAAGCAGTATGACAAGTGAAATATTAGCGTCACATCCCAGGAAATGGTCAGAATGTCTAAGAAACCCTGCAGAGATCTGGAAATAAGCTCAGATTTGGGAAGAAGTGAATGTCTTCAGGGAATAGCGTGTGATCTCGAGTCAGATCACTGAGAAGAAATGGGGCTCCCGTGGGGCATTCCTGAATCCTGACTTCACCACCACCCTCCCACTACTTTCTGCTAAACTGGGTTTCCATCATTGCCTCTGGCAAATGTTTGTTGCTATAACAATCAACCAGAAAATCAAAGAAAGTGACGTGTGTGTGTGTGTGTGTGTGTCTGGGATTTGATCTTTTCCCTGTTTCTACATCTCCAGGGCAACAACCTCCCACCTGGACCACTGAGACCCAGGTACATCCACATATGCAAGGAGATTTTACTCCACAGCAAACTGTTTACAGGAAAATGAACCAAGCAGAAATGCAGGTTCATGAGTTTCAAAGAGTCAGATGTAATGATTGAGAGGTAGGATCCACAGTCAGGCAGGACAAGATCTGATCTAGTGAGGACTAAACTTTGCCCTCAGCTGCTGTTTCCTCCCCAGCAACGCAGGGCAGCAGCAGTGCTTACTCAGAGGTGGTTGTGAAGGTTCGGGGACTGGCAGCCTGTAACTCACTGACCGCAGTGCTTGTGATAAATGCCCGGTAGATAGCATCAGTCATTGTCCCCGTCAGCCCATCTGCCCATGGCGTGGGCACAGGTTCCCTTCCGTCTGGAGGCTCATGCTCTAGCTTTGACCCTCAGAGCACACCTGGTTCTTGTTTGTTTGTTGGCTTTCATTAAAGTCTAAAAAAAAATTTTTAAGGAAGAAGGGAGGAAGGAAGGAGGAAAGGAAGAGAGAAGCATTTTTATGTATGTGCTTATTTTGCTCCCCAGCACTCTCCCTTTGGAACGCAAGTCCATAAGCTTTACATGGTCCACACTCCAGCCTTATCAGTCATGTGAGTCACAAGGGTCTCAATGTTAGAGTTAAAAAAAAAAAGGACTAGTGTCAACTAAATTGTCAACTTTATTCTGTTTGACTAAATTTGATCAATTAGCAGGACAAATGTGTACTAAGAGTCAACTGTCTCAGAACATTGAACTTCATCATATTGTATTTGTCAGGTACAAGACTTCATATATACACATGCACATGCACACACACACAAACAGACACACACACACACACACACACACATGCATGTATATGAGGGCACCGTTCTGGGATTTATAAAATTTTCTCGTGATCCTTCATTAAACTCAGATTAACTGATGTACCATTGACACTGTTCTTCCACCTCACACGCCTCATGCTTCACATTCTCGGCTTTGGAAAGAAGACTTTGCTTCTGACCGGGAACCTCCCCAGAAACTGTCTCTCCACCATTTTTCTCTGACTCTGGAGCAGCACACTTGGATACCTCCAAACTGACTCTCTTTATAGTTCCATCATTTTATTCTTGTCTGCCTTTTTCAAGGAGTAGAAACAAGGACCCACATGCTTCTTGCTGAAAATAATTTAAAACACAAAAACACTTTATAGCACATTACCATTTACTAAGCCATCCACTTCCACTAAACAAACCTTATTTTTATCTCTACAACAGTCCTACAGAGGACCAGTGTCTGCATTTTATATATTCATTTAGAGAGAGAGGAAGGAAAAATGGGAGAGGAGGAAAAGCATGGGAGGAAGGAAGGGAGAAAGAAAGAGAGAGAGAGAGAGAGAGGCGGGGGGGGCAGGGAGGGAGAGGAGGGAGACATATTTCTGGATTTTCAGGTGCTTGTTTTTTGGTTTTTTTTTACCACACCCCCAGGTCCCAAATTTGGGTCCATAACGTGGGTCCCTGACCCAAACCCGGGTCCATGTGGCCCATATGCCAGTGTCTTTGGTTTTTTTTACCACACCCCCAGGTCCCAAATTTGGGTCCACAACGTGGGTCCCTAACCCAAACACGGGTCCATGTGGCCCATATGCCAGTGTCTATACAGCCTGAGATAAGGGATGCATCCCTATTATCTCCACTTTTAAGATGAGGAAGCCAGTTCAGAGAGCAGACAAAACCTGTCCAAGGACCCAGAGGTAGTCAGGATGCACATGAAACTCAAGCTCTGATGTTCTGAAGCTCGCAGTTTAGCCTCTGCCACCTTGACCTAGTGCGGTGGTCACTGGGTTGGGCAGCCTGGGGAAGAGATAAATTACCAACACTTCCTATCTTGCTGAAAACAGATGTGCTGGAACAAAGGCTTTTCTCACTGTTGCTACAATGACATGAGCTAGAAGTGTTAGGACCAGCCAATAGCCCTGGAACAGCTTGTTTCTATGACTACAAGGATCACTTCCCAAAGATCTAAGCCATCCCATTCCATCTAGTGTTTATTTACTGCACATCTGGGCTGTATTCAACCCCGTAGAAGACCCAGAAATCTCAGAGCTGGTCCTATGGCTTCCCAGAGTTTCCAGTCCAGTCAAGGCCTGAGACTAAGAATAAAAACCAAATATAGTTCATTGTTAAGTTGGACAGAAGACATTGTAAATGCAGAAGTAACACAGCAAACATAGATTCCTGGGGTCTGAAATACAAGGGAGGGTTTTATGGAGGTGACGTTTCAAGTGGAATGAGAGGCTGCCTCACAAAAAAAAATGAGAACTGCCTGGTTAATAACATGCACCACAGTGCGTTTAGTGTCGTCAGTCTCTTCCAAACAATGGGGAAACAGTGCTTTTATCCTTATTTTTGAGGTAAGGCAAATAGAGTCAGAGTTCAGTGAGTTTGTCCAACATCACAAAATTTTCAGTCATGGATTCAGGAGTTAAGTTTATTTAAAAGTTGAGATAAATAAAGTTTACTTAAAAAGAAAAATCCAAAGTTAATGCTTTATTTTTCCACCTACTCTGCTTACTACTGACAGGTAAATCAAATGTTATTGACCCATAAGAAGGTCCTGCTGAAACCAATGGAGAAGGCCACTGGAATTAGAAGCAGTAGGCCAAATTTTAATTAAATCGCAGCCTCTAATGTGTTGGGTAAGTGCTTTTACCCTGTTCAGCTTCCATGTCTGAGGAAGATGGAGGCAAGTTAGCTCTTATCTCAAAAATAATGAAAAAGATGAAATGAATATGCTGAATATTCATGAATAAATGAATAATGCTGACACGTAACCAAATATCCACTTTCAAGTTTCATATTGAATAATCAACTTAATTACAAGTGAAAGCACCTATATCATACTTTCAGTGTTGTTGGGTTGATCTAAATTCATTTGTAAATACTGAGGCATCTTCAAGCCTGAGGGGAGAAGTAGGGGTGGAATCAGAAAGGTAAGGATGATTCTAGAAACTCCAAAAATTCTGAGACTCTTAGGCTATCAGAGTCATGGCTCTCTCTCTTTTTCTTTTTAAATAAATTTTATTTTATCTAAACCTTGAGAAAAACTAACTCCTAAATTCTCCCAGTTACCTCTCAAGGTTCTGTCCTCAGACTGAGGAGTTAAGATCCAAGACCTCCACTCAAAGAGAAAGCCAAGACCACCAAGGGGCAGACCAAGCCCCACACAGCACATGCTCCACAAAAGTAGTCAATGTTAACTGAATTCCCAAGGGCCCTATGACTCAGCCTCTAAAAGGAATCATTCTGTGGAACTGTACCATGAATGGTGATATCACAGAACCTGAACAGCACAGGTGTGTGTGTGTGTGGGTGTGGGTGAGAGAGAGAGAGAGATTGGGGTATTCTGACCACCCCCACCATCTGTTCCACAACCCATTAAGCACAAAGAACTCCTAGGAGGAAAGTCTCCTAGTCACACTGAGTCTGCCAGGACAGGCCTTAAATCACCTCATCATCTGGTCAGCAGCAGCTATTTAAGCTACAGATATCTTAGCAAGAAAAGAGTTCATTTCTCAATCTCAAGGCTTTCTTGCTGATGGATGATAATTTTAGAGTTCAAAACTAGTACAATCAGAATTACAGTCTTCGGTTTTTGACTTGAGGGAACAAAAAAATTACCACCTTCTATTTATGTAACTATAGTTAGTGCCTTTTTCTCAATCATTCAAAGTACTTAGTAGTTATTCCTTCATGAATTCTGAAGCACTGTGGGAGAAGGAGCTTTAAAAGAGCTAGAGGTCTTGCTGGAGCGAATGGGGCCAGACTCAAGGTCACTGGTGCTCCTATGATTTCACAGGTACCTGGGGCTTGTAGAGGTCGGGTACCTCCTCCTGTGGCTATAAGAGAGGAGTCAAGAAGAAAGGGCTGCCTGCTTCTCTCCAGCCAATCAGGCATGGACTCGTGTACTTACTTTTTCAGTAAGCATTTATTGAAGATCGTTTTGTCTGCAAGGTGCTGCACTAGGCACTTGGTGGAGAAAATAATTTCATAGGCTAAAGTGATCACTTCCAAGGGGAGATGAAAGCAGGCTGAAATATATGTGACCTGGGCATGCCCTGGTGGAGTAGCAATTGGGTCAATCACTTCCGAAGGAGTTCAGTCCATGTACCTCAGTTCCAGATCTGGGGGTGAACAACCAGTGTGAACAACTAAATAAAAATACAAGATAAAAAGGCTTCTTCCTCCTCTCTCTTCCTACCTGCTGCCTACTTGCCTTCATTCCTGCCTGCACCTTTCCTATAAAGAAAAAGAAGGCGGGGGGAGTCAGTAATGGCCTATAGAGTAGCCCTGGAGTAGAGCAACTGAAAGGTTCTCTGAGGTAACTTAAAAGTTAAAAGTCAAACTGCTGTATGATCCAGCAGTTCCACTTCTGGGTACCCATTGAAAGAATAGGAAACACTCATTTGAAAAGATACCTGCATGCCTATGTTTATAGCAACAGAATTCGCCACAGCCAAGACATGGAAGCAAACTACATGCCCACCAACAGGTGAATGGATAAAGAAGATGTAGTCTTTACACTTAGTGGAATACGACTCAGCCCTAAAAAGATGAAACCTTGTCATTTGAAAGAACATGGATGCTACTGGAGGGGATCATGCTCAGTGAGATAAATCAGAAGGTGAAACACAAATTACCAAACAGTCTCACTCCTGTGGAATATAAAGAAACAAGGCAAACAAATAGATAAAAACAAAATCTAACCCTTGGACTCTGATAACAGAACTGAAGTTACCAGAGGGGAAGTTGTAGGGGTGGAAACAAAGGGTGGTGGGGTCCTACGGACATCGATGGAGGGTTATAAAAAAGGCGGTGTAGTGTGGTGTGTTATATGTTTGATGTAGAGTGAACCTGCACTTAAATTTTGTTGTAAATCAGTTATCTCAGTTAGGAAGGAAGAAAGGGAGGGAAGGAAGAAAAGTTCTCTTGATATCTCCAACAGTAAATGTGCATGACTTGACTGAGATCATACAAACCATTTATATCAGAAACTGACCTAAAACCCAGCCCAGGATGCCTTTCAGACAAGCTTGCAAGTTCTAGCACAGTCAAAAGAACTCAGACTTTGGATGGAAACACCTAGATTTAAACTCTGGATTTATCCTTAGTTTACTTAGAATTTAACCTCTCTGAACCATGATTCTCTCCTGTGAAAAATAGGGATAAAAGGAGTCATCGTAAAATAAAATGATTAGGATTAAATTCTATACCAGGATTTCCATTTCTAACAAGATGGAGTGATAAGGACCAGATTTTCTCTCCCATTTTAAATAACTGAATTACATGTCAAAATATATAAAACAATAGCTTTTCAAGACACTGGACATCAGGCAATAAAGGCCAATGCTCCCTGAGAGATGGGAAATAAATAAAGTGAACCTTATGATTAAGCCAGTTTTCGGCTTGAGGGTTTAGCCTGGCAGACTGACAGAAAACATGCAGATTTCCGAGGGACCAAGGGACCAGAGACTGCAAGGCAATAACGATTAGGGAAAACAAGTGTGCTCTGGTGGCTCAGGTATTAAGTGTGCATCTGGGGTGCAGTCTACATGCAGCCCAAGGACCCTGGTTCGTAGCCTGGGTCTGGTAGGATGAAGAACTAAAATGAACAACTAACTAAATAAAATGTTTCTTCCTCTTCTCTCTTGCTCCCGGCCCACTGTCTGCCTGCTTTCATTTCTGCCTGCTTTCCTTCCTCTTAAAAGAAACAAACAAAAAAAGATTAGGGAAAATAACCCCAAGAGCTCATATAGAATCCAGAACACCTTAATCCTGGGGTATTATCTTTTGTAATCCATAGGGCATTCGATGGTATACTTAATATTGAGACAAACACTAAGTGCTCCTCTGAGTTCCTGACTAACAGAGCTTAAAAGCAAACCTCAAAAGGATCCAATTGTTTCCGAGCAACTAAATCCTGGAATGAAGCTAAAGTATTTATAGGCATACAAATATATCCCACACCCAACAATGCCAAGTTCACAATGTCCAACATCTAATCAAATATTAATAAGCATGCAGAAAAGCAAGGGAAAATATCCCAGAATGAGGAGGAAAAAATAATCAATCAAAACGCACCACAAAAAAATACAGACAACAGAATTCATAGATAAGGACATTCATAGATAAGGACAAGCGATTATTTTAACTGAATTTCACACAAATTTTAACTACATTTCAAATGCTTGTGAAACTAAAGGAAGATTCAATATGTTCGATTAAAATATTAAATCTATAAAGACCCATACTTCTAGAGATGAAAACAATAATACCTATATTATTGTATGTGGACTGACAGAGTGCAGTCCACATACATCCCACGGTCCCAGGTTCACAAGCGGGGTGGTGGGGTGGGGACAGGCAAGATGAACAACTAAATAAAATGAAGAGCTTCTTCCTCCTCTCTCTTCTGCCTGCCTGTCTCTGTTCACCTTCACTCCTGCCTGCACCTTCCCTTTAAAAAGAAAATACCTCTTCTTGGTGTGCTCTGATAGAGTAGAGGGTGGGGTGTAGTTCACATACATCCCAAGGTCCTGGGTTCTCATCTAGGGGCTGGGGGAAACAATCAAGATGAAAATTAAATATAGTAAATAAAGTACTTCCTCCTCTCTCTTCCTGACTGCCTGCCTCTGTTCATTTTCATTCCTGTCTGCACCTGTCTTGAAAAAAAAAAAAGTGAGTACCCCTTCTTGTAAGAAGAGCAGTAGGTAAGTGATGTGGGGACAGGTTAGCTTAAAATCTATAGGGCAGTATGCAGATGTATGAATAGAAAACAAAATGGCAAAACCTGAGACATCTGAGTAAAAAACCCAGAGAAAGGACCCTACCTTAGCAACCTAAATCTAGGACACACCCCTCAATACTCAAGTTGTTTTTTAACTCCAGGCAACCGGGACACACCCACAAAGGAAGAAACCCCCACCCCTCATATATTTTTAAGGATCCATCTTACCTGAGTGAGAGGCAGGCAGCACAGGTCATACACACATGTGTACATTCCCTTAATGAAACTTTCCCGGCCCAATGGGTGCTTACACTCACTGTTTCTGCTGTTAATAAAACTTGCTGTGTGCTCCTGTCCAAATGGCTGTCTCCATGAATTCTTTCTGGATAGACCCAGAGTCTCATCGGTGTGTCTTGCTCACCCTCACTCACATCAGTAAGCATTTAATTGGTGTTTGAAACTTAACTTGAAGAATGCTTCTGTGCACTAATAGCACCTAGTGAGAGGCTAACCTTGATTTTCTGCAGGACATGTTGACACAGATGCCTTTAAAATTAATAAATGGGCACACCCTAATGGAGTAGTGGTTAGGTCAATCGTCTCCAAAGGACATGGGCCACATATCCCTGGGTTCAAGTCCCAGGACCATTAGGGGATCAGGGGGATGCGGGAAGCTACCAGTGTGAACTGAAAAATAAATAAAATGCTTCTTCCTCCTCTCTTTTCATGTCTGCTTGAATACTGCTGTCTTCAATCCTTCCTGTAACTTTCCTTTAAAACAAAAAAATTAATAAATGAA